>JARFXV010000427.1:0-557500 GCA_031761425.1 Cosmopolites sordidus | reverse complement strand
TAATGTTTAAAAAATTGTGTGCTTTACAAGATTAATATGTGATTTCATATTAATCTTTGAAATAATGTAGTATGAGTTACTGCTAATCCAATGTGATGATAAATTACGAATCCAATGTTTTTGCATCTATATGATATGCTATGCTGCGATAAGTGCGATATAGTTTCAATACATGTTTCCCTCTTGTCCATCTAATCCTACGAAAGGTTTTCGGAATCATTTTCGCGCTTTTTTTTCTTCACCCCCAATGTTCATTGGTTCAATCTAATTAACGGTTGTTTGAGTCAAATTTAAGTCTTCCCCGACTATATACCATTAAGAACCATAACCAAATTATGTGGACATTTTCATCACTTTTTGCAATTAAAGGTCTTCCGCTGTGAGGTTCATATTTAATCAACAACATACATCCATCATCAGCCTATTGAAGTCCACTGCTGAACGTAGGCCTCCCTTAAGTGCTTCCACTGTATTCGGTCTTGCGCCGCCTGCATCCAGTTTATTTTGATGCGTTTTAGGTCATCAGTCCATCCGGTGTGGAGACCTCCTCTGTTTCTGAAGGCTTCCGATCTCGGTCTCTGTCAGTTGTTGTCGCAACATGACCCGCCCAGTTCCACTTCAACATCGCTATTCTTTCTACGGCATCAATCACTTTCTTTCGTTTGCGTATTTCTGTATTTGTATTCGATCTTTGAAAACAACTCCCAGCATTCCATAGCTAGTTATGGCACCCGTATCTTTCTTTAATATATATATATATATATATATATATATATATATATATATATATATATATATATATATATATATATATATATATCATTACTGTAATATATATCTCAGATTTTCGAAAGTAGCTCAGGCATTCTGATTCTTCTGGAGATTTCACAAGTCTGATTGTAATTGTAACGTAATAATTTGTGTTTATTCTACAAGTAGATATCGCTCCATTTTCAAAACTCCTGAGTTTTTAGTTTATTCTGAATTAACATAACATTTTAAAATGGGTATTTGTTTTATTATTGTATATAATGTTCCCTTCAATTAAAGTCAGCAAGTTATATCTTTTTTTATCTGCGCCATTTTAAAAGGCGTATTTCCGAATTTCACTGCCTTGTCTTTGTCTAATCGCTCTGCATCATACTTGAGATATAGTTCATTCTTATAGAGAGCATCTGTGATTACAGTGGGGACATATTAAATACAGAAAAACAAATAACAATATAAGGAGCATGTACTTTTCTTATGCCTTCGGGAGTTGTGTGTATGCAAAAAGAGTGGCTGTTGGGGTTACCTTTAATCAGATATTTAGTTCTAAAAGAGGACTATTGATTTTTACGTTACATATTCCATACATTTGTACATTCAATTAATCAGAACGACATTTTACGTAATGTAATTCTATGTAACAGGCCTCCTCAGTACAGGCAAATATTTAGAAATTTAATTTTTCTATTCATGAAAAATTGCAAATTTTCATGAATAACAAATTGCAAAAAATAAGACAAATTTTTCCCATGTTCCATGTAAAATTTGCCCGGCCTACAAGAAACAAAATTTGGTGTCTTGGATTTTAGAACTGGGAACTGGATTTTAGAACGGAAAAAATTAAAGTACGAATATTTGGCGGCCCACTAATAAAACAACTTATTAAGAATCTTGCTTTCGTAAATTCCATAAATAAGGCTGAGCGAAAAGTCTGCACTTTATTTGTTGCAATTATCGGAAATTTTCTGGCCAAACAGTTTCAGACCCCTGGGTGTAACATCAGCATTAAAATACACTACTTACACAATCACAAAGTGTTTTCCTCAAAATTTAGGAGACACCAGTGAGGAACAAGGTGAAAGATTTCTCCAGGATATTTAAACCATAGAGAACCATTAGCACGGAAGAAGGGATATGCACATGAAGGCAGATTACTACTAGAGTTTAAAAGTGACTTTTTCAAAAATCATTCAAGATGTCACGGAAAAGAAGCTTCTGAAGTGTTCAATCACTAGTTAATTTCATCGATGACTTTTTCCTCCAACTTTGTATATAATAATATTTCCTATAATATAATAATAAAAATTCCGCCTTTAGTTTTTTTATTTGATCCATGGACTTAATTTAAAATAGTGTAACATATATAAAATATTATATCTTAGAAATTTGAGCTTCTTTGAGCCAAAATTTATGCCATATTTAAATTCATGGGCATCAAATTCGTATCAGATCCAAATACTCCGCCACCAAAATAACTGTTGGCCTATGTAATGGATAGAAACTGAAAAGTTTTTACCAGATAACGCTGTATATTTAAATTGGCGAAGACAATTATAATCATAAAAATTGATGATTTTAACCAAACAATTTTTAATTGGGCAAAAGTATAATCCAATAACTATATATTTAAAACATTTATCTTATAATTTTCAATATTACAAAAAGAAATCATACTTAAAAGAAACATTTTATGACCAAAAACATTTCACAAAAAACTACAATGTCCTATTAAATGTTCATCGACTGAAGATATGCGAGCTTTCTGACACTGTAAATATGTCGAAGGTCATATCCACTTAAGTGATGTTTTGCCTGTAAAACAGCTTTCCGCTAGATGGGCGGCGGGTTTCTTAATAGTTAACCATTTGGATTAACACTTCTCAAAAGTGTTTAGACATATTTTAATGCGATTCTGCCGAGCTTCTGGAGTGTTTTGATTTTTTATGATAGTAAATAAAATATGAATTTACAGTGGTAAATTCGTGTAGTGACACGCTGGATATGAAGCCACAGTTTAACAGTGATTGGGAGAAGGTGAAAGTATGCCTAAGAAAGAGACAACGGTTTAATCTGCAAAAGTATCCTGCAATGGTATAGACTATCTGGCAAAAACAATGGTTCATAGGCTACCTGGTAAAGAGACTACTTTAAGTAATGTCTGAATGATTGTGGCGTGTTCATATATTTTTTTCTCCTTTATTTGGGTTTTTCGCCACTGTCTAAAACTCAAAAAATATCAAAAATACCTGTTCTTATTTAAAGAAAGAATCACTGGGTAAAAACAAAAAACCAAACGGAGACAAATTTCTCAGTGATTCTTTTTTGTAATAAATTTGCCTAACAAACAAAATTTTAAAGATATAAAAATGTTATAAAAACTTTACAAACTTTTAACGTTAACGTTTCGGAGGGTAATCTCCCCCCGTTTTCAAAACTGAACTAAAAAATAAATTATATTAATTTGTAATATATAAAGTAACGAGTGAAAGTAAATATATTTTTTTTGTATGTCAACGATACTTACATTGACAAAAAAAAAGACTACTTTGATAACTTAAAGATGTTATTAAAGCTAAACGTTCAAAATATATCTGGCCAAAATAAAAGTGCTCTTTCACAACAATAATGCGCCCGCACCTGACTTGGATTGTTGCTGCAATACTTTATTACCCACCATGCGAAGTGTATCCATATTCTGCTGTATATACCAAACTTGGCTCCCAGTGATTATTTCGTCTTACCAACCTTGAAGAAATGGCTCTAGGATAAAGAATTAGTTTAAATAACCAGGTCAAAGCTGATACAACTTGTACATAGCTAAAGGAATCTCATTATTCTGAGGGTATTTGAAAAGTTGAAACATAGTTACACTAAATGTATTGAATTGAAAGGTAAATACGTTAAAAAATATACAATAATTTCAAAGATCTTTCGTTGCGTAAGTTTACAAAGCTAAAGGTTAAAGCTTATTTTAAAGATGTATCGAGGGTACTTTAAAGAACATGGAAAAGGAAAATTAATATAGATAAGGCGAGAAAATAATGTATAATAAAAAAAAAAGCAAATTTCATCTATAATCTATAATTAAATTTATAATAACAAATAATATGAAAAAAAACTTTTGGTAGTGAATATGCCTTGATTTTAACTTTTAAAGGCAAACACATTTTTGATTTAAATCTTCAGAACTACGAACATAGAATTTTCAATAATACTTAAAACTTTAAATATTAATTAAAACCTCTAAATATTATTTATTTTTGACAATTACTAATGATTAATTAATTCAAATTAATTTCAAATTTTAAGGATATATTGGAGGTATATCAAAATGCTACAAAACGTTTAAAATTTTAACAGAATATTCTTTACTTAATCCTTAAGCCACTGTAAAAATTTCAATTCAATTGACTTAGCCGTTCAAAAGTTATTGGAATTTAAAATTATCGTGATTATCGTAATTTTATACGTGATCTTATAGAGATTCACTAAGATAATAAGTTAAAGACGTTATAAATCTACAAAGAAAAGCTATCAAGCGTTCCAAGCTTTCAAATTATGTAACTTAAACTGTTTGGAACCAATTTTGCATAGTTTTATTAATATTTATTTTCAGTACTTCTGCCTCCAATATATCCTTAACCCAATTTTAGTAACGTTTGAGTGATCTCATTAGCTTAAAATAGTTATAATCTCTGAGTTATTTCAGTTCTATTTTCTCAATATAAAACAAATATTTTGTATGCTTTTTAAATTTCTTTGAAATAATTAATTATCCTTTCTGGTGACTAAACTGTGTACATAAACATCATTCACTTTTTGACAATGCAGCTTTCAAATGAAGACATTGGAAAGACGAACCAATAACAGTATCAGTTATGAATTTCGTGACGATCGTCCGTCAATATCTGCTATTGCAATAACTATCGACGTGGTAAGAGAAATATTAGAGATCGATCGACATGTGACATAATGTGAGACAACCATCTTTAAACACTGACATCGAACAAATACATACAATTTTGCCTGAATATATTCATTGTTGTAAAAAAACTTCGTTTAATGTTCAATTTATCTGAATCTCTTCTTTTTATAACCATATTAGTTTGATTTCGTTTATAGAACCTTAGATCTGCTAATATTTTTAATTATTATTTTTAATAATTTAGAGACATTTCATGAATTGAAACTCTTAAACTAACTTATGCTTCATTTCGTTTGATGTGAACATTTATAGAAAACAATGTAGTGTTGTCTGAGTCATGAACAATTCCATTACACTACAATTATAACAAACATGTTACCTGTAGTTCATTATAACAGCATTTATTAAATGCACTTTATAATACAGAATCTCTTAACTTCATATTACTAATATGAAAGATTATTATTTACCATAATTATTGTTATTATTTGACCACGAATCAGTAAATAGTTTAATTCGATAAAATATGAAAATTGTCTAAATTTGAAATATTAACATTCAAAATGCGTGCTTATAAATCATCCAAATCACGCTTTCGCAACGTATATTAACTGTATCCAATTTTATTTCACAACAGGTTTATTTAGACGACAACATAAAATTGAATTTATAAACCTGCAGACTGTAAATATTATTTTTTGATATGCAAACTAAATTCATCATTTTTGTAACCATGCCATATTTAGGACTTAAATTTATTGGACAGTTAATTTTAAATTTTAATCAGAAATCAAAAATCTAATTTTAATTCATAAATTCATAAATTTTGTGATCATTTGATAGGGCAATGAATAATTCATGACCTGGATAGCCATTTTTGATGCACTCGTTTCCACATTTGGCTAATTATATCATCTCAACACAATTAATTAAAATACGAGGACAGAAGGAAAAATTTGATACATTTCCGATAGATGGCGATGTGATCGCAAAAGTGATAGTATTTCTGAAACGTACTCTGCAAATCAAAGCGTGTTACAAGCCGTGTTATTTTGACGCGTGTAAGTCTGTTTATTATTTTTACCGTGTTAAAAAATACGATTTTAGTACATAACGTGTCATATTGACACGCGTATTGTGCAATATCGACACAGGTGGGTGTGTTATAAACAATAAGCTTATCACAAGTGCATAGATAGATGTATTAAAACAACGCGTGTAATATTATTGTACGCTTTTAAATGTGTCTTTAGAACTGAAAAATTTCAGATAACACGTTTTTATATCAGCATAAATACTATTTGAAAAATACGTATATGATTAATGTTTCTATTCTAAGGATAAAAATAAGAAATTTATTAAATAACTAATATTACATTCATTAACATTGCAGAAGATACAAATATAATATTTATTTTAACCATAAAATTAAGTACGCTGGTAGTTAATTAATGGAACATACTTTGCTCTACTCATCACATTAAATTTTTTGAATTATCCACGATTTTTCTATTACTGAAATCTTGAGAAATACGATAAGCATTTAATTTTTCACTATAATTTTAAGTGATAAGTTCAAAAAGTAAAAATAATATTTTATCATTTAAAATGATTATTTCATCAATCTCTCTGAACAGAGGCATATCATCGTCATTACATTCCAATAAAATTATACTACCTCGTTTATATACATTTCCAGAACTAATAATCTTAGGAGATTTCATAATTTTACATGAAATCCACTCTGATTTATCATGAATAAATTGATGAAATAGATTCATGAATGAGTGATTAATAAGTTCAGGAGTTTAGTAGGGTACTCAGAGAAACAGTAATTTGTCAAAATAAGAAAGATATACTTCTATAAAATAATAATTGTATAAATTAAAAAAAAAAATGAATGGAAAAGCAGTTTATACTTTAAAATGTTTTAAAAATGTTTTCTCTCAAATACTGTAAAAAACGTTTGATAAATAAAAATATAGAAGAATATAAATAAAAATTTATTCTCATTTTAAATTTTTGGAAATATTTATATCTATTCTATTTAGGAATATCTATTTCTACACGTGTAGTACATTATTACAAGTGTGTAAATTTAACACACTTCGATTTGCAGTATAACTTCCTTTCTAGTAAATCTCCATAAAATGTTAGTATACTATCGTAGTTTTTACAATGTCCTGAATATTTATATTTTAAATATCCAGAAATAGCTATACGTGGAAGTACCATAAGTCCGGACAGCTCCTAAAGCCGAACAGGATTTGAATCGGTGAAGAAAGCGCGTCAATTTGTTACTTGTGTCGCGGTTCGCAACTTCCTTCAAAGGGAAGTGCGGGGGATGACGGTCGCGAGTCAGTTCCGCTTCGTTCGTTGTGGAGATTAGTGCAAATTTTGAGGTTAGTAAAATTTTGTTTGAAGTATTTATTTTGGGGTCTATGAACGATAATTAAAAGATGGGATGATATTGATTATTATTCATAATTATTGCTATGTTATTAATATGTCATCATTCAGAAGATTTTTTTACAATTCATAGCACACAATGTGAATAAGGATCTTTCTTGCATGTATCTAAGGGTCTTTAAGATCAGACACTCTATAAGACCTCTAATGGTGGACAGATTTTACAATTAGATTTTTATTGTTGTAGTAATTAAATTCGTATTTTGTTACATAGATACAATATGGGTAAACCTAAACCAAGCGGTAAGAATACTCCCAAATGCGAAATATTGAAAAAAACCATCAATACGGTGATGCCAAAAAAATTGTCTATAAGGAAATCATTAGAAGTCTACAATGTAGCAAAAAGTATGCTGTTCGACTACATTCAAAAATTAAAACGAGGAGAATAAATAACAATGTCATTTACAAAAGGCTGATTGGACTTAACCTTTACCCAGGAGTACGAAAATGCTTTAATTGCGCACGTGATGGATATGTCAAATAGGTGCATGCCTTTGACTAGAAAAGAATTTCTAAAATTGGCATTCGATCTCGCTGAGAAATTAAATCTGAATCATTGATTTAACGGGGCAAAAGAATCTATGACTACTAATTTATGATGATTCTAATTTATGACTTTATCAAACGCCAGCTTGAACTCAGCTTAAGAAGGCCGGAGTTAACGAGTCTGATGTGAACAGTTGGTTTTAATAGGTCACAAGTTGACCATTTCTTTAACAATTTGAAAGATATTTGGGAAAAAATATCGTTTTGGCCTATCAGACATCTATAACTGCATTGAGACGGGGGTCAGCACTGTCCAGAAGCAATCTAAAGTAATGACACTCAAAAGTAATCGCCAAGTTGGAAAGGTGACCTCTGCAGAGAGAGGTAAGAATGTTACAGTTATGTTTTGTATGAGAGCTGCCGGATATTTTATCCGACCATTATTTATTTTTCCGAGACAGAGTGTTAATGAAAGGTTAATGATTGGTACGCCATCTGAAAGTTTAGCCTTAACACAGCCAAATGGATGGATGAACGCTGAAATCTTATTGAATTGGCTTCAACACTTTATAGTGTTTTTAAAGGCTACTAAAAAGAAACCAGTGCTTTTAATCCTAGATGGCCATTGCAGTTATAAAGATCTTGTTGTCATAACTTATGCAAAAGAAAACCACGTGCACATGTTAAGCTCTCCACCCCACATGACCCACAAACTGCAGCCCTTAGACAGGGTTTTTATGAAACTATTTAAAGATGCATATTTTGAGAATAACAGAAAATGACATTGCTGCAATGGTGACCTAAGCTGTCAATCGTTTTGCACGTTTGGATATAGCAAAGTCTGAATTTCACTGCACTGGAATTCTGCCTTTGAAACCAAATATTTACACAGAGTGGGATTTTCAGTCATCAGCAGTAACCGGCGTACCCATGCCGTCAGATGTTGAAGTGAATGTTTACTATAACACCAATACGGACATAGCTCAGTATTGGCCTCAAAAGACTTTCAACGTTAATGAAAAGGAACATTTTGCATATGAAAATAATGAAAAGGAAATGCTGCAGTAATACGAGCGGTGAGTTGACGACGAAAAGCTGAGAAAAGTGAGGTTTTGACATCCTTCCCTTATAAAAATGTGCTCTCTGAAAATAAAACAGCAAAAGCAAAGTCTACCGTGGTCAAAATACAACATTTTAAAGGCACGAAAACTAACGATCCGAAAAATATTAAAAAAACAAAAAACCGACTGCAACATCATCAAGACAACAGCGATTCCGCCATCAAAATCAATGACCGAAAATGTAACAACTCCTTTAATTTGCAAAGAAAATAATATTCAGTGGGCACATGACACGTGTGCTGACGAAATTCCTGTGTGCTGACGAATTAGAAAACGTTCCTAATTCTGACCAAAGTTCATTAAGATTAAGTTTAATTTGCTTTATTAATGGTTAATTAGTAATTTTAGAATAACATTTTTACGAATTTCTTGTTAAAATATTTTTCAATTTCAAATAATAAAGGAAAAGTCAACTGTTCGATATTAGGGGACCTTCTTTTAAGTGTTAGTTAAATTTATAATAGAGAGTTATTTTAACATAAATAAACAAATTAAACTATCAAAAATATATCAAGCTATATTTTTTTTTGTTATTTTTAAGATTCCTTAACTGTCCGGTTCTCGGAGACTTCCCTCTATTTTTATAATTTCAATACCTACACAGTATGAAAAATACTAACGCCATCTGTTGAAATAATATATAATCTGTAAGTTGTATCCATCCATTCATCCATTCATCCATTCATCATCAGCTTATTGATGTCCACTGCTGCACGTAGGCTTTCGTTTAGAGCTTCCACTGTATTCAGTCCTGCACAGCCTGCCAGTTTGTTGTGAAGCGTTTTAAGTCTCTAGTCCATCTGGTGGGGGGACATCCTCTGTTTCTAAAGGCTTCTTGTTGGTCCACCTGTTATCAACCGCTCTCGCAACCCGGCCCGCCTAATTCCACTTCAACATCGCTATTCTTTCTACGGCATCAATCACTTTTGTTCATTTGCGTATATCAGTATTTGGTATTCAATCTCTCAGAGAAACTCCCAGCATTGTTCGTTGGATAGCTAGTTGTGTTACCCTCTTAAAAGAGTAGGGTAGGTAAATAGGTAATCTAATCTATAAAATGGGACCGCCATCATTAGAATCGATCAAAAGATTGTCAAGTTGCAACGTTTAAAGTGGCAGTTCGTTTTACCACCTAATCCCAAAAAAGGGATGGAACAAAGAGCTAATATTGAAGTTTGTTTAAAATTCGGTAAAACTTTTACAGAAACGTTTGAATTGATGAAAAAAGTGTATGGTGATGATTGCTTATCGCGTACACGTGTGTTCGGGTGGTATAAGCGATTCCAGGACGGTCGTGGTGCTTTCGACCACAAAGCAAAGCCAGACCTCTAAAATAAAATCGTGATAAGTTGGTGGAAAAAGTGATCGTCTAGGATGCGAATTCGACTGTGAGATGGACAGTGGAAGAATTAAATACAATCCAAGACATGATTCACGAAATCTTGACAAAGGATCTAATTAAAAGGCAAGTATGGGCTCGATTTGTTTCTCACAGCACCCTCGCTGTTCTTGAATTTTTGAAATAAGTTTGTGTGCTTCAACATCCTCCATAATGTCTTGATTTATCTCTACATGACTATTTTCTGTTGCCAGCTCAAAAGGACCAGGAAAGGAACCTTTTTACGTAAGTATTACACAAGTCTAAGTAGCCCTGACGAGGGTAATTGAGGCGATTCCGAAAACAGACATAATAAAATCTATGCCTGCATTGGTTGAACGTAACCAGGGGTGTATTGATGCGGAAGGGATGTATTTTGAATAAAAAGAAATTTATTTTTGAAAAATAGCTAATTGTTTTCCTTTATTTAAAAAATTCCGATATTTTTCCAACATATTGTGTATATCGTATAGATTTTTGTATTGCTCCCAACAATTGTATTACTGGCTGGCAATTGTATTACTGGAATGGCAATTGTATTACTCCAACAGGAAATAATTTTGTTGAAAATAGGTAAAATTTCAAAATTTCAAAAGGCGATTCGACCAATCGTTACAATTATTAGTTAAACTGCAACAGCAATTCAGAAATTTTGAAACAAATTCAATACGCATTCATAGCCGAACTAGAACATTTCGTAAAACTTTCACGAGAGCGCGTAATATTATTAATATATTGGGCATAATTTAGTTAAATGTTGGGGGAAATTCTATTCATATAAGAGCCATTATATTGAAATGTTTCGAAACTAGTAACATATATAAAAAAAAATACTTATTTATAAAATGCTTTAAATAAAATACATTTATGATTGTATGTTTTGCTTTGATCTGTATCATATTTTATCAATATTCATAGACAGGGTAAAAAACTGAACTTTTTTTGGAATGTTCCAATCACAACATCTAGTTATAGGAGGGTTGCTTTTTATGTATCCAGAATTGGCAACAATGGTGTTAAGTAATGTCTCAATGATTGTGGCGTGTTCATATATTTTTTCTTTTTTTGGGTTTTTTGCCACGATCTAAAACTCAAAAAATATCAAAAATATCTGTTCAAATATATATATATATATATATATATATATATATATATATATATATATATATATATATATATATATATATATATATATATAAGGCAAAGATAGGAAGTAAATATATTTGTTTGTATATGTCAATGATGTGTGAGTTTAATTGTTTGAGAGTTATTATTATTGTTATTAATAACTTGTCTGTTTTGTCTACTATCAAAAGTTTTAAACGATTTATCTATGATATTTTTTGAGTAATTGTTTTTTTATTAAAATATCTTTAATGTGATTTGTTTCTTTTTGTAGTGTATCACTGTCGGTACAAACAAGTTTTGCTCTGTCATATAAACTTTTAATTACTCCTACTTTGACTGATTTTGAGTGTTTAGAAAAGAAATTGAGATACCTATCTGAGTTTGTAAACGGTTTTCTGTAAATTGCAGTTTTTAATGTATTGTTTTGTTTTAATTTCTCTCCATCTCTAAAGTAAACTTAATTGTAGGCTCCATAGAATTTATATCTTGTAAAACAATATTTAGATCATCAATGCTATGTTGTCATATAGCAAAAATATCATCAACATATCTAAGCCATATTATTGGCTTTTTAAGAGATTACATTCTCGAGTTCCTCTATAAAGATATTACTTATCAAAGGAGAAAGAGAAGAACCTATTGCCATTCCGAAATTTTGTTAATAATCATTTTCTAATTGAAAATATGTGGTTTTTAAGCACAGAGTAAATAATTCCAAAATTGTAATTATGGTTAGTTTAGTGCGGTCTTTTAATGTTTTGTCATATTCTAAACCCTTTCTAATTATTAAAACTGATTTATCATCTGGTACATTAGTAAATAAATGCACCACGTGAAAACTAACCATTAAATTTTGGTTATTAAATTTAATGTTCGAAATTTTATCTAAAAAATCTGAAGTATTTTTAATATATGAATTTGTTCTACCCGAAAGTGGATTTAAAATGTTTAATAAAAATTTTGCTAGTTTATAACATGGGGAATCTATATTACTAACTCTAGGGAAAGTGGTATATTAGTTTTGTGTATTTTGGTACACTATAGAAATGAGGTGGTTTACTATAATGTGGGGTAAATTGTGATCTTTCTAGATCTGTAAATTCACGTTTGTATTTATATAATGTATTGTAAATTTGTTTTTCTATTTTTAATGTTGGATCTATAGGTATTTTAGTGTAATTTCTCTCATCAATTACATTTTTAATTTTGTTATTATAGTCTGTAGTGTCCAAAATATCTGTGGTGTTACCTTTATCTGATGACATATTAATAGACTAGACATAATATATTAATTGATTTATTATTTTTTGTTTAATTTATCTAAGCGAACCTTTCCTCATGTTATAAATTTGAATTGATTTTAAATTGTTTTTCTAAGTTAAATTTTAATCTGATTCTGTATTCGTTTACACTTTCCAAAGGTAATTTTTGAGCAACAGACTCTACTGGCAAAACAATGTCGAATTTAAGAACATCTTTCGATGTAATACTAAAATTTAGTCCTTTATAAAGTACATACTTTTCAGAATCAGATAATATTCTATTTGAAAGGTAAAAAAAACAATTGTGTTGATGGCGCCATCTGACATATACAACGTAAAGTTTGACATTGTTAACTGTATATTAACGTGCTGTCATACGGACGCCATTTGTGTTGCTTAGTGACTTGAAAATTTCATCTCAGTCAAAAAATGGAATTAACTCATGAGAATTTTCGTGCAATGATTTGCTAAGAGTTTCGATGTATATCAGTTCAACAACAGCGCATTGATCAACTCACTTCGACTTTTGGCGATGAAGCACGATAAAGTCACTGTATATCACTGGTTTAGTGAATTCAGTCGTCGCTCACAGACGAATTTAAAGAAATTTGTACAAAATCAGTTGTACCAGAAAACATCGATACTGTGCGGGAACCGATAAAGTAAGATCGTCGTGTGGTATGCCGTGAGATTGAGACATCACATGGCATTACTGTGACAAGCATGCACAAGATTTTTTATGAACAATTATCCGTAAAAAAGATTTGTGCACTTTGCAAGCGCTCAAAAAAAGGCTCATGTCGATTGCAAAGAAATGCTTAAAATATACAATCGTGTGGCGTCAAAAGCCGTATATAATATCTACATAGGCGACGAATCTTCGATCTAGGCGTATGAGTCCGAAAGTAACCAGCAGTAGACTGCATGGGTCTTTCATAATGAGCCTAACCTAACAAAAGTTTTTCGCGCAAGAAGGACTTCGAAGCAAATGCCCGCCTGTTTTTTTTTAGATAAATGGACGTGTGGCTACAGTGACACTAGAGACTTGTAGAAACCTCTATTCTGAATGGCACACAATTGTTTGTTTATCAGAAGTCTTTGGAGAAATATGAAAAAAACCAGCTATGCGGGATCATTCTTCACAATGACAACATGACCTCTCACACTTCGGACCGAACAACTCAGTTTTTGACCAGCCAAAACATCAAATTGATGGATCATCTGCCGTACAGTCCAAATTTCACTCCCAATCGTTTATTTTTGTTTCCGTCCGTGAAGAATAAGAAGAACGTGGCCAACGATTTTCGACGCCAGAAGAAGCGGTTGATGCATTCAAAATGCTTGTTTTGAAGATACATCAATCGGAATGGAAAAAGTGGTACGAAAATTGGTTCGAACGTATGCAAAAGTGTATCTATCATCGAGCAGAATATTTTGAAAAACAATAAAATTATTTTCAATAATAAATATTTGTTTTTATGTATTATTCCATATACATATTACATTATATTATGAGGCGTACACAACTGTTATTGATCAGTTCATAGCAATCGTTTTGTGGTGTAAAAATAAACAGTTCTTCATTGCCTTTATTCCAATACAATGGGAAAGCAACTTCCCAACATTATTTTTTATGTGAACTTAATGAAAAACTTTATCTGAACGTTTAATTTGTTATACGAGAATACTTTTCTGCTCAGATACAAGTTTACGACTAGACTAATCGACTTAAAAACGACCGAGTGGTTGATACTTCAAAGACATCGTACACAAGGTATTCGTAGCACTTAGCGACTTCGATAATGGGGAATGTCATTAGTATGTTGTGGCGTCTTAGAAATTTAATTTTAGCCGTATAGTTGGAATGTAGCATTCAAAACTGTTGCGTGATAATGCACAAGGGCACCACAGTTCGTAAATTTTTAATTTTTATACATATTCCGATCATAAATTAAACAAAACAAATATATAGCCCCTATACTGCACCTTGTAACTAATTTTATTCTCGAAAATAAAAATCCCAACGAAAAGGCTTTGTTATAGAACATCACTGAGTTTAGGCTCCATAATAGATACACCAAAAAGGCTATTGAAATGATCTGAACATTTTATTGGTGCCGAAGAAGCGTATCGTGAATAAATAAACCTATTTACAATTTTTTTTTCATTTTCTCTGTTTATTTTTATATTAGATAGGGCGTTTTATCATCTTTAATTAGATTACTTTTACATGCCAGAACCAAATAGTTTATTCGATTGTTGATGATATACTCTTTCGCGAGATGCGTTCCGTAAATATGCCGCGAATACAAAAACTATGAATACATGGTTACCATGAATAAAATAAAAAGAAAAAATATATAATAAAAGCAATTTAATGAGAGATTTTTTAACAATATTAATAATTATTTTCAGGCTCAGGCAATGGTTGAAAGAATTTACTATTAAAAGGTTTTTCAATTCGGATATTAGTCTGTGGCATTAACAATTTGCCTTGCAAAACAAGACTTTTTTCTATAGACGAATCAATTTTTATAAAGAAATCACAAAGCTCATTTGCCGTTCGTAAACCCTCACTCAGGCTGTTTAAGTTTAATGTGACTTATCAGTACCCCTAAATCCATGTCACTGTGTTAAGTAATAATAAGCATATTTTTGAAAATCTTTAAATTCGACACCCTAGGCTATATCTTTAGGTACTGTGATCACAAATTTTCCAATTTTTTATGTTATTTTTTATAACGTGATCCTAACTAACCATGCTATTAATTGCAGTCACAAATCAGATAATGAATGATGTTAATTTAGTAAAAAAAGTTTTATTGAGTCGTGGTTTACAAAATTATGTCAGCTAACGTTGACATTTCATCTTTTAAAAACAATGTATTACACTACCCTGGGCAAATTATTTCAAAAGATGGCCCATTTAGTCAAGATTTCAAAATTGTACAATAATTGGCACTTTTCTTTCCACAAAAAATATTATTGCTTTTGTTAAGGACCACATTTCAAAAACTCATACCATGATAAAAATACTTATATGTGCTCAAAAATCGACTTCGCCAGTGTAAGTGAGATGGACGGATGTAATAGTGTGTGACAGTGTTTCAAAGAAAAATATTGTGATAAATAAAAGTATTACGATAATTATTTTCATTTCAATTTGATTAAGTTTTATCATAATAATATAATAGAACAATTATTAATTTGACTCACACACATTGCCTTTTAGGTGAGATTTTTTAAAATAAGGTTATTTTGCAAAAGATACAATATTTTTTGTTTAAAAAAATTCCAATTGTATCATTTTGAAATCTTCACTAAATGGGTCATCTTAAAGTTGAATGTCAATCTATCTCTCTTCGTCGTCCAACAGCGTCACTATCTTTCTCACTCTATGATATCTGTCCATCTCACACTGGTGAAGTCCATTTTTGAGCACACAAAAATATTTTTTATCATGGTATAAGTTTTTTGAAATGTGGTCCATTTCTAAAAAACATGAGCAATTATATTTTTCGTGGAAAGAAAAGTGCCAATTGTTTTACCATTTTGAAATCTTGAATGAATGGACCATCTTTTGAAATAACTTTCCCATGGTAGTGGAATACATTTCTTTTAAAGATGAAATGTCAAATTTAGTCGACATAATTTTTTTAAAACACAACTCAACTCAAACTTTTTTTTACTAAATTTACAATGTTCATTATTTGATTTGTGACGACGATTAATATCATGGTTATTTAGGATCACATTATAAAAAATAACACTGGAAATTGGAAACTAGGATAGCCTACGGTGTCGAATTTTAAGATTTTGAAAAATAGGCCTATTATCACTTAACATGGTGACATGGTTTTTTTTTATTTTTGCCAGAACTGGTATATACTGGCCTTTTGCCCGGCACCCGCTTGACATTGTGCCTTCCCAGCATGTTTCCAACTCGCGAGGTCCTGATCTTTCCTCTGCCATTCGGATCCAATATACTTGATGATATCATCGATCCATCGTATTTTAGGACTCTTAAACTTCTTCTTTGTGGACGCTTATGATCAAGGGTATCCATCCCAGGATTGCTTTGGCCCATCTGTCGTCATATCGCCTCGCTATATGGTCTGCCCACCTCCATTTCAATTCCTTAACCTTTGCAATGATGTCACATACTTTCTTCTGTTCTCTGATCCATGTGCAGGTCTTTCTGTCCCGCTTTATAATGCCAAGCATACACCTTTCCATTCTCCTCTGTGCTACCACCGAAGTCTTTGAATTGATTGTGATGACGAGTGTCCGTAATATATATATATATATATATATATATATATATATATATATATATATATATATATATATATATAAGAAAGTCCAACAGTTTTCTTTGAAAACGTATAAAAGCTAAATATACATTTTTGAAACGAACTCACGTCATTTAAACTGATGTTGCAAGATATATCCGCATTACGAAAATGTGATTCATTGGCCTGAAAAATATTCCAACGATTGCAAAATTTCAAATTTGCAAAGCAAAATTGTTCGCTCGTCTTGTTTACTACGATACATACTGCGGCTTATAATTTTTAATACGTTAGTAAACAAAACTCGCAAACTAGCTAATTCGCTGACTCTACATCTATTTGTTTTATACATTCCGGATGTTTTCAAACGTTTCACGTATAAAAGAATCCGTTTTGAAATTTAAAACGTCACTGAAATTAATTTTAATTTCGATGAAAGGGCTGGGTTATTCACATGATATTTTACTATTAGAAATTCTAGGAAGGCAGATTTTTATGTTTAACCGAGGCTAATATTTTTTATTAATAACGCAGGCTTGGCTCCTTTCTTGTAGCTTTAACTGCAGCGATACAACGGTCGATATTACAATAATGTCCACATAGCGAATCACAATGATTTTATTACAATTCGACGGACAACATAATGGTTTTTGCATTCGTCCTGTTTGTTATCAATTGTGAATTAAAACAAGACGAAGAAACGAATCAACTCTGACTTGTAGTCATACGACAAAAAATATCTAAAATGCATTCAAAATTTTCGATAATGGTTTATTTAAAAATTCTAGATTATCTCATTATGCCTGTAGATATCATAAATGATTTAGCACTGTGTTTGAACCAAAACCTCAAGTGGCCTATATTTTGAAACTATTCACCTAACAATGAATTAGTTTATTTATATTTATTTGTATTCGATATTTATTTGTATTCGATTTGTATTTATTTTCCTCTCATTCTTCACTCCAAACTCAACATTCTTACAAAATTGCTTAGTACGCGGTAATTTGGATGCACTCATCATTTTCGATTTAAAACCAAAAACAACAGAATATGTTTCTTATTTACAGAGAAGCTCTCCAAATTTCCGAAAGGACTAGGTATATTTATGGGTAACGATACAAGGAAACACCGCTTTCAGCACGGTAAACATTTGACCAGAAATTCTTTCACCAGGGCATAACAGGTGGACATAAACAGTTAATTTATTTAAATAATTAATCAAGTGTTTTTTAATTCGACGTGAACGTTAAAAAAGGTATGCTAATAATTTCAACTTTTAAACAAAACGACAATAATGTGTAAGTTTTTCTTTTTCTTACTTATACCTTAAAAAGCATATACAACAAATAATAAACAAGACGATGAGACGTCGTCATTGTTATTGTTAATATATAGTTGTTGGACAAAATATCAAATTCGGCCAAATAAAGAACACATCATGAGTGTTAACGGTCAGATTGAAAACTTACGAAACTTATTTCTTTAACTAAAAGAAAATCCAGATAAGCAAATATACAGTCATATAAATACTATACATATCATAATTAATTTAGTTCCGATGTTTTATTATTCTAATATTAACGTAAGTATGAATATGTTTTATAGTTTATATCAATCTGAAGTTATATTATTACACTGATTTTGAATTTACTTTCCAATCAATTGATGTACAGTGTGTCAAAGTACCGGGAATTGGTCAATAAAACACAAAATGTTTATTATTTATCCAAATGCCAACGAATAATCCAATTGTCAAAACATTTTTAAACGCATTTTCCGGAATCGACTTTAGTTCTCGCCGCAAATTCTCTTCCCTTTTATGTCTTCTATCGACTGAATACGGGTACTTTGAAGTAGTAATTTGAGTTTTGGATGAGAAAGATGTCGGACGGAGCCATATCAGGTGCATACGGTGATTGTTCGATGGTATTTGTTCAGTTTTAGGCTAGAAATTGGTTCACATTGATTTGTGAGCCTTGTGAAATGGTGCTTTGTCGTGATGCAAAATCCAAGAATTTCCTTTTTACAAATCTGGCCTTTTTCGACAAATTTGCTCTCTCAAATGCCGCATAACACTCAGATATTAATCTTTATTTACCGTCTGAACACCGCGATGATCAAAAGAAACAGTCAACATTACCTTAACTTTTGATCGACATTGACGTGGTTTTTTCAGTTTCTGCTCAGGTGGAAGGCGCCATTCCGAAGCTTGTTGACTGATCACCAATTACAATGCGTTTTATGAATTTGGGGTCGGAATTGACTCATTCTAGTATGTCTTCAGCGACTTTTACGCGATTAAAGTTCTGAAGAAAATTCAGGTCTTTCGACTCTAATCGAGTGGCAACGCGTTTCATGTCCAAACAATCGCTTAAAATAGTACAAATTGATTCGTGAGACACAGAAAGATCAGCGGCTATATCTCTCAAACCTAAATGACGATTTTTAGTCACCATTTCCTTCACTTTAGCGATGTTAACTTCAGTTGGAAGGCGCCATTCCGAATCTTGTTGACTGATCTCCAGTTACAATGCGTTTTATGAATGTGGGATCAGAATTGACTTATTATGTCTTATATCAGGATTATTATGTCTTATATCAGGTGGGATCAGAATTGACTTATTATCTCGTATGTCTTCAGCGACTTTTACGCGATTAAATTTCTGAAGAAAATTCAGGTCTTTCGACACTAGTCGAGTGGTAACGCGTTTCATGTCCAAACAATCGCTTAAAATAGTACAAATTGATTCGTGAGGCACAGAAAGTTCAGCGGCTATATCTGTCAAACTGAAATGACAATTTTCAGTCACCATTTCCTTCACTTTAGCGATGTTAACTTCCGTTGAAGACGTTGATGGCCGACCAGAGCGAGGAAAATCTCCACCACATCTCGACCGCTTTTGAATGCACTGGACCACTCATATACACGTGGTTTTGATAAAGTCGATTCACCGTAAACCTTCTGCAACATTTGCAGTAACTCGGGGCACGAAAGTCCATTTGCAATGCGAACTTTAAGACAAATTATTTGTTTGATGTTTTTATCCATTGTAAAAATCGCAAAACACACTTGCGATAAACTGACAAAATCGAGCACTGTAAATAAACTAAATGACAGATGACATTCAAACTCCGTGTCAGTATAGAGAACAGCTATAGCGATAAAAATAGTTTTGACAATTCCTGTACGCGGCCTTATTAAATGATTAATTTCCGGTACTTTTTGACAGAATGTATAACATATAATTTTCTTAATATAAAGTTTATCTCCCAGATTTTTCTTTTATTAAATCGATTATTTGTAGTAAAGGTAAAAAATATCTAACTGTTATAGGTACAAAACATCATTATTTTGTAGCCTTCAGCAACAGGCTTGCCTAACCAGCATTAAATGGAGAAAAAAAGCACTACCTCTTGTACAGATTCAGCACAATATACTAAGCAAAAGAATTCGATTTGGCGAAAACAAACTTACTTAAGATTAAAATATAATTTTGTATTTGCATCACATCAACTCCATTAAAGTATCATAAAAACCATTTACTTTTAACGGTCGTTGCAACACCAACCCCAACACAAAAAAAAACCGCTTATATTAAAATTTTCTACTTTGTTAAACCCTTTTGGGGCTTCTTTCTCCGCTAGACGGACCGCGAACGGGTAATCAATCGTAAATAAATACGCCGGAAATGAATTTCACTGTTTAACCAAATAAAACGGGCGCAACTTCATCGGTTTTATAACTGACAATTGATAATCGGTGTAATAGCTGAAATTTTTAGTTACCCCAAGTATTTTGCACATCATTAGCTATGCTGTCGTTTTATTGTGAGTTAAGTGGATAAAATTTCAGTTATTTAAACGTATGCACATTATATTGGATGATATTTAGTATGTAAAATAATTCACACAGGATATTCTAAATATACAGGCCGAATAGAGATGTGACTACTCAGTATTTTCAAAATAATAAATTTTCTTGTGGAAAGTTTAAAGTCAAGAATATAAAACGTTACAATTTTTATCCATATTGGACAAGATGCTTTAGATAGGCAACAATATTTAATTATTATTATCAGATATTCGATTTTTTTACTACAGTTTCCAACTTGAACTGTTTTAATCCATTTATTTACATTCAATTCAATAAGTCCACATGCTCCAAATACGAAGAGGTACTTCACTTAATTATGTAACTCACGTGACTAATGATCTAAGGGAATCAGTCCCTGATTTCTCTCCCCATGATATCTTACGAAAATTCTTGATTCATCCAGGTACAAATATTTCCTAAACTGCTTGACATACCCGGTTCGAACTTTGCATGTTTTTTTTCCGATGATATTATTTATCCTCTGAACTAGACTCAACTTAATTGATAAATTATTTAATTAATTATTAATTAATGAAATATGTCTCTATAACTGTCGCTCCGCGAAGTTCTCAATTACCCTAGTATAATGCATAGGCAGTGCGTAAATTATGCCAACTAGAGTTTTTGTTATGGTATGGAGAGCTCTTTAAAACGCAGAAACCTTATTTTACCGCGATTGTGCGAAAGGTTTGCGAACATTATTTCGAAATGAAAGTTGAAAACCAATAGAAGGTATAGGCCCCTCCTATATGTTACAAAACTTGTCTAAACATTGTTAAAAGTTTATTTGAAAGGTGCAAATCGTAAAATATGATTTGCACCGACATTTGGAGAGGACCGAAAGACCATGTCACAGATTGCTATTTATGCCTAATTACTATAAAGGGTGATTTTTTCAGTACGTCCGAACTTCCGATAGGGGTCACTGTCAAACAAACTGTTAGTTTGCGCACAATTCTGTAAATCGGTGACTCAATAGTCTGGCAAATCATCATGGAATGTTTGACATCAGAGCAACGCTTGCAAATGATCGAAATTTATTATCAAAATCGGTGTTTTGTGCGCGAAATTTATAAAGCACTTTATGAATTTAAACTTTGTGATGTATTCGTTGAATTATCAACAAATTCCCAACGCATTTCTCGTTCCTCGATATTAAAACCAAAACAACACAACAAACTGTGCATTTCGAAGGAAATATTGCCGCTGTTGCTGCTGGTGTTGATGAAGACAACTTTTTTATTCAACTCTGTGGATTATTTAATTCTGAATTTGAATGGTATTGATCTGGAGGAGATGTGATTCCAACAGGACTGATCCACATGTAGTAGTTGCGTTGGCTGTATAATAGTCGATTTATTGAAGGAACAGTTCGGCGAGAAAATTAGTTCGAGGACCTGTTAATTGACCACCAAGTCAGTGATTTAAAAAGTGATTTAAGGCCTTAAATAATCTTCTTTGGGGTTATTTTAAATCTTTGGTCTATGCAGATAAACCAGCAACTATTGACTCCTTGAAAGCCAACATAAGACTGACAATTGCGGACATAAGACCCCAATTACTTGAAAAAGATATCGGAAAATGGATTGACAGAATGCACTTTGTCAGAAGTAGCCATGGCGGACATTTGTCCGAAATTGTTTTCAAACATTAATGCCATTGAATGTTATTTCGTGTAAAATAAATAGTTTCAAGTCACCTAATTTGGTTAATAAAGTTCGGAGGCACTAAAAAATACTCTATAGTAGGTATTGGACCAAATTCTAATATACTCTGTTATATACAGTTAATCCAAAATCATCAGAATCTTGGAATCTGAATGAAGAAGAAGATCCTCAGTTTACTCACTGATTATTGCTGGATAACAATAAAGGAATATAGGCAGTGGCGCCTCGAGGGTTTTTAAAGCGGGAGGGCGTAGAAGAAAATAGTGCTGCTAAAGATTTTTTTTGCTTTCCACTTCCTCCTTTTTACTATTCATTCTATTAAAACCCTATACAGAAGGTGAACCAGAAAAATGAGTTAAAGGAACGAGGCTAAACGGAAACAAAATATGGTGTTTTGCTCTGAAAAATTGTTTACTGTGATAAATGCCGGAGGGACGGCGCCCCAACGCCCTCCCTCACGAACAGTCACTGAATATAGGTCTATCGTTATAACTTACAACGCAACAACACTGTATAGCAAAAAAATTATGGCTGATAGAAAAAATCTGTTTTTTCAGGTCAAACTTTACCTAAGATTAAGTCACAATAAAACTAATTTTTGTTTACCAGTAATCGGTGTGTCATTTCAGGCTTCTTATTATATAACTGTCATTAGCTATTAGATCATATTACAACTCTACTCAACAGAAGCTCAGAGTGGAGAAGACTTGTACACTGACAGTACTTGATAGAGGTATAGGACCTCAAAATAATAAAGAACATTGAGGTTGAGAAAAAAATATTCCACTACAAGAGCAATACATTCCAATGGTTTACAGAACAGTAAAAGTCAATTGGAATACGATCTGTATACCAGCGAATAAAATGTTTTGAAACTATGCACATCCTCATACAACATGGATAATATTAGTTTTCTTAGGAACATTTGAAATGGATCTTATATTTTGTCCCCCAGATCTCCAAGTCCCTGATCTGACATATAGATGGTGTCACTGACGACACATTCTTACGAGTGGTCAATTGTGCCAACCTTCAAGCGTCATGTGTCAAAATTTCGTGACAATCTATCTACTAGTTTCTGAGTTGTTGTGCTTTAAATGACGCTACAACAAGAAAGATACCGTTGAAGCAAAACAATGGCTTGATAAAGGTTGCCCGGGCTCTGCCCCAGAAAAATGAACCATAATTGATTGGTAGGCTGAATTGAAATGTGGCCGTATAAGCACCGATGATGCTGAATGCTCTGGACGTCCAAATGACGTGTTTACAGAGTTAGACAACATCAGAAAATTCACAAAATTAGTTTGGAAAACCGTAACGTTAAGCTGCAAGAGACAGCTGATATAATGGAGGTATCGAAAAGAAGTGTTTGCATTAACATTTGGGAATGCGTAAATTGCTATCGCAATGGGTACCAAGTTTGCTCACGGTGGACCAAAAAAAAACATATTGATGATTCTGAGCAATATTTATAGCGGTGTAAGCTAAATATAAAGGATTTTTTCATGCCGTATGTGACAAAGGATGAAATATGGATCCATCACTATACTCCGCAGTCAAATCGGCAGTCAGGTGAGTGGACATCCGCAGGTGAAAGCCATCCAAAGCGTCCAAAAACACAACCATCGGCAGGCAAGGTTATGGCCTCTGTATTTTGGGATGCGCATGGGATATTGCTCATCGATTATCTCGAGGACGGTAAAAGCGTCAATAGCGAATATTATATAGCGTTATTTGTGCGTTTGAAGAAGATCGCAAAAAACTGCAGGATATTTGGAAGGCAAAGATAAATCGTCTATAAAAAAGGTGTATAAATCTTAGAAAGGCTTTGGAATGATTGTATTGCTCTTCAAAGAGAGCAATACAATTGTCAATAAAGTGGAAAGTTGAAAAATAAAATGTGCATTATTTATCAGATCGGGGACTTAATGACCGATCTGTTAAATGTGGACAACCAACACGACAAGTTGGAAATGATTAACACGAAATCACGGTTTTTCTTAAACTACGACATATGTTTATTGATTTTTTTAAATTCCATAAATAATTGTTTCGATAGAATTATATACACTATCAGCACTAATATCGAAAATAAACATAACATTTCATCACTTCTACATTATTTTGAACCTAAAGTAAAAAAATGTTAGAATAATTAGATCAGAACAACAAATCTTGATGATAGATCAGGGGAAATTTTCGTAATATTTTTGGTCACAAATGATATCAATTAAATAATTCAACAGAACAAAAATGAAAGTTCCTAAGTTTAAATAAATCACACATAAATCAATCAGGTTTCAGGATTAAATGAAGGCTCCATATTATTTTATTTAAAGAACTGTAACAAATCTGTTTTAGAAAGCTGTTTAGATCTTTGAGTCACATTATAAACATACAAAGATTAAAAATATTAATGATAGACTCTGCATTAGCCTAGAGTTTTTAAAAAGCAACTTGAAAATTTTCAAAGGTCCGGTTCTAAAGAGAAATCTATCCTTGGGCCAATATGACATCCTATAAATCTCAGAAATACCACAGCAGTGTAGTTTTTTGAATTTTATTTTTCAAATTATCCAAATATCATCAAATTTTCTCAACGTCTTTTTGTTTGAATCCGGTAATCTGTCATCATCTTTTTTTACATTGTACAATAAAACTAATCAGCACTTTAGAACAACTTTTGATCTAGTGTTACTTTTCCACTGTTGTTTTTTTCTTTTAAACAGAAACTATAAAATCTACTCCAAAATCGGTTGTACAGTAAAGGTTGTAAGTTAAACATCTATGTATAAAAGCATATAGTATGATAATCACGTATGTAACCCAAAAGGATTATCAACAATTGCAGCGAGCAGTATTAAATTGGGTTTGAGTAGGACAAATCGACCGCAAACTATGATAGTAAAGCAAATATTGAGTATCGCGTGGAAATAGGATATGCCTGTAATGCCTTTGTCGATTTATGTCAAAGTTATCGCACAGCTTTGGTTCGGAAGTTATTTAATATAAATACAGCATGAAATAACTTATTAGATATAACAATATCAGGGGAATATTCGTGAGTCTTTTAATAGTGTAATTTATTATTTTTAGAACCTACCGATAACTATAGGATATTTTTTTTTTATTTTTTGCTCGTAAGTCTGGCAAATCATCATGGAATGTTTAACATTAGAACAACGCTTGCAAATTATCAAAATTTATTATCAAATCAATGTTCTGTGCGCCAAACTTATAAAGCACATCGTGAATTTTAACTTCTGATGTATTCACCGAATTATTAACAAAATCCGAACGCGTTTCACGCTGCTCGATTTTAAAACAAAAAGAAGAAAAAAAACTGTACATTCCGAAGAAAATATCGCCGCTGTTACTGGCAGTGTTGATGTAGATCCAAATTTATCAATTCGTCGCCGTTCGAAGGAAGTTGGACTTTGTTATTCGACTATTGGATTATTTAATTCGGAATTTGAATGGTATTGATCGGGAGGAGATGTGGTTCCGACAGGACGGCTCCCCATGTGATACAGCCAATTCAAGTTGTTCTTAAGCGTAAATACAAAAAACTATTAAGACTGAAAAAAATTACAACTGCAACACTAACACCACATCATGTCACTGTGTTTTATGAAATTCTCGGTCAAATATATTGATTACTGAACTTAATTTCACCCATTTTCTTTTAGAAACGTATTTATTTCCACCATACATTGTTTTAATATATTTATCTGAATATTTTGTATCTGTACCTTTTACTTATCTTCCTAATGACTGAAAAAGGGTGCGCTTACCATAGAAAGTATTAGATCATCCAAAAAAAAAAATAAATAATTCAAAATCTAGACAAAAGTGGGAAAGAAATTTCACCAGGACTTCTTTCACAAGTCTTGCAACAAGTGGCAGTGCATTATCGTGCTTATCCGCATTGTTTTCCCTTTTGCCTCAACTCATTGTTTCTTTGATTGTCGATTATTAAGGTTAACAGTAACTGGTTTATTCCATTATAGTAGCTCAAAATAACGCACATTTTTTTAATGCCGACAATTACAGAACATAGCCGTATGAAAGTAAATATATCCTTTTGCTGTTAATTGGATGGTTTAACTAGGACCAACCTATAATTTTTTCCACTGTATATCAACAAAATATATCCATTTCTCATTCTCGATTACAACACTGCTCAGAAAACACAAAACAAATCAATGAGGTGTTCAAATCCAAATTAATGACAATACTTATTTTTAGAATTTATTCATTTGCCATAAAAAACTCGATCTTGCTCGATCATTATATATACAATAATTGCAAATAGAATTATTCTTTGATAATTGCTAATTTGGAATAACATAAAAAATAAGAAACAATAATATAAAAAAAAAATAAAGAAAAACATTCATAAATATTTTTTATAGAAAGGAATATATTTTAAAAATAGGTGAAACCGATGGAACTTCATTATTTAAAGTTCACAAAAAGTAAAATTAAAAGTAACTACCAGTCAAAGAAAGATGAAATCCATTAAAATCTAATTAGTTAAGCAGAATTGTATATCACGAATTGCTCCGTACTATGGAACAATATGTAAGGAATGTAAGAAAATGTGATCGGAGATGTAGTAGATGGTTATGAGTTGAAGATATTCACTCAATATTGATGAAATTTCATAAATAATGAAGTTCCGTTGGTTTCACCTATTTTTTAATTATATTGCTCCTCTCAAGTTTTTTCTTATTTTTTTCTTCAAAATGTGTTTTTGATTATCCTGGAGATTCAATTATCAGTCAATATTCCGATTCAAAGTTACTGTTTATATAAGGTCGAATTTTTAATGGCATATTTATAAATTCTAAAATCATCATCAATCGTATTCGTCATCAGTCGTATCGTCATCAATCTGGATATGAATATTTTATTTAGTGGTTTTCTGAGTCAAATTGTAACCGAGAATCAGAAATTGATATATTTCGTTAAAATACAGTGGAAGAAATCATTGATTGGTCGTAGTTAAACCATACAATTAACATCAAAAAGAAATATTCACTTTCATAAGGCAATATTCTATACTTTTGTTACATTTAAAAAAAATGTGAGTTATTACGAGCATACATTGGAATGAACTTTTAACTTTAACAAACGTCGATTAATCCAAGTAAATAATGAGTTGATGCAAAAAGGAAAACAATGTCCATCAGCACGATAATGCACTGCCACTTCTTGCAAAATTTGTGAAAGGAGGACTGGTAGAATTTCTTCCTCACTATTCTCTAGACTTTGAATTACTATTTTTTTTATTTTTTATTTTTGAACGATACAATACTTTCTAGGGATGGAATACCCTTTTTCAGTTATTAGAAAGATGGGTGAGAGGTACAGATAAAAAATATTATACAGTTATTCAAATAAATACATTAAAAATGGCGGAAATTAAGTTCAGTAATCAATATATTTGGCCGAGAAATGCATAAACCATACTGACATGATAAGGTGCTAATGTTGCAAATGATATAAATTGACATAGTGTTTTCTATTTGTATTCTTTTATTTTTTTAATATTAATAGGTGTTTCTGTTAATAATGTCGATTTTTTGACAAAAATGTGAGTGCTTATTTCTATAACAAAACAAATTACTTTAATAATCAAAGTACTGCCCATCGTTAGCATTACTTTTTCCCATCTTTCAGTCAGAGAATGGATTCAGCATCAAAAGAACTTTTGGTATTGTAAGGCTAACTATTCATCAAGCCAAATTTTCGAATTGTTGTTCTGAAGTCCGTGCTGCATCGATCGAAATAAGTGATTGTTCGAAGGGGCTAAATCGGGTGAATACGACGGGTGGGGTAGGATGTCCCATTGTTTTATAAACAGGCTTTTTAAACATTTTGCAACATGAGTACGAGCATTGTATTTAGGCGTATTCTAGTCATTTTTCCAATTTTATCAATTATTGTTGGTATCGATCGTCAGTAATTGTTTCATTCAGAGTCCGTAATACACAGCTCCCTTACTATCCCATCAAAAAGACAGCAAATCCTTCTATGTATTGTATATTGTGCACAGGTTGTGATGTTGAAGGCTGGCCTGGGTCGGCCCAAGGTGTTTGTTCTTTGGGTTGTAAAAATAGATCTACTTTTCATCACCTGCCACAACTCGTTGCAAAAAAACCCTTTTCTGTCCGTCAAGCAAAATTTTGCAAGTGGTTTTTCGCCTTTCAATTTCTCTTTCCTTCAATATATATGGAACCCATTTTCCTTCTGAGTCTTTCCCAATACATGTAAACATTTATAAATGGTGGATTGGGCATACTTCGATGCGTTTGGCAATTGTTTCAACGTACGAGTTGAGTATTCATCTAATAATGCTTGCAAATGCGCATCTTCAAACTTTTTTGGCTGTCCTGGACGCCCCTTGACTTTAATATCAAAATCATCACTTTTAAAGCCTTTAAACCATCGTTCACAAGGTTTTCGAGTTAGAGCATGTTCACCATAAGCTTCAACTAACAATCGATAACTTTCAATAGCCGCTTTCTTCAAATGAAACAAGGCTATTAAAGTTCCCCGCAAAACGTCTTTTCTGGTACATAATTCGACATATTCAAAGCTATGAAAAATTGTGTTTTTTGCACAATGACAATAATAAATTGGGTTTTGATGGCGTATGCTTACCATCCAAAAAACCATCAACTCATTAGTCTATACCAACAAATGTATTAGTCACACCATCTCTTAACTAAATCGACATTTTTAACCGAAATACCCATTATAAAGGAAAATAAATAATAATGTCGAATAAAATCAATACGTTTGTAGGCATTTATTATTTTTTTCTTAATTAGTAAATGTATTAAAATCCACACAATATTATTCGTATTTATAAAAACCATGCTGAAAAAATATTATCCATTGGAATTGCATAACGTTAAAGCAAATTGCATTTAGATACTAATTCAAAAACATTCGTAGTGTGTTTAAATTCATCATGCAATATATTTTATACTTCTCATCTAAAATACAGCAAAATACTTTGATGTAATATATAAAAAAAAATCAGGAAATCGATTTTTGGATTAGTGTTGACGTTGTTAATATCCATAAAGCCAAAAAAATTTAACTTTAAAAGTTATTTAAGTTTCTTAAACATAAATTAGCAAATTTCCTTTGCTTACGTATACATTCTTCTATAATTATTATTTAGGGATGTACATAGCTGATATTTGTTGGTATTTAAGCTTATAAAACAAAAGTATGAGTTATGCGTATATAGCAAAGAGAAGTAACAATGCATTACTGATGTAATGTCATATCCCCACTAGTTGTCATCCAAGCATCAGTGAGTCTCACTGAAAATTAAGAGGACTGAGTTATTTTTCCTAAGAAGTAAAGTAATTGTCATGTCAAATGATGCCACCCTTATCGGTAGCAAAAGAGAAATATTTAACAGTGTTCAAACAGTGTAAAACTACAACACTATTTAAAATACAAATATCGCTCATAGACTGCTATCTTTAGTACATTGTGTCAATTCACTTCATTTGCGTCGAACATTCACGAAGAGGGCTTTAGAGAAGTTGAAAGGCAACCCCCAGTTTGGGGAAAAATTATATTTTCTGATGAAGCGCACTTCTGGCTTAATCAGTTTGTGAACAAACATAACTCCAAGTTTTGGAACGATGAACATCCTCAAGTTATTCAGGAGTTCTTCTTCACCTTCAGAAAGTCTCTCTTTGGTGCGGTTTTTGGAATGAAGGAGTGATAGGACCTTATTTTTGTTAAAACGATGATGGAAATCGTGTTACTCGTAATAGTGGAAGCTATAAGAATAGGCTAACCGAGTATCCTTGACCTGAACTGAAAAATTTGGATATAAAAAATGTTTTCTTTCAACAAGGGAGCACTTTTCACACATCTCGTCATACAATCAATTTGTTGCAAGAAAACTTTGCTGGACACGTTATTTTGCTAAATGTTAATGTCAACTAGCTACCAGGATCATGTAATCTCACGCCCTGGGATTGTTTTTTATGAAGGTATGTTGAATTTATGGTTTACAAAATAAAACCCGAACAAATATTGACCTTAAACGAAATATTCCATTGAAAATATACCACGCAATACGTATAAAAGAATAATCCGAAATTGGGTCTCCAGAAGGCATTCCATCAGACAAGGGCAACATTGATAAAATAAAAATTACAGGATTATCACTTGTAGTTAACATTGTGCCTCATCAGCTTTTTACAAAAACCGACTACCATCTATTTCGGTTGCTTCCATATGATTGAGGCTAATGAATATGAGGTTAATGCATATTTCAAACATACTCTCTCTACTAGATTCGGATCTCTAGTAGATCCGAAAACAAAAAAAAAATAAAAACTGCTCCAAAAAAGATGCTTCTGTGAGAGCATTCTTCTCTTCCACCTAAAAGATAAAGTAAAGTGATCGATAATAATAGGGATTATTTTGAATAGTAAAGAGTTTTCTGATAAGAGTGTCAGAACTTTGAAACGTAATCGCGGAAATGATGTTTGAAATCTAAATGTTACTCAGATTGCTGTGTTTAGTATATTATGTTAACTCACTATGGAAAGATACACAATTCAACAGCGCATAGAAATTGGAAGTTAGGGAAAATTATCTTTTTTTATGAAGCGAACTTCTAGCTTAATGGGTCTGTGAACAAACATAACTGTAGGAAATGGGCCAATGAATATCATCGCGTTATTCAGGAGTTATTTCTTCATCCTCAGAAAGTCACTGCTTGTTGCGGTTTTTGGGCTAAATGTGTGATAGGGCCTTATTTTTTTGACGGCGATGATGAAAATCGTGTTACGTTAATGATGAATGCTGCAGAAATATGTTAACAGAATATCTTGGGCTTGAACTGATAAATATGGATATGAAAAATGTCTTGCAATGTCACAGCCTTGGAAGTCCTGCTCTTAAACAAAACATTCAGGCCACCATTGAAAGCATAAAACGCGAAATACATGAAAGAGTAATCGAAAATTGGGTCTCCAGAATGAATTCTACTAGATAAAGCCGTGAGGAACGACATTATTTTCAAAACATACAATGGCAATATTTATTCTTCAAGATAAAATAAAAATTACCCGAATATCACTTGTAGTTATCATTAGGCCTCATTTTAAACTTCTGACCCTCTTACTGAATAACCATTTATATGTTTTTTTTGTGAGTATAATCATAAGCAAACAACATGATATGATATGAATTTAACTGAGGTAGCCGATACTTGATGGAAATTCATTTTAAATGAATAAGCAAAGATTATTATCTAAAATGTCAACTATTTAAAATTGTATGTATAACAATTGTTTCAACACATAGTGCCTTTTTCAAATACAAACTATGTTAAACTAACAGTAAGAAAAATAATTACAACCTAAACTGTCCATCGACCTAATAATATCATAAAAGATGATAGTGGAGACATTAATTTTTTCAGCGTCTAGGAGGGCAATATAAGTTTATTAACGGTGAATCATTCAAGTCTAGCTGGTTATTTAGCAAAATATCAAAATTTCTTGTTTTATTAATTTCTCGGCTCTGTAAAAGTTTTAATATTTTTTTAATATAATAAAATGATCATTGAAAGTATGATTTTCTAACATTAAGTGGTTAGCATAATGAGAATTATTTTGTTGTTTAATATAACTTTTTTAATGTTCAGCTTAGCAGAGAAAGGCCTTAATATTATCCTGATTTATAGAGTGTATTTGTTTGACTTTTCTTGTATTTAATGAGGCGTCCAAAATTATTGTTTGTTTTGAAAGCAATATGTTTGTTTTGGATAAATGTTTAGATACTAATTTGCTAACTTTTTCTATATATGTAATTCTTTTGCATGTAATTAAACATATTATTAATTAAACTTCCTTTACAAAACTAAAATCGGTTGAGTCGTTCTCATATTAAAGGGAGAAAAAATAGTATATTACTATCGATGGCAGTAAATAGCATTTTACGTGCGAGTCAAAATTTTTCAACTAAAAAACAAAAACAAATTAATAAAAAAATGTACTTTTAAAAACACGATTTACAAATGTATTTTATTAAGTTCTTAAAATGTCTACGACTGTTAGCTAAACAATAGTATAATCTATTCTCGAATTATTTTCAAACGTTTTGAAATATGTCCTTATTAATTTATCTGCATGTAATCGTAATTCTATTTCTTAGGTCCTGAATATCCTACCGTGGAGTTTTGTATACAACTATCTTTAGATAACCCTAAAGAAAGAAATCCAGTAGCATTATACTTAGAGATCTCGCCGGCCATTCCACAGCGCCTGTTCTGCCTATCCATTTATTAGGAAACCTTTGATCCAGCCATTAGTAACTCCAGTAGTGTGGAGGTGCGCCGTCATATGGAACGCATAAATTTTGTCCATCCAACAGTAGGTTTCTTTTTCATCGATTTGGTTTTCTAAGGATGGTGTTATGAGTGCATCCATTTGGTTTTCCAATAAGTTTAAGTACAATTCACCGGTTAAATTTTCTTCAATAAACATCGAACCTATTCTTTTATTAGCCAGAATTCTAACCCAAATATTAATATTTTGTGGAAACTGCGTATGACCCTCTCGAAAGACACGTGAATTGTTATTATCCCAGTATCTGCAGTTATGTTCATTTACAAAGTCATTTAGGAAAAATGTTGCTTCATCACTAAAACAAATATTCTTTATTAAATTCGCATCATCTTGGATTATTCTAGTCATTATTTCACAAAACTGAATCATTCTGTTCATAATCACTTCGTTGAATTGTTTTATGTTGAATTGCTGAAAAATACTAAATTTGTAAGGAAAGAGCTTGTTTTGTTTTAAAATTTTGTGTAAAAAAAAATGGGAATATTTGTTAACATAGCAACTTTTAGAATTGAATTGGTTGTATCAACAGCGGAATGGCCTAAAATTTCAATCTATGTGGGTTGATTAAAAATTTTCGCCTGCTTATTCACATTATTGTCCGGTTGTCCTATATTTTTGTCCGGATGCATTTCATTAAAAAATGAGGCTGTTCTATGAGCACACCTATATTAAATACCATAAATAATAATGATTACAATTTTTTCTTGAAAAGCATACATCATTAAATTCTGTCACTGCAACTGACGTCACTTCTGATAATCGGCACTTCTTATATATATGTTTAGCTGCAATGAAGAATAAAGTGTACATTAAAGCATACATGAGTGATGAGTTAAAATAAAAAGTCTCTTATCATATTTTCTATTTTAGGAATAGAAAAATGTTGTGCGTAAATGAAATTAAAACAAACATTGTAAACACAATGTACGGTTGAATCAAATACTTTTTAAAATTTATTTTTCCCCTTACTACGAAAACGAATCAACCGATTTCAGTTTTGTAACAACAGTTTAATTAGGATTTCCAAGACCTTAAATATGTTAAAAGATAGGGGTTGCTATTTAAAACGTTTAGGTATAGGTCACTGGAGGTAAGGAGGTGAAACATAAAATATAACGGACATTGGTTTTGAACTTCCTCCTTGGTATCTAAATTGACGTGTTTTTGTCTCGAGCTAAGTTGCATTGCTAAAAGAAATAATGAGGGTGGTTACTTTGGAAATGAAAGCATGGTATACTTTTTATGTTTTAGATTTGATTTATTTAACAGTTCAGTTGAAGCGTTCAGTTAAAATCTAGTTTATGATAACCATAATTTAAGTATTGTCTGAATGATTGTGGCGTGTTCATATATTTGTTTTTATGTTTCGCCGCACAAAAAAAACCAAACGGAGACAAATTTCTCAGTAATTCCTTTTCTGTAATAAATTTGCCAAACGAACAAAATTTTAAAAATACAAACATTTTCTAAAATAAATACACACTTTTGATAATTAATATATTTCATTTTTTAGATTCCTTTTGAAAACGGGAAAAACGTTCATAAGTTTGTATTTATTTTAGAATTTTTTTTTATTTTTTAAATTTTGTTCGTTAGGTAAATATATTATAGAAATTTATCTCCGTTTGGTTTTTTGTTTTCCCAGTGATTATTTATTTACATAAGAACAGATATTTTCGATATTTTTTTGAGTTTTAGACCGTGGCGAAAAACCCAAAAAAAGAAAAATATATAACAATAATGTGTTTTATCTGGGTTAATAAAATATCACAAATACAGTCGAACAAGTTTATCTGTCCAATTGAAAATTATTAATTAAGCATAGAAATGCAAACACCAACTAGAACATCCTAAATTATACTTGACAAGTGTTAATGGGTTTTAAGACCCATTCAGAAGCAAGGGGCCCAGCTACAAATTAGCTTTACTCGGCAGTCATCACTGCATTTCCCGCGATAACTATGGGATAGTTATTTCTGACACATCAGAATGTAATTTTGAAATTATGGTATATTAAGGCGTTTATGGAATGGTAGCAGTTTATCTTGGAAGCTGCAACAATTTATAACACGAATACAATACTATTTTTTATAAATATATTTATATGTTATAAAAAATCATGTTTCACAATGCTGTTGATAATTCATATCATTCTATCACAAATGTAATTTGTTCACCGTAAAGCAGTTAGTTTCTTTGCAGCTTTTACTTTTCTTTTCTTTCAACATTTTTGAAAGTAAACAAAGGGTTTTCTAATAAAAGTGTTAGAATTGTAAATGAAGCATGATGAAGTAGAACTTTAAAATTAATGATAACTACAAGTAATAATCCGGTCGCGTGGTACATTTTCCATAGTATATATTCCATGGTTCGTTTAAGGTAGTACGATCATTAAAGCAAAGTAAAAATAATTAGTTGCATTTTTAATATATTATTAACCACTATTAAATTCATGTAATCTAATTTTGTTCAGTAAGATCTAATGTGTAGTTTTTGCGTAATTAATTTTTAAAAACTGGATATTTAACATGTAGCCAATAGACAGTGGCGATTCGTCCATAATGGCACGTGGGCACGTGCCCCACCTAAAAAAATAAAAAAGGAAATAAAAATTTGAAATCTGACAGTTACACTCGTATTTCTACACCGCAAAGTGTAGATACTAAGAAATGTAAGTATGATACTAAGAAATGTAAAATTTTTGGTTGCGACGCATTTCCCTATCCCCATTCCGAAATTTGGTTATACGTGCCGCACCTGTTTTTCCCCCACGAACCACCGCTGCCAATAGACAATCTCATTTAGAACGCACATTTTTCATATAATTCAACCCCAACTGCTAAAAATACAAATCTAGAAAACTGAAGTTTATATTAACCAATTCTCGTAAATTATCCTACCGTGTAAGTTTGAAGATACTATAATTAAAATAATCAAAAATGAATTAAAATATCTGTAAGCCATGTTAAAAATAAATGATATAATCGGGTCGTGAAAGTTTGACAACGACGAATGAAAAGTAGCGCACATTTTGAAATTTAATCATTATCGCTTATAATTTTATTTTTCTGTAATCAAAGATAATTAAAAATTATAATCTTAAGAAAGGGTCATTGTTATTATCACTTGTAGATGTTTCCATTTCAATTTTTTTCACATTTTTGACATTTTATATGAAATACACTAGTAATAACAATAATATCTACTTAGGTAAAGGTATGTCGCATTTTCTACACCACATGTCTTTAACGAGTTTTTCAAAATCAACTAATCTCTATCCTCTTGCCTAATTAATATTTACTTTTTTGAATTCTGAATGTTTTTTTATACAACTGATATTTTTTTTTGCAAACCACCCGTTTTGTCTGATTTGCTGTTGTTAATCACTCATTTTTAATAATAATTTTTAGAAGTATAACCATTAAATGGTCTTAAATAACATATAAATCTAATTTGTTAATTTATACACTATATTTTTTTTATTTAAAAAAAAATATATATATTTTATTTTGACTCACTGCGTAGTGTGGGTACAATCTTAAGATCAAGAATTGTTCGAGGCTTATGTCTGTAAAACAGAGATTTCATATAACCTCAGAAAAAGTAACCGAAGGGAGTGAGATTGCATCTTGGTTGCCAGTTGTCCAAACCATTTCGTGAAATGACGTGCCCAGGAAACTTTCTTAACTATAAATCGATCATAGGCCAACAATACATACAGCCAACGGGGTATTTGGAGCTGATTTCAGATGAATTTGATGCCCTGAATTCAAATATGGCACTTATTTTTCTAAAGTCAGTAAACCACTAGAAAGTCTTTTTTATGAACCAATTTTTCGTTGATTTGCGCGATGGCTTTTCCATGAAAAGTAGTATTTAATCAACCCATGAAATTCGTCTTTTCCATGATAGGAAAAATATCGAACTTATTTGCTTTCAGGGAAGAGCTTGTCAGAGCAATCCTAAATGTTAAATCAATTTGAAATTCATAAAGCGTTACTAGCAATGAAGGTACTTTTAAAAAATGCAATCACCTTTGTAATCACACCACCATCTATCGAAAAACTATCTGATTTTTCACTCTATTCTCATAAATGTCGTCAATTGACAATCAAAAAAGTATTGTAACTGACCTCCCCACAAAGAAATTCTTTAGGGTTAAAAATGTAGGTCAACATAATCAGAAAAATTCTTTTCAATTGGCTATTTTATTCCAAAACGAAATTATTTCCACAAATTAAAGATATTTATTAAAGTATACCTTGTAATTTTTCCGTCTTAAAGTTTCATAAATTCAATTTTTTCTGAAAACACTTCAACCTATCTAGTTTGAAGTTTAAAAAATATATCATAGTTCATTCATAAATAAACCACAACAAGTATACTTTGCTCGACTGACTATTTGCTCGATTGAACTATTAAAATACACAATTAAAATATTATTGATCGATTTGTCCGTTACTTTGTGATAGTTCATTTTTTAAAAAGGAATAAAACAATTTTTTACTTTGTTATCTATCACTTTTATTTTTAAACAAAATTTGTGTGACTATAGTTTCGTAAAACAATTTTACATTCTCAAACACTACTTTAAAACTAAGCTTTTAGAGCCTTATTATTAAATATTAAATATATTAATATATAATAATATAATAATATAAATATAATAATATTAAAAATATATATTATTAAAATATTGTTTTAACCTAATGCACATTTACATTACTTACAATATTGTATGCAAATATAAAAAAATATGATTAAAGTTCAATGTTTATAATTTGTTTTATTACATTTCTTCTAAAACAAAATTCCTACTTATCTATTAATATATTTCAAAAAGTTTTACTGTAATTTTTGAATAAATAACATTTTCACGGACGAACCCGGGAGAAAAACAAAACGAACCAACTTCTTCCATTGGATGAGATTAAAGTACGTTTTATTTCTTTTATCCATTTCGACCCCGGGTTGTAATTTAGCCCCGCCGCCTGTCAGACCAGAGATATCCATTTTTTACTTGGCTCATTAAAGTTCTTTCCAATATCGTTGTTGGGAATTTTGTGCTACATTAAGAGTTAAATACAGAAGAAATAACATAAATATAAATACAATGAAAATTGAATTTACCATAGTTATTTTCCGTTTATAAACTTTATCTGAATCCAATTCCTCAGTTATATCCAAAAAAGAAGAAAATACAATGGAAACACTAACTGTTAAGATACATTGCATAAAAAATTTACTGATGTAATTATGATATAAATATAAATAAAAAAACTAATGAAATAAATATTACCATATCTCTAAGTTTGAAAAAAATCTTCTGAATTATTACCGAAACATATAAATGGTCGCTTATAATACGACATATCTTATCTGCTTCAAGAAAAAATAAAAAAATGCTATATAAATAAAATATATAATTGACAACAATAGATTTTTATTACAGTGACATACTACCAAAAAATATATATAGGTAAGTTTTACTGTGTGATAGTTTACTGTACTAATTGTGTATTCAAATACTTAAATGCTTTTAACCGAAAACAAAAACTTTCTTTGGAACGGTAAATATCAATTCTCTCCTGCGTCCAGCAAAACTACATGAATTGGGGCGAACATTAAATTAGCAAAAAATTCAAATTTTAGCTTTGCGAGAAACCAGATTGACAGATGATAACACCTTGGAATTCGGCAACTACAGACTTTTTAAAAGTAAAACGGACAAAAGAATACTCAAAAATACACCACATCTCGGTGTTGCTTTCGCTGTCTCAAGAAACATTCTTAGTTCTATAACAAATGTCCAGCCAGTAAATAATCGACTTATGATTAATTAATGATTAATTAATCAATGCACACTTCCCAGTTAAGGAAGAAAATAAATCTAATCCTGAAAAAGTAAGTAAGTCCTGGGAAATTATGGAAAAGACTATCTCTAAAATTCCGTCTAACTATGTAAAAATCCTGTTGGGTGATTTCAACGCCCAACTAGGGAAAGAAAAAATGTACAGGAAAACAGTCGGCAGTTTTCCCGCTCATAAATGGACTAACCATAATGGTAGAAGATTGGTTGAACTATGTTCGCAGTTTAATCTAAAATAATGTCAACCCATTTTAAGAAGAAAATAAAACAAAAGACCTGGAGGTGCCCAAACACGTACATGGATGAATTTCAAATTGACCATGTTGCCATTTCGTACACCAATTATAAAGAGATTTTGAATGTTCTAGTCAGGAAAGGAGCTAACATTGACACGAATCACTACTTGACTAGAATCAAATTTAGCTTAAAACCTCGAAAACTTATTCAAAAGAGACTGCTAATACCAAAGTTCGACCCAACGAAAATAAAACCAACCCTAACAGAAGAGCTTGATAAACAACCAGCACCTAACTGACAAGAATTGAAACAAAAAATTATTAAAACAGCCTTAAAGTTGGCCACTTTACAAAAACGTAGAAAACATCCGTGGTAGGATGAAGTTTGCGATCAAGCAGTATTAAGCCGAAGTAAAGTATTCAAAGATTGGAACAGTCAAAAAACAGCAATAAACTATAACATATTTTTGGAAGTAAGAAAAGAAACATCGAAGGTAATTACACAAACTAAAAGAAAATATGAAAACAATCAACTTAATGAAATAGAAAAAATTTCCAACAAAATAACACCCGAAACTTTTACAAAACATTTAAAACTAAATTAACAGCCTATCAACCGCAAAGTATTTGCTTCCAAAAGGAAAACGGACAATTAGCTCTAAATAACCAAGACAATTGCAAAGAACTTGCGAAATATATTGAGCATATACTAAACTGTCCTGAGCCCTTAAACAAATTACCAACACTAAACCCTAAACAAACAAACCCAGATTCATTACCACCGAATGAAGATGAAATAATTAGGCAAATCAAGCGGCTTAAAAATGACAAAGCTTCTGGTGAAGATGGAATCACTGCTGAACTTTTGAAATCCGCTGGTACAGGTACAATCAAGGAAATAACCAAAATTCTACAAGAAGTTTGGCGAACCGAACGGACTCCGGAAGATTGGAAAGATGCTCTAATCCATCTACTACATAAGAAAGGAGATAGAACCGATGTAAACAACTACAGAGGAATATCTCTTCTCCCAGTTTGTTACAAGATTATATCTCAATGTCTACTAGACAGAGCACAGGGACAGTTAGAACCTAACATTGGTGAATATCAAGCAGGTTTTCGACCGGGTAGATCCTGCCCTGAACAGATCCTGAAACTAAAGTTGATTCTAAGACATCAGAAACTGTACAATAAAAATCTCGTCTGTACATTTGTGGATTTCAAAAAAGCATATGATTCTACCGACCGCGAATCTTTATTCCGAATCTTGAAAGAACAAGGACTAGATCTAAAAACGCTGGCAATTATTAAAGCAATGTTAACTAACACAAGGCCAAAAGTTAAATTCATGGGTGACATCTCAGAGCCCTTCGAAATTAAAACTGGAGTGAGACAAGGGGATGGACTATCGCCACTCTTATTTAACTGTGTTCTAGAAAAAGTAATACAGGAGTGGCGTGAAAAAAAGTCGGCCCTGAATATTGACCAGCCCATTAAACTGGGGAGAACAACATCAAAATTGATTGTCCGGCATTTGCTGATGATCTAGCAATTTTAGCTCAAGATGTATTAACGCCACAGAAACAGATTGAAATCCTAAAAGAAACAGCAGAAAAGGTAGGACTCCTTTCTCCTTCCTTTGAAAAGACACAATACATGACCTGCAACAGCCGGCCAATAAGGGTAGATGTGGAAAAAATGGAAACGGCATTGAGACTTACACAAAATATTTACAACAAAAAATGCCTATCTAAAAACACAAAACTGAGACATTACAACACAGTTATTAAGCCAGAATGTCTATATGCTGCAGAAATGCTCATTTTGAATAGAAAGAAATCAAACAATACACAGATATACAAAGCGATATGAGAAAAAGAAGACTTAAGTTTTATGGACACATAAAACGGATGAATCCGAGTAGGCTAGCTAGACAAATAGTCGAATTTTATGAAAATATGAGTAGAGCTAAAGTAGAAATAATTAAATGGATTGCTGCAATTAAAGAGGACCTAAGATCAGCAAATATTACACAAAGTGAAATTCAGGATAGAGGCTGTTTCAGACACAAGGTTAACGTTTGGAAGGTTGGCCAGAGAGAAAAATGTAAGAAGACTGGAACAACTTGGTCTGACGAAAGGAAAAAAGCTCATAGCGAAAGAATGAAATTAGTATGGGCGCAAAGGAAGGCTAACAACAACAAGCGCCTCTAATTGTACTTCGCGTGGTCCACCAGGGCCCATACGTGAATAATAATAATAAATGTTTTTAATTCTATTCTTTAGAATACCAAATAGATCAAAAAAATCTATTGTTGTCCATGTAAGTATCGTTGACAAAAAAATATATTTACTTCCACTCTTTACTTTACATATTACAAATTAATATAATTTATTTTTTAGATTAGTTTTGTAAATGGGGGGAGAGGACCCTCCTAAATATTAATGTTTAAAGTTTGTATTTTTTTAGAACATTTTTATATTTTTAAAATTTTGTTCGTTAGGCAAATTTATTACAGAAGAGAATCACTGAGAAATTTATCTCCGTTTGGTTTTTTGTTTTTACTCAGTGATTCTTTGTATAAATAAGAACAGATATTTTTGATATTTTTTGAGTTTTAGATCGTAGCGAAAACCCTAAAAAAAGAAAAAATATTTGAACACACCACAATCATTCAAACATTACTTTGATTGAAAAACTCAACCACAACTTTGAAAAAGTTCCTCTTGAAGCACATTTATCCGTTGATGAACAAATGTGTTCCACAAAAGCTCGAAGTGTGTTGAAACAATATTTACCCGACAAACCTCATAAATGGGGGTACAAACTTTTTGTAATATGTGGTGTAACTGGATATGCCTACACGTTCGAAGTTTATAGTGTCTCTAGCAATCAGAACTGCCGGCTGTTCTTCGATAATTATTACCCCTCGTTACCGATTATTGAATACTTATCCAGCCGCGGCATTTTGGCTTTAGGCATTATAAGGAAAGGCACTATATTCCCAACCGCAAACTGCCAGATCAGAAAAAAATAAAAAAAGAACCTCGCTGTACATCCATAGCTGTGCTGGCTTAGAGGGACAATAGAATTGATATTCTTATCCAAGTTTGCAGGAAATTATCCAGTTTCTGAAGTAAGGAGATACGACAAGCCCCGAATACACACACTATATTTCCATGAACGTCCTTTCGTTCTAGCAGAATTTAATCGACATATAGGTGATGTCGACCTATTAGATTGTGTCATGGGTCACTACAAAATACGATTTCGTAGTAAACGCTGGTATCTACCACTATTTTTATCATTTGTTGGACATGGCTATGTGTAATTCATGGCTCTTAAATAGAAGAATAAACGCCGAGAACGAAACTGCCAGTAAAATTCTCAACTCTGCTGAATTCAGATTCAGATTTGAATGCCTAATTCAAAATAAAAAGAAGAAAAGTCCAGCTTAACATGTTCAACCAAAAGATGTTGGGGTGGACCAACACGGGCACTGGCCTGTTTCGACAAATAAAAGAATAATATGTAAGTTTCCGGGTTGCAGTGGGTGTACGCAAACTGAATGCGAAAAATATGGGGTTGCCTTATGTTTTCATAAACAAAACAACTGCTTTAAAAAAAATCACACTTCCTAACTATATTATAATATATAACAACGTTTTGATGTAATGTTGCATTTCTGCAAGTCAATTAATAACCATAATAAATAATATTTCTGAAAAATTATTTTTTTAATTACTTTTCCCGTTAACAAAACCCTATTTACTACCTAATATCGATATAATTATCAACATTAACATTCTTACCCCGTAAAGGGTTACGCAGTTATGATATTTTTCTTTTCAAGATCAGTTGTTTGAATTACTGACCGTCATATTTTACACATTCGCAAAAACCGCACTTGTCCTTTTTGGGCAAAGGAAATATTAAATTCGCTGATGAAAATTTGGCGGTAAATATTAATTTGTCGCTTTACTTGAACGTGTAGTCTCATTAGATGTGGAGCAAACGAATATTAACCCTATGTTACCACTGATAGATTTAGCTTAAAGTGCAAACTGAAGTTTCATTGTTCTAGACCTTGTTTTGACTTGGTTCTGGTTCACTGGCATCTTATCTCACAAATACCTTTGTATACCTATGTATACTCTCCATTTTCTTCTTTATCTTTATATTTAATGCTCTTTATCTGACACCAGTTATTAGCCTGAAATTAAATATCTACTAAAAACTAATAGTTTATTTTACAAATATAATAAAACTTATAATGTTAACAAACTTTTTCCGCTATATCACTTAAATGCAATTAATATTATCAGTCAATGTTGCTTCAAAATTAATCGACCACAGGTTCACACATTTGGTATTTATATATTTCCTCGACATGTCAAGAAAATTCCGGCTGCCGATGACAGCTTTACTCTAACTAGTATCATTTTTAACATTTATATATTACATTTTTTACACATAATACACTACAAAAATATTTTTATAAAACAAAGTGAACAAAACGGAAATCATTCATAAGGAAAAAAATCTATGATAGAAAATGTTTGATTAATTTTTTTAAATTTGACTAAAAAATATACAGTAAATATATACTGGCTCTTGTTTTTAAAATTCTATCGTAATATTAATTCTCACGGAATCTACATGTTTTGAAACAAAGTTATTTGAACAGAATTATGAACTACAGGGAAATTTAATTTTCGAACAAGGATTAACTAAACTTACCTTTTATACATCCGTTGCCACTTCGTCCCAGCGGACACAAACATTTTGCTGGTTCTTCATCATTTTCGATGTGACATCCCCCACCAGGGCCACAGTCTAATGTACAAGGTCGAGCCGTTGAAATTGGTAGGGTGGATCTTAGTAGGGTGGAACTGTCTGAAGTTAGTTTCTGCTCTAATCGGGGACCCACCGTTGTGAAGTTTATTCGATCTGTAATTAAAGAAAACAAGTATTTCCATTTGTTGATGTACAGAAACTTTCATATAATTTAACTTGAAACAATATACGCAGCGTGTCCAAAAACAAAAGCGACTAATGTGCACTTATACATAAAACGTAATTCATATAAAGTTCTTATTTCGTATATAAAAAAACTACTTTCATGTCAATATATACATGGCTCTACGTGGCTTTCATGTCAATACACTGCTAAAAACACTCAATTTTTTGAAGCACCCCTGGTATTCATTTTTGGGAGTCAGTCGTCTGAAGAGCTGAGCTCGAAGTGTTTCATCATAATCATCATCATTCAGCCATTGTCGATCTACTGCAGGATAAAGACCTCCCCAGCATGCTTCCAACTCGCGAGGGTCCTGAGTTCTTCTCGGTTCTTCTTCGGTTTTCTTCGTGGGCGTTTATGATCAAGCGGCATCTCTCCATCTCTGCCTCGATATTGCGAGGCTATATGATATTCGCGAGAAAGATAAACGTTTTTGCGCCCATTTTAAAGAACTTGGTGATGAACATATGGATAAAGATTTCAAGCATCGGAAGGTTGGTTCAATAAGTTCAAAGTACGACAATCACCGCAGAACATCAAAATTGTTGGAAAAGCTGCATCTGCAATCACTTAGCAGCAACATATCCAGAAAAAACTTCAAAGTTAATTGCTGATGGTGGATACAAATACAAAGTGTTTAATGCAGACAAAACTGCCCTGTTTTGGAAAAGAATGCGGAACAAAACTATAAATCGAAAAGGGTCCCTTCCCAAAAAGTCAGTCTCTGGTTTTAAGCAGTGGCGGTTCGTGAGGGAAGGCGTTAGGACGCCGCCCCTCCAGCTTTTTTCACAATAGACAATTTTTCAGATTAAAACACCAAATTTTATATCCGTTCAGTTTATTTCCTTTAACTCATTTTAAGATATTATTAAAAATTAAAATCTCTCTGTAGAAGAACGTCTGTCAACCCATCACACCAAATAATGCGGATAAAAATTCCATTCTCTCGCCACAATTTTTACATCGTTGGTCGGACGTTTACCTCCAGCGCCCAGGTCATCTTATATCGTCGTTGGCGTTACATGTTTTGTTGGTTGTCAGAATTCGGGGGTTTAACTGTTTTCTAAAACATGCGATTTGGACGTAGATTCCCTGCGACCGAGCGTATCTCTAATTAGTTTTAAACGCTGATTTGACCGATACATAGCGTTTGATATATCTGGCGTCGCGTATTTCATTCGCCTCGAGAATTCTTGTTTTGATTTGGGATTTGATACGTGTGTACACACTAATTAGTATTTTTTAAATAAAAATAATCAACTTTTAATTGCACACATGAAAATGTCTGATTTAAAACAGTTAATAATGACTAATTTAAGTTTAGAGAAGAAACTTGAATTAAAAACTAACGGTCGTCCCACGCATATGTTGAATTTGAGTCAAGTTCAAACAGAATGTAAAAATAGGGCAAGTTTTACGCGAAAATTTGACAGTAAACTATACAATAGTATTTTGTGGCTATGTGACTGCGAAGACACTGATTTTTTATTTTCTTTCGTGTGTTTATTGTTTGGTGGTGAGCTGCAATGCATTCGCGAAGGAGTGAGGGATCTAAAACATTTGTTAGATAAAATTAAAAATCAAGAGGAATCTCCTAAACATAAAAGCAACCTAGTGAGCTTCCAGTTGTTGGGTAAAGTAAACATTGGTTCATCATTAAGATCTGCATATGCGAAAATAATAAGCGAGCATAATTAAAATGTAAAAAAAAAACCGTTTGGTATATGCGGCAAAACATAACCTTCCTCTTCGAGGGCACGACGAAAAAAACGATTCATTAAATGGGGGGCGTGTTTCTAGGATTAATAGAGTACAGTACAAAAGTTCATTCCATTTTAGAAAATATATGAATGATTCGAACATTTTTAAAGGAACTTCTAAAAGCATTTTTGTGAAAGAAATTGAAAAATCATCTTTTACTGCAGTAATGGCTGATGATACCACTGACATTTAGGTGGAAACGCTAATGGCTTTGGTGTTCCTATACGAGTTAAATGGTTGTGTTCCCACAATGGTTGTTAATGGTAACGAGTTAAATGGTTGTGTTGGCTTTGGTGTTCCCATACGAGTTAAATAATTTTTGACGATTTTAATCGTTTTCAAATCCAACAGGACAAGATGCTGATTAGCTTTCGGAATGCATTTTTCAACAGTTAGAACCTATTTTTAGAACTTTCCCAGATAAATTAACAGCTCGATCCTTATGTATGGGACATGTGAATGTAAAATAATAAATGTGTATAAGAATACATACTTTGTATATTTTTATGCTATAATAAATTACTGGAGCAAGCTGCTTAAAGCACACCAAGTTTGAGATTTTTTTTGGTAACTTAAATGCGATTTCCAGTTTATTTACAGATTTGGCTGATAAAACCGCTGCAATACTACAAATTTGTGACAAACGAATACCCAGATCATCAAAAACACGTTGGAGTTCTCAATCCCATACAATACGTATGATTTTTAAGTTTAAATAATAAATTTAGACATGTTTTGAGAATATCCAACAAGGGGAAACAAAAAATATAACGCAGAAACTACCGTGCAAGCCGCTAAAAGAGATCCTTTAAGAGATCCTTTAAAAATTCAAATGGCAATAGAATATCTTGAACAAAAAATTAGGGAGATCAGTAATAATTTACCATCTGCTGAAACACCTACTTTTGTCCAGGATAGTGTACATTTTAACAAAAAACGAAAATTAAATGATGAAAATTTCTCTAGAGAAGATCTTCGAGAGAAAAATCTTCCCTTTGTTTGTGATATAATAAGTTTGTGATATAATAACTTTTCAAATTAATGAGCGTATCAAATTCATGAACCATCCAGAATATCAAAAAGCACTTCCTATTAATGAGAGAGAAACATTTTGTGAAAGTTTTCAGACGATAGAAAAAAAATATTTGAAGATCGAATTAAAATGTTTTTATTCAAGGCCCGAGATTTGACAAAATGAAAACATTAAACGCTGTTTAAAGACATTAAATTTTATTTTGAATATGGGACTGGATACAACTTTTAAAGAAATGACTAAGGCATTAAAAATACTAGTGATTATACTAACGGACCACAGACGAAGCCGAAAGGTGCTTTTCGACATTGAACTTGATTAAAATATATTTTTGAAATTCAATGGGGGAATATAGAGTAAATGATTTAGGTATGTTAAATATAGAGAGTGCTATGGTCGAACTAATTCCGGACTTTAATGAAAAAGTTATTGAAAAATGTATTTTGTACAAAAACAAGCGAATGGAATTTCACATTAAAAACTAGGAAACAGCGAGATGATATTTACCGACAAAACTGTTTCAATAACCCTTTTTTGTCATAAAACTTTGATATTTTTTTGAACTTTTCGAACTTCTCATGTACTTTTTCGAATTTTCTCTATTGATTTGCAGTTATAATAAACTATTTGAATGGTTTAGTTTTCGGGAAACGGTAACTACCTACTTATTCAGTCCTTTATCTGCGCAATAAGCAACAACCCATCCTCCAATATCCTTGTAAATAGTAACAATAACAAATTTAATGTTTTCCTGATTCACCTCCTGTATGTAAAAAGGAGGAAGGGAAAAGCAAATAAAAATCTTCAGCAGTACCATTTTCGTGGTGGTTTCGTGGAATATATCACTATATTCTAAGTGGGAGGGCGTACCCACTTTAAAAACTCACGAGCCGTCACTGGTTTTAAGGCAGCAAAAGATAAAATTACACCGCTGCTCTGTCCTAATGCATCAGGAGTTTGTTTAACTAAGCCCCTTATGCTTTACAGATCGCTAAATCTTGGAACTTTGGAAAAGCCGAACAAGGACAACCTACCAGTGTTTTAGCGTTCAAACAAGAAAGTGTGGGCTACAAGGGTCATTTCCTGTAACTGATTTCGGAATTGTTTTGTTCATGGAGTTTAAAACTTATTTAAAGAAAAATAATTTAGATTTCAAGGCAGTTTTGGAAATGCCCCAGGTCACCCTCGTGAGCTTGAAGCTATGTATCCAAATATAAACGTGATATTTTTGCCTCCTAATCCGACGACCTTACGGCCTACGGGATAACCCAGGCCATTAAGCTTTATGATATTAGACAAACCTTTAAAATCATACAGGACACCATGGAATGTGATCCTGATATAAATGTTATAAAATGCTGGAAAAATTTTGCAATAGCAAAGTACATTGTTAACATAAAAGAATCATTGCAAAAGTTCAGCTCTTCCATATACATTGAAATCATGCTGGAAAAACTGTGGCCTGATCTAACTGTAAGTAATGATGAACAATTCGTGCAAAGTCAAACATTGACTAAAAATATTGCTCAAATTGCGAATAGTACAGGACGAGATGGTTTCAAATAGATAAAATCAAGTGACATTCAAGAATTACTTGAATCGCAAGATGGAGGTTTGACTGAAACCGACTTGGAGTAAATGCTTAATCCCCATTCCACTGAAGAGAAACTCTCAGGGAGCATTGAAATTGTGACATTAAACTTAAAAAACCTGAGTGAAGGTTTACGAAGGGCAAATGAGCTTTGTGATTTCTTCATAAAAATTGGTTCGTCTATGGAAAGAAGTTTTGTTTTTAAAAGGAAAATTGTTAATGTCGCAGCCGAATATCAATCCGTATTCGAAGAACTTTTAAAAGCGGAAAACCAAGAAAAAATTTTGCTATGAAACTATACCTGAAAATAATTATTAATATTGGTAAAAAATCTCTTATTAAATTGCTTATATTGTTTTTTTCTTTTTATTTTGTAACCTTGGAACATATCCCTTATAATCCCGTACAAATTACCATTTCTGTATTCGTGACATATTTACGGAAGGTATCCCGCGCGAATGAGGAGCTTTAACTGTATTCTTGTATATAATGGGATATATTTTTCTCCATGATTGTCTATTGATATTTGAATACAATTATTTGGTTTTCAGACTAACAATTCAACTCCTAACCTAAGTACCTCCATTGATGTTTGTATTATTTTGTTCGTATTAGTTTTGTAAGTATCTATGTCTGAGTCACTCTGCTCTTCAAATATTGGGGCAGCCTGTTAATTTTTAGTATCCATATAAGTTCCCCAAAAGCGGCCAAAGGCAGTCCGGTTCTTACAATTATATTCGTTGTTTGGTTGTCCCTAGTTGTTCTTAGTATCAGTTCAAAATTTTTGTTTGCTGCATGCATGTTTGTATACTATTTCTAGATGGTTGTTAATTCATTCATCAAACATTAATTCATCAATTTTTAAGAAACGTATTTTTAAGACAAAATGTATTCGTCATTATTTTTGTTTTACTAATGTTCATAGCGAGACCAACTTTTTCCTAAACTTTGTATTTATTCAACGTTCATTGCAAGAAGTGAAACGTCATAAACATTTCACAGGTCTAAGGACAGGACTAAGTTTGTTCCTTAAATGATAGAGATAAGTTAAAAAAACATTGAGCCGAAGCGTTTTATTTGATCAAGATAGCGCTCCCGCTCCTTGAATTACCTTTCAATGGCTGCCATCTACTATATTGCCTTCTCCAAATTTAGCGGACAGCAATTGCTTTATATTTCGTAAGCTGAAAGAATAAAAATGTTTTTTCATAAAGAAAATAAAATTGCTGCTGCGAATGAATGATTTTGGTAATGGTACACCAAAAACATTTAAATGTTTTAAACGTTCCAGATGTTTCCTTCTATACTGTATACAACTATAACTTGTCAGCTCTCATCATACTAGTCAACTACAAAACTAGTAATAACAGTGTTTTGCTCGGCCATAGAACCATATGTTCAACCCATTTTTGATGTTTTATTCTAAATGTGAGATCCTTTTAATCTTCCTCAAAATGAATACAATTTTGCCGAAAAATAAAAATAGTGCCTATTTAAATGTTCACTCGATAACATGTAGACATATGGTGGTATCACAAATGAATTGACATCTGATTGACAAATTTAGATAAGCAGTATGTATATATAAATGTAAATCTAATATTAAATGTGGCATATATAAAATATAATTAATTCCACCAAGAATTTCAGGGACATTGCTAATTAATATCATATGCTATAAATGAAAGTGTGTGTATTGGATATATTGGATGTATATTGATTTGATGTATCCATCACGTGAGATTATTGTTAGCTCAGGCGTAGCACAGGGAAGCCATTTGGGGCCCAACTTATTTAACATTTATATAAATAGTTTTGAAATCACCAAATGGTTTTTTGTTTTTCGCTAATGATTTGAACATTTTCTGAAAAATATGTAGTGCAGAAAATGCAACGGTTTTCCAGGTGGATTTCGATAAAATTTGCAATTGGTGTGTGAGAATTAAAATACAGTTAGCCATAGTTATACATAGCCATTGTAAATACATTATTTTTAATAGAGGCATATCTCCTGTTCCAACTAATTATTCTATAAGCAAGACAGTTCTTGAACCTGTGGCATCCTAAAGGATATAGGATGTATTCTGGACACTAGGATGGATTTCCACATGATATATGAAACCATTATTAGCAAAGCTTTTGAAATGTTGAGGTTTATATGTAGGAATACAAAAGACTTTCCTCCTCGAGTACTTGTCTTGTGTCTGATACCCATTCTGTGCGCTGCACTTTGACAGAGTGGAAGCGGTGCTGGGATTGGACACTTTAGGGATAGGGCTGAAATTTTTATGTTATACAAGGTCATTAATGGAAATATTGACTACCCTGACTTAGTGGCGACTCGTGGGTTTTAAAGTGGGAGGGCGTAGAAGAAAATAGTGCTACTGATTTTTTTTGCGTTCTTCTTCCTCCTTTTAATTTTTCGTGGTATTGAAACTCTATACAGAAAGTGAACCAGGAAAATGAGTTAAAGGAAACTAAATGGAAATAAAATATGGTGTATTGCTCTGAAAAATTGTTTACTGTGATAAATGCTGGAGGGGCGGCGCCCCAACGCCCTCCCTCAAGAGCCGCCACTGCCCTGACCTCTTGAGTTTAATCAATACAAGGGTTTCACAGAATATAACTAAAAGTTCTATTCTATTATCGACGTATCGTCACCATTGCATTTATGGGAAATTTTCACATATCTCGAAGATTGTCTAATAGAGATAAGTGTAGTTTGGTTTTTTTAACCAACAAATGCAAATCCATCCAATAGAATAACCATTAGAATTAGAAAGCCTTTAAGAGGCATTTAAAAACTACTGCAATGTATTAATCTTCCGACATGTATGCTTAATATAAGTATTGTTAATTCTAATAGATTCTTGTATGTAATTATGAGTTTTACATTATGTTGTGATTTGTATGGATTCTGAAAATAGATGTTGCCCATCAATAAATTATATATATATATATATATATATATATATATATATATATATATATATATATATATATATATATATATATATATATATATATATATATATACGGATTATCTACGGCTGTCGCCGCCTCTCCGTCCCCAGTTTCCAGTTCGTTCTGTCGTGACACATGTTCTCTTGCAAATCTCTTGCTTCCATGGCTTCGTCAACGCCGTCTCTCCAACTTCTTCTTGGTCGTCCTCTCTTTCTTCTTTCTGGAGGTATCCATTCCAACACTTTTCGTGGCCATCTTGTCTCATTCATTCTTTTTGCATGTCCGAACCAAGTCAATTGTTTTCTCTCTATGTCGTCCACAATATCTCTCTCGATGTTCATGTCCCTTTTAATATTTATATTTCTTATTCTCTCAAGTCTCGATCTCCGGCAGCTCCTTCTCAAAAAATCCATCTCCGTGGCCAGTAGTTTTCTTCTATTAGTATTATTTAAATCCCACACTTCTGAACCATAAGTCAAAACACTCTTTACGATTGAGCTATATATGCGAAGTTTTGTTTCTCGCCTAATTTTTCTTTCCCACGGGACAGAGTTGAGTGCTCCAATGATTTGTCTACCTCTTATTATTCTTGTTTGAATTTCATCATTACTATTACCTTGCCTGTTGAAGATCACCCCTAAGTATTTAGCCTTGTCAACGTTTTTTATTGTTCCGTTTTCCAAGGGTAAATCATCGTTGTCATTACTACTCACCGCTAAGTATTCACATTTATTTAAGTTAATTGTGAGACCAGCTAGTGTGTACTCTTCATTTAGTTTCCTCACCATATAGCTCAAATCCTGTTGGTCTTCTGCAACCACTATCTGATCGTCGGCGAAATAAAGAGTATATAGGGTGTCATCCCCCACCCGAAGGCCCATGTTCCAACACTTCCGTGCCCAGCCTTTCATGGATTGGTCTACGTATAGTTTGAATAAGGTGGGAGATAGACAACATCCTTGTCTTAGCCCCTTTGTTGTATTGAATGATTCAGATAGTGATGTTCCAATTTTAATAACCGCAGAATTCTGTTCATAGTAAAGTTGGACGGCCCGAATCAATGTTGGTCTAATCTTGAGAGTTTCCATTGCTTCCCATAATTTCGATACTGGTACACTGTCATAAGCTTTTCTAGGTCTATGAAAGCTATATGCGTCTCCCTGTTTCGCTGGGTTCGTTTTTCTGGGGCTATTTTTAGAGTGAAAAGGTTGTCTGTGGTGGATCTCCCTGCCCGGAAACCGGCTTGTTCTTCCGCTTGTTTATCCTTGATGTCTTCTTCTATTTCATTTCTAAGGATTCGGGAATATATTCTTCCTATTGTTGGGATTACCGCTATACCTCGATAATTCTTAGGATCATTTTTTGAGCCTTTTTTGTGAATGGTTGATATATATGATGTTCTCCATTCGGTCGGCGTTTCTTCCCCATTCAGGCATCGTTGAAACATATTCTTCAACATTCTTAAAAGTTTTTCGGGTCCATACCTTATGAATTCCGGGTGGATCCCTCCAGGTCCAGGGGATTTTTTTATTTTTGTGTCTTTCACAGCTTGTTGCACTTCTTTTAGTTGGAGATCTATAGGAGTTAGATTATTTATTTGGTGTTGTTTTCCTAGAAAATTTTCACGTCTCTCTTCCAGAAGGTCTTTAAAGTGGTGTACCCAGTCTTCATTTGTTATGCCCCCTAAGTTAGGTATTTGTTTTTTTGATGTTTTTACCGACTTTATGGTCTTCCAGGCTTCTGAACTTCGGGTTCCTCGTAATTGTTGTTCTATGTACTCACATTTTTTCTCCCAAGACTGATTCTTTCTCTTTAGGACTCCGTTTTTAACCTCCCTATTTGCTCTTTTGTATTTTTGTCTCGTCACATCATCGTGTTTTGAAGGAGTTTCTGGTAGAGTTGTTTCTTTTCTTTAATTTGTTGTTCTATTTTATCATCCCACCAGTCAGGTTTGTTATTCATCCGTATTTTTCGACACGAAAGAGCGAAAGAGAAAAGAGAGAAACACGAAAGAGCACGTGCTGGAGTATCTATTCTAATCCACAAAAAATTGAAAAAATACATTAAATCTTGGGAACCAATGAACGAACGCATAATTAAACTGACGATCCAAATAAGGGGAAGAACTATGACAATTCTCGGTGTGTATGCTCCTAATAACGATGCTACAGCTCACGTTAAAGATATGTTTGAAGATACCCTCAGAGATATAATCGATCAAATTCCACGCAGTCATGAAGTCATCATAGGAGGAGACCTAAATGGTCGGGTCGGAAAACAGAGACATAGTAGAGTAGTAGGCAGACACGGGGAAGAAACCATAAATGACAATGGTGAAAGATTAGTAAATCTTTGTGAGCAGTTCGATTTGAAAATAACTAACACCTTTTACGCTCACAAAGATGTACATAAATACACTTGGTACCAACAGACAAGAGGACTAAAATCGATTATTGACTATCTCATTGCCCGACAAAACTCCCAAATCAAGATACAAGACGTTAGGGTAAAGAGAGGTGCCGAGTGTGGATCTGATCACCGCTTACTGGTGACAAAGATACACATTCCCTTTTTAACATCTTTTCAATCGACCACCAGCAGTCTCACTGAGAATAGATTGACAACGACAAAATATAACTTACAAAGTTTTGAACATGAAAGTACTAAATATTTATATCTTAGAAGACTGGATCAAAAACTAATCGAAACTCAACGAACAATAGAAGAAGAGTACGAACATATAAAAGCTTGTATTCTTGAGGCTGCGGACGAATCTGTCGGAAAAATACGGAAAAATACGGATCAATAAATAAACAAATAAATTTAGTCATCGTGAGAAAAAAAGTGTATGTGAATAAACAGCTATCCTGTTCTGATGATTTTCTACTGAGATTTTAATGTAAAGTTCATTACTGAGGAATTATTCTTTTCCCTTTTGCAAAATATTTAATAACAATGACCTAGTGATTAAATGACAGTTTGTTAGACAGAAAAGACTATTCGTTTAAATCTCTCAATGTAACAAAAATGAAATACAAGTTTAAATAAACGTTTTGCCAACTATATAGATAATAGTAAATTACACAGTCATAGATAAAAGTCACAAATAGATAATATATTACACATATAAATAGTAGTACAAAATCCAAAAATTATAACACGTACAGTTTTGTTATAGGGAGTCGGTGGTGGGAAAAAAAAGGGATCTAATATGTATTTAATATAAACATGTAAAAAGTGTTAAATTTGTACAAATACATTATTGAGAATTATGTGAATAAGGAATATATTACATGAGATGTCATACAGTGACAAAAACTTTCACTTTTTCCTTTTGTGTTCTGTAGCATTATCTCTTTTTTAAAAACCAGTAGTAGTCGTCCAACATAGATGGGTTCCAGCATCCCTGGTATCTTGCTTAAATCGTCCTGATGTCCTGGTAAAAGCTCTCTCCTTGTTCATCGCTTACTACACCCAAATTTTCCGGAATAAAATCTAAATGGGAGTATTAAAAATACATTTCTAATAACATGCGACACTCTAATATTTCATAGGTTTTCAAGAGTTCATACATGAAGGTTTTATAATTTTCATTTTTATTGTTACCCAGAAATCCTTTCACTACACTTAAAAAACACTTCCAAGCTGCCAAATGCTTTTCATTTAATTTTTCTTGAAAACGAAAATCACCTAAAAGCTTCCTTATTTAAGGTCCAATAAATATGTCTTCTTTTAGTCTTGGATCACTTAATTGAGGAAATATTTCTTTTAGGTACTTAAAACAATTATCTTCCTTGTCTATAGCTTTAACAAAGTGTTTCATTAGTCCAAGCTTAATATGAAGAGTTGGAAGAAGCACCTTATACAGCAAACATGAGGAGCCCAACTTTTATCTTGATCTAAAACTTAGCAGTTAAAATATAAAAGATAGGCTTTTTTGACTTCCTCAATATAGATCTAGGTTGTGACTTTAACATAAATCGTCCGCATATATAATAAAACTTATCCGCAGGATTTTTGCAAAATCGACGACTAGAACTTCCCATTTTATATAAAATCTATTTAAACACTTGACTGTACTGTAAACGAGACAGAAACAAACTAAGCTGTAGAAAACAATTAAACTGTCCTTAAAGGTTCTTTAGCATATTGTGGAAATACCCCATCTACGGTCTTGTGGTAATTCCCACATTATCAAGTCCAAAGTCAGATACAAATAAGTTCAATGAGCCCATGATATAAAGGAGAAGCAGGTACTTGAAAAAGGGACGTGCAAGGCCATTTCTGTGAAAAGATATTTCAATAACTACCTAAATGAAACGCAAAAAGAGCATTCCCATCAATGTTACAAAAATCATGTCGACCTATGTTATTAATCACTATTTCTGAAATGCAATATATTTTAAATACGAGATTTTATAAGAAAATAAAGCTTTAGATTTAGTATGTGGTTCAACAGTAGTAGATAGTGCAAGCGACTGTAAAATACTTGCAACTAATGTATATGAACAGCAAAAAAAGTAAATATATTGATAATACTGATTTCGTTTTAAAATTAAAAATATCTGTAAATGACTTGCAACTATTGTATAGAACATCAAAAAAGGAAATATATTAATAATACTGATTTCGTTTTAAAATTAAAAATATCTATTGTTAATTTACTTAATTTAATCATTAACATATAGTTAGTAGACATTCCTCAGATAAGGATTTCTCAAAAATAATGTTGAATGCATTGATATTTGAGCAATATTTGCAATTTCCATCGAGATAGTAAAAAAATTCTTATTAGATATATAACCAATAATACATGTCAAGAATAATCCTAGACACATCGGCAATAAAACTAGTGACAAAGTTAAATCGCCATAAAATGCCGAAACACCTTTATGAATAAAATCCATTTTTCGCTCATCGACACTTCCACTATTTCAGCTGACGATAACAAACCGTCAAAGAGGTGAGGTAAAGTTCCCCTACACATAGCATTATTGGTAAATCTGTCATTTTCACTTAGTATAATATTGATTATAATAAAATGCAACTTTATTAACTGGTCATTTAACAGCATTTTAATGTCCGATATTGAACGAAAATACACGAACATAATATAATAATGTCGGTATTCAAGGTTGATTGGTGATGTTAATATAACGATTAATTACGAATAATTAATTATCGAATCATTAGTATTGATATATAATACACAATTTATATATGAGCAACAATACAGACTAGAATTGACTAAACAATAAGATCAAATGATTCGGAAAACATGGGGTACATGATGCTCAAGTTGACAGAAATGTACGGAAGATGAGGTTTAAAAGCAGCGACGGTTCGTCGGGGGAAAAGCAGGTGGGGCACGTATAACCAAATTTTGGAACGGGGATATGGAAATGCGGCGCAACCAAAAATTTTACATTTCTTAGTATCATACACACACTTTGCTGTGTATAAATTCGAGTGTAGGTGTCAGACGTCAAATTTTCAAATAGACCATTAAATCTGTTTGTAGTTGAAGGCCATTTTCCTAAATTTCTGAGCGGTAAAGTGGTCGATGACCTGATTATTAAAATTTGAAATTGACTTCCCAAGTTCTTTTTCTTTCTTTTAGAAATGTTTTGATTCGTTTGAGGGTAGAGAAACATCTTTCGCTTTCCACAGTCGTCATAGGGACGGTACATTAAACAGTCAGCAATTCTACAGATTCACTAAATGTTAATGTTATATTGTTTTGAATAAACATTTATAACAGCGGCACAGCCCCACTATGTTTCAAAAAATCGTCCCGTGCGTACATTACCGAGAGTTAATTTTTTTTTAATTTTAAGTAATTTTCGTTTGCAAACAAGTTACACACAGTTTTAATGTCTTTTTTGGGAAAGACGGCTCGATATTCACCAAATTTTTCAGTTTCAAAGAAATTTGCAACAATTAAGTATACATCAAAACTAAAACGTTCATGAACCTGTATGGTTAAGGTATCACAGATTTCCTTGCATTCGGATTGGGGTCCTCCTTGTCAGTAAATATCCGTTTCTTTCTGCGATTTTCTATGATCGTTGTAGATTCTTCACGAGTTAAGTTGCCAAATTCTTGATTAATATGTATTTCGATATTATCTCTAATATTTTAAATGGTTGTTGAAAAAGTTGCCAGTTCTTCTTAACTTTAAGTGCATCCAGTTACCTGCTTTGCAGTTGATCAAAGAAAATGTCGAGTGAGGCATTATTTTGTTGAAGAAAAACAACCAAAATTTAAAATTATTATCCACCAAATAATTTATTAACCGCTGAGCTGGATTAATAGAATTTTTATCCGACTCGGCGTCCCTAATTTCTTCAAGGCATGCTTACAATTCTTCTTTGTAAATGTAAACAGACAGATTTAGACGTAAAATTCCATCTGGTAGGAGCCGCACGGGGTAGACGCTGTCCAGAACAGTTGTCCTTTTGGATGATCGAGAAAAGGAAGTGGGCAGATAGATTTGCAAATAACATCTTTACACCTTTTTGTGTTGTACAACACCTATCGATTATTGTGGTGAGCATAGGAGTGAATATACTGTGCATTCTTTTAAATATTTTTAATCTTGGCTTGTAGTCCTCCGACTGTACCTCTCATCACGGAAGCGCCATCATAACTTTAGGCTATGAGTTTCTTAGGTTCTTTGTCTATTCCTCACTCGGTTAGCACCATAAGAATTTCGTCTGCAATTCCATCTCCTGTGTGATTTTTTGGTATTAAAAAGACCCAGACTCTCTCGTAAATTTGGCCGTTTTTAACATATCTGACATTTACAGTAGTACATTTGAGTATATGTATCGGTTGCTTCATCGGCCTGTATGGCAACATATTTTGCTGTGTGAATTTCATTTTTGAATAAATTGCGACAAACATGCAACATTGAATCCAGTAATTCTTTCTGAATTTGTTTGGAGATGCCTAGAAATAATTTATTTTTAGTCTTTAAAGTGAGCTTCTAAAATACTGTTTCGGCCATCAAATTTACTAACCCTCTGAAAATGCCAGGATTTTCTGAAGTGTAGGTTTTATCATGGCCACGTAAAGCAAGCTCAAATGCCCCACAGAATTTTATATCGTCAATTAACTTAGACAATATGTAACGATTACTATCAATAGTTTAATTGTGCTTTTTAATAGAGTCTCGATGTGCACTACTGAGTTGAAGACGAGTATCTGTAATGTCTGAATGATTGTGGCGTGTTCATATATTTTTTCCTTAACAAAATAATAAATATTTAACAAAATACAGAAGATTAAAAGAAACCGCTATAATTAATTTAAATAAAAATAACTGTATTGCTATGCCTTCGGTAGATTTAAATTCAATATGGTTCCCGATTCTAAAGAATACAATTAAACACATTTAAATATTTGAATACACAATCAGTACAATAAACAATCACACAGTAATCATTACTTATATATATTTTTTGGTAGTATGTCACTATCATGAAAATCTATTGTTGTCAATGTAAGTATCGTTGACATATACAAAAAATATATTTACTTTCACTCATTAATTTATATATTACAAATTAATATAATTTATTTTTTACTTTAGTTTTGAAAACGGGGGGAGAGTACCCTCCGAAACATTAACGTTAAAAGTTTATACATTTTTTTATAAAATTTTTATATCTTTAAAATTTTGTTAGGCAAATTTATTACAAAAAAAAAGAATCACTGATAAATTTGTCTCCGTTTGGTTTTTTGTTTTTACCCAGTGATTATTTCTTTAAATAAGAACAGGTATTTTTGATATTTCTTGAGTTTTAGATAGTGGCGAAAAACCCAAATAAAGGAAAAAAAAAGACGAGTGTCTGTCTTCCCCAACATACTAATTTCTAGCTCATTTTCCAAATGTCTTTGTGAAATAGAATGCCATTTTACCTTTGCGTCCAAATGTTTCAAATCATTAACACCGTGTTTAATATAGCCAAGATCAAGATCGCCCGCACTCACTGGTTTTCCGCCTTGTGCCAAAATACACGGAAAACAATAAAATTTATTTGCTGTCTCACATCCACATAACCACGAATACTTCTCATACACGGTTTTATTAAATTGGCGTCTGTATGCACAAAATATGTTTGTATCGGTCTAAAGACTGAACACTGTGAATGAGGATATCTCAATAACAAACCTCCAGAATAACCAAGAGATAGAAAAGAGAATAATTGCTGCGAAGGTGGCGGTATCTCATAACACAGTAACAGTTAACAGTAATTTACCTTATATTGAATAAATTATATAAAATTTACCTTTATATGAAATATTGGAATGAAAAACCCATCTGAGAAGCCGTTGAGATGGATGCAAAAAGATCACATAGGATAGCACGAAAAGATAGAATCGTAAATGATATAATAAAAGAAATTAGAAGCATTGAAAGAACCGTTATGAATGATATAGGAACTAAATATATTACGAACAGCTACAGAATATGTCAAACACAAGAATTCCTTAGCGAACAATGAAATTGCAACCAGAAGACAGACAGAACAGGAAAGCCAAAAATAAACTGGAAACAAGACATTGTAAGCAAGAGTTGATAGAAATCTACAAAAACTGGACTAGAAGGAAGAAAACGATAGAGACAACGTGATAGAGACAACGATAGAGACAATGTCGACCGAAATAAGTTCAAAATCAACATTACACAGTAATAAATAATAGGAGAGAGTTGCCTATTTTGAACCCACACCTAAATTGAACCACCCAGGTATTTTCTACATTTTGCAACCTGGAGCCAACTTCCAATGAGAGTACAAAACCTATCGAGAATTATCTCCCTCTACCGAATTTCAAAGGAATCGGCAGTCGGCATTCAACACTATGCACGTGTTTGTTTTACGAATGTTTCTTGTAGTTTTCTTAAGTTTTCCTAAAGTGATTTTTTTTATATTAGTACCGGTAAGTAGTTTATATATTGTACATATTAGGGATACTCTGTTAGCAACATTCTCACCCATTTTAAATATTAAATTTTTAGTTTTAAATAAATGAGGTTAATTGTAAACGAATTGATCCGTGGTTCCCAAATTGAACCCATTTACGTTTCGGAAATTGAACCCGTTGAATTTATGCTATTTGTTACAGGCAAACCTTGAAAATGCCAAAAAGAGGTAAATATGGCCTTTGGACGGAAGTTGACATGGCCATGGCCATTCGGGCAAATAAAGAGGAAGGTGTAAGATTGAACGAATGCGCCCGGCGGTACAACATTAATAAATCTACCCTTTCAAGACACATTAGAGAAATCAATAAACATGCCACTGGAAATGTCAAGAAAATGGGCACTACATGTGTTTTTTCGAATGAAACTGAAAACGCACTAGTTCAGCACATTATTCAATTTGAAAAAATGCTTTACGAGATATACGATATCTTGCATTTCAGTTAGCGGAAAAATACCAACTACGGCATTCATTTAATAAAGAGAACAAAGTTGCTGGCAAGAAATGGTTTTATGCATTTATGCGCTGACACCCGAACTTATCCGTACGTCAGCCAGAATCCACATCACTAGCGCGAGCACGAGGGTTTGAAAAAGAAAAGGTAATGTAATTTTTCGATATTTTAGAGCAACTTTTTGACAAACACCATATTACCGCAAATGCAATATTTAACGTTGATGAATCTGGCTACACGACAGTCCAGAAAAAAATGTAAAAAGTGGTAACTCAAAAAGGTAAGCGCCAAGTGAGTGAAATTGCTAACGGGGAAAGAGGTTTAAACACCACAATGGTTTGTTGCTGCAATACCGCAGGTCTTTATATTCCGCCTATGATTATCTTTAAACGAAAGAGATTTTCCCCTGAACTTGCACGAGGAAACTAACAGGAAATATCCTTGAAATATCTGACACTGGATACATAAATAGCGACCTTTTCCTTAAGTGGCTGAAACATTTTTACCTGGTGGTTCAGTCAAATCCAGATAAGCCAGTACTACTGTTACTAAATGGCTATTCCACACACAGCAAAAATCGTGTAGCTCTAGATTTTGCTCGTCAGCGTTCCATCTTTTTCAACTACTTGGTCATACTACCCAACGTTTACAGCTGTCAGATGTTGGTTTTTTTAAACCCATGCAAAACTATTACGCTCACGAGCAAGATTCGTGGCTACGAGCACACGTTGGACAACCGATAATAGTTTATAACGTGTCCGAATTATTGAGTAGGGCATAAGAAAAGCTGCTACTGTCGGTATTACGGAATGCGTCTTTAAAGGAGCTGGAATTTGGCCAGTCAACCGTAATAGGTTCGGAGACCACTTATTTGTTCCATCAACTGCCGTGACACCACAGGTTCATGAAAACCCAGAGAATGGTAATATCTCTTCAGAGCCACCTGCCACCTGAGGCTGACACAGAGGATATCTCACTTCACAATCAACCCACCAGTTCTTCTAATGGTACTTCACAGCAAGTTGATTCTGCTTGTTCGTCTTTAGTCACGGTCCATTTCAGAAAAGTATTTGGATAAATCACTCCAGAGAAACTTAATTAAAGTCTAAATGAGTTAGCACCTGTTCCTGAAACAAGTAAAATTGTTCAAAAGCGTAAGAATAAATCAACAGCTTCTGCAGTATTGCTTACTAGTCACCCCCCTTACAAAGAAGATCTTAAAGAAAAAAATTAAAAAATACAGAGAACAAGCAAGCAAAAACCAGAAACAGTAAAGCGAAGAAAGACGCCAGTAGAAAAAGCACCTATAAATTTATTTTCCGGCAATGAAAAGAAACCAAAAACACAAATGAGAAATCCATCACCAAGCTCAAGTGATTCAGAAGATAGCACGGATGATAAAAACAGTAACGAGTTGTGTTTATACTGCAGTGACAGCTACTTTAATTCTAAATCAAATGAAGGTTGGGCTAGATGCCAGGCATGTTGTAGGTGGTCACATGAAGAATGTGCTCGTATTGAAGAAAACAAAGAGTTCATTTGCGAATTTTGTTTGAAGTACCGCTTAGACCGACCAGCTCTTAACCATTAAAAGTTGAAACTAATGTTCCTTAATTGTTTTTTTTTGTTTTTTTTACTTGTTTAGAGTTTATATTTTATTTGTTTATTTTTTCATGCTACTGAAGCGACGTTACTTAAAATAAAACAAGTATATTCAAATGCATTTTATTTCAATTAGGTACCTACTTACCAGTGCTATGGAGAAAATGTGTTTTTAGTATCTGATTCAATTTAGGAATTGGGTGGTTCATTTTTGGACACCGGTTTTGTAAATTGAACCGATAGCACGGTTTTTAAAAAAACAAAGTTGGCACTTAACATGACATGATTAAATATTTTTGTAATCATTGAAATATTCGCTACAGTTTAGTCAATAGGTGCCTAATTTATTAAATAAATTATTCGTTCGTAAATGGATATTGCAGCAGATTTTCGAAAAATGGTTTAATATAAGCAACTCTCCTCTAATATTAGCATTGTTCTCATCGACATGGTGTTACTCCCTCCACTTAAAAAGCTGGAAACCATAAACCGATTCCTCCCGCGCAACGTTGGAGTTCGGCTCGGAGCCTGGGGATAAATTTCATTATAATCCAGTATTCTCTTAGCATTAAGACAAAAATGTTCGAACTACGGAGCAGGTTTGTAACAGTATAGTCCATTGTCCCACTTTTACATCATTTCTGTATAGTCCGCAATTTGCCAAACTTTTGGAGAACCTGTGGCTCACCAATCCTTCTGCCGAAATTACAAAAGGTTCGATGTTGACTTTTTCAAGTTACCAGATGTTCTTCAGTTCATAAGAAAGATTCTCATATTTAGAAACTTTTTCCACCTTCATTTTATGTATATTATGAGACAGTAGTATGGCAATATCAATAATTATTCCCCAATTGTCTTTCTCATTTATTAAGACTATGGTTGATCTATTGTAGTCAACAGCTCTGTCAGTTATTATCGGCCAATCCCAGTAGAACAGCACATTGTCAGACTCCAGAACTGCTTGAGGACTGTATTTATAATACGGCGAAGTAGATATTGGTAAATGACCATGATTGAGTGCCAGTTTTTGATGGATTATCTTAGCAAGGTGACTATGTTTTCCTAAATATGCGTTTTCTGCTAAAGTAGACCATCCGCCAACTATGTGCTCAATAGTCTCCCCCATTTTGCAACACTTTCGACATGTATCTTCAGTGTTTTCTTTAAGGATGTATGTCTTGTAATTGTTGGTTTTGATAACTTTATCCTAGATAGCAATATCAAAACCCTCGGTTTCCGGATATAGTTGATTGTCGTCTAACCAGAGCAGAGTAGCCTTCTTATCAATATTATTGCCATTTCATAATTCTACATATCTACCATGAATTGACTTATGTTCCCAGTGACTTATGTTGTTTTGTATTGTCTCAGTTTCGATAGTGTAGTTTGCATGGCTCAGTTTTAGTGGTGTATTGTAATCAGCTTGAGTTGCGAGCCTCATAAGTTGATCTGTCGAACTTAGAAAATGTTGGCGAAACTTTATTATTTACACAATTATTTGATGTTAATAAGCCCTCTACATCCATATTTTTGAGGAATGTGTAATCTCAATACCGAAGAATTACATTGGTTTATTATATATTATTATTATTATTAGGTGCGTATAGACCCGGTTGGATCACAGAAAGCATTCTGATAAATTTTTCAGTGCTACTTCTGATCTTATATACCTCTCTCGTCCTTTATCCGTGGATTCTCTTTCTTTCCTCCGTCCACCCGATCCTCGATCTCCGACAGTTCGCTCTCTGACGCGACGTTCCACCTATGTATCTTGTTTCTGTATATGCTTCTGTTTTCAATCTATGTTGAATCTATTTGTGCCTGCCCCAAATCAGTTCTGATCTGTGCAATCTATGGTATTGTTGACGTGTGGAATATTATATATATATATATATATATATATATATATATATATATATATATATATATATATATATATATATATATATATATATATATACATATATATATGTACACACATGGTGTAATACATCGACATAATAAAATTTTACTTTATTACTTTATTTAATGATGTTGGCTGATGATAATAATGATTAATTACTAATAATTAGTTATATATTTCAGTTTATTCCAATTGTTTCAAGCCTTCAAGTATCAGGCTGTACAAAGTGTAGGTTATATGTCTATTAAAATTTTACGGCGTTTCCATATATATGGAGCATTCATAAAGTTACTTGTTATTCTTAGATTGATGATAAGTATTAAACAAATGTTTATGTGAGATTATTTTCAATTATTAAATTATATGTTGAATTATTCTTATAATTATTAAACATTCTAATTTCTACCACTTATTTAAACCGAGCAACGATTGTCCTCTGACATTTATCTTTCTGTAAATTTCTTCGTTTTCTCTTCTAATGATTATAATTACTCTGTCTTTCTCTATTCTAAACCCAAGCAAATTAACTCGAATTCTCAAAAACTGGCTTTTACGCTTCTTCATTAATTGAAAAATATTTGAAACGTTAAATTCCTCCCTATAGGTTAGAATTTAAAACAGTGATGTCGCTCACATAACAAAAAGCTATGTCTTATGTCATTAGATATCTGAAAATGGAGCTAATGTATATTTAGAATAGCGTTGTTACATATACCAAATAGACATATAAAAAATTTAAGCTTGTCATTAAGCGCTAAGGATAATGTGTATTTCCTGCTATTCTTTTAACATCAACCCAAATGAAACAAACCATTTTGCAAATAGGAAGTGCTAAAATATCTGGCACACTATAGTCGGACCAATACATTTTCAATTCAGGGCAAAGGAAGTAGTTCCTTGATTACCTTTTTGGTTTACCTTTTTGGTTTATCTTTCGGTAATCACGTTAGATTCAGGTTCTTTAATTTTCTTTCTTGATTAAGAGAACGAGACATGTTATGTTTATTTATCAAATGAATTATTTTTTATTTTCATCAAATTACTTCATTTCATATTTTTTTATCAAAGTACTAAACTGACTGTTGGGCTTTAGTAATTTGGGACCACATCTTTATTACACCTATATTACCATTCATGTCTTATAATGTCATATATTCATGTCTTATATAGGTCATTTATGTCTTATAATTCTACATTATCCTTAGGGGATTTCTATGTTCTGAATTTTCAATATTCTCGGAACTCTAAATATAATTCTTCAGTCCCGTCTTCAATCTCATGTTCATAAAATAATTTTCGTTTTCGTTTTAGTAAAGTATGGTTTCCCAATTTTTAATTCTAACGTCGGATTTGCCTAATAAATAATTACGTGAAATCGCCTTCAATTTTAATGGTTCTTCATAAATAACTTATAGAATCAAAGGTAGTTCTTAAACATTAGCGATCGTAATTTAAAAAAATGAGCCCAATGTTTTTGTGTGATCCTATTACAGACATATAAATATTTTGTATTAACAGAAAGTAACGAAAGTAATTTTAATAAACTTTGTTTTAACAACACCTATGTCAAAACATTTTTTGAGGCCACCCATTCATCAAGCCAAATTTTCACTTCTTCGTAAAAATGTATGTAGCGTCCGATGAATATGGCGTGTAGTATAGGAGCGTAGGGTCGAGCATTGTCATTTGAAAAATGACTTTATATATCTATATCTGAATAGAAGTAGCATACTTTTTGAATAGGAGGAAGCTTTTTGAATGGAGACTACAAAAACTTTTATGTATGTAAAAAAAAATGTATAATTTAATGTAAAATTTTGATTTCATGTATAATCTTCAATCAATATTTTTTAACCAAAGTTTATATATTTATTGTATATTATTCTAACATTTTTTTATTTTAATAAAGTTTTAATAAAATATTTTATTTTCGTATTGAAATCCCGAATGAAAATCGGTAATATCGAAAGGCTAACTGAATAAATAGCATACGCAAATAAAATTTACATTCAAATGAATATTAAATATTTACATTCACACATCGACATTACATTTCAAAAATTGGCAATATCAAAAATTACAATAAAAAGTAAATATATAATCATCGTATTGCTTTATATTACCTGAAACAAAAATTGCAAAAATTATAAAAATGAAAAATCACGTATTGGTTAACCTTAGATCTAAACGGTCAGTAAGTTTGGGAAGTAATAAGAGATGAAGGATTCCTTGAATTAAGACCGGAGACTTTGCATTCACAAATAATACTATTTTAAAAATTACTTTGTTGAAAAATGTACATGTACATGAAATATGTACATGAATCAGAAATGTGTGTCCAAACTTCCGATAGGGGTCGCTGATAAACGAACTGTGACTTTGCGTGCAAGTCTATAAATCTGTGTCTCAATAGTCCGGCAAATCATCATCGAACGTTTAACATCAGAGCAACGCTTGCGAAATGTAGAAATGTATTATCATAATCAGTATTCGCCAAATTTATAGAGCGCTTCGTGAATTTGAACTTCGTAGTGTATTCGCCAAATTATCGACAAATTCCGAACGTATTTCACGCTGCTCGGTATTAAAACTAGCTAAAAAACGGTGCGTTCCAAAGAAAATATCGCCACTGTAGCTTTGGCTTTGTTATTGGGCTACATGGATTATTTAATTCCGAATTTGAATGGTATTGATCTGGAGGAGATGTGATTCCAATAGGATGGCTCCACATGTCATAGAGCCAACGCAACAATCGATTTATTGAGGGAACAATTCGGTTAGAAAATTATTTGGAGGAACGGACCTGTTAATTGGCCACCATGTTCATGTAATTTAAGGCCTTTAGATTATTTTCTTTAGGGTTATGTTAAATCTTTGATATATGCCCATTAACCAGCAACTACTAACGCCTTGGAAGTCAACATAACTCGAACAATTACGGACATAAAACCCCAATTGCTTGAAAAATTGGTCAGAAATTGGGTTAATATAATGCTCTTTGTCAAAAATAGCTGAGGCAGGGACATTTGTCCGAAATTGTTTTCAAACATTAACGCCATTGAATCTTATGTCACATAAAATAAATAATTTTAAGGTATCTAATTTTGTTGTTGTTTTATTTGAATTAAAAGTTCGGACGCACTAAAAAAAATCACCTTATATCAGTTGACGGTCATAAAATTCTTCCACAACAAATAGTGGTATACCAATCAATCACCAATAACAGTATTTCACTAATGCCAATGCCTAGGGATGCCTTAATCTCACTGCATATTTCATGCCAATCAATCTCGTCATTTCTCTTACAGAGTCGATGTTGACTGAAATAATATATATACATATATATTGATGTATGACCTTTGAGACGAACCTTAATATGTTTTAGCAAAAAAGGTTCTTGTATACATTTAAAAGCACTTTATTTGCATACTACTTTAAATTACTGAAATCATATTTTTCCCACAAACATTTTAGCATAATAAATGAACAACTTATACATGCTAGAATCCCAAGGAGAACCGTGCAGAAAACTGCCCTGTACTTATTATATACTACAGATTTGCCGACGTCACCTGGCACAACAGTCACATGCTCTGGCAATGCAGTGACCATATGCTCTAACAAAAAACCAAATATAGCGTCAGAACGTTAACAAAATAATTTATACTAAGTCGACAAGTGGTTATAAAAAAAGGGAACATATAAAAAAACAAGGTAAAATTAACACGTTTAACATTTACTGTAGATAAAGATACCTGTCAATCTGTAGTTCTCAATAAATTCCACAAGAAGTACCTTGTTATGCATTTAGAAAGAAGATTAACTTAAAAAAACATATATTTTCCAAGAAAAAAATCACAAGTTAAGAAATCTCTATTGGCTCTTAAGTAGAAGTTCTCAACAAACAAACTAAAATAAGTTATTGCTATATTTAACGAAATTGAGACAATTGAAAATTGAAAAAATGAAAAATATAAACAAACAAGGAAAAATTAACAGGTTTAATATTTATTACAGAAAAAAATACCTGTCAATCTGCAGTTTTCAACAAATTCCACAAGAAATCAAGTACCTTGTTATGTATTTAGACAGAAAATTAACTTGGAAAAACATATATTTTCCAAGGAAAAAAAAACACAAGTTAAGAAATCTCTATTGGCTCTTAAGTAGAAGCTCTCAACAAATAACCTAAAATAAGTTATTGCTATATTTAACAAAATTGAAATAATTGAAATTTGAAAAAAAAATAGAACCACACAAGGAAAAATTAACAGGTTTAATATTTACTACAGATAAACATACCTGTCAATCTGTAGTTCTCAACAAATCCCACAAGAATTAGAAGTCAAATACCTTGTTATGCATTTAGATATAAAATTAACTTGGAAAGGCATATATTTCCAAGGAAAAAAATCACAAGTGAAGAAATCTTGGCTCTTACGTAGAAGCTCTCAACTAACAACCAAAAATGAGTTATTGCTGTATAAAACAAAATTGAAACCAATACGGACATATGTGATTGAATTATGGGGAACAGTCCCCGATTCAACTTCGAAATAATTCAAGACTCAATCAACACTCTGAAATAATAATCACCAAAGAAGAAATCTAAAACCTTGGAATTGAAAAAGAATGGGATATGACCAGAGCGTCCTTCTTTTTCTTTCTGGTTTTGAAGTTTATATTCGTATACCAAAAACGAATCAGTGATTTTTAAAGAACATCATAGCTTGAAATATCATTCATTTTTAACAAATCGAAGGCCAATCCCAAAGTAAGTAAATACTTCTCGCTACTCAGAAAATGGGTTTATTTTTTTTTATTATTGATCTTCTTTCTAGAAGATCTAGGTTTAGGATCTAGAGCAGAGGTTTTCAACCTTTTCGAGACCATCGCCCCCTTTAAAGGAAAAAAAGTCCAACGCTCCCTCTTCCATAATAGCTAATTATACCAAATATATATATTGCTCCACATTATCTATACCTACTTTATTTGTCTATTAAGAATTATAAAATATAAATTAATTAAAAATACCGTCAAATGTAGTAAAGAATTACTTATTAAAAATAAACACAAAATCAAGAGAAATTAAAAAAAAAATGAAATGGTTGAGACTTATGGAGTTTTAACAATTTGTTAATATCAGGTTCCAATTTCATACTATTTTTACAATCCAGGGTATAGAGCTAGTATTGATTTTTAAAGCCAGAAATCTTGGCATCCATTTCTGAATTTTACTTTTGCAGGTCTTTGTCCCGCCTTTTCATTCCCCTCTGTGCTACCCGAAGCTTTTGAACAGATTGTGATGTGAGTGTCCATGTTTCACTCCCGTATGTCAAAACAGGCAGCACGCACTGATTAAAGACCTTTCTCCTTAGATAAAGTGGAAGTCTGCTCTTAAACACTATATTGAGCCTGCCAAATGCCTGCCAGCCACACTTAACACGCCGTTCCACTATAACCCTCCAGTGAAATCCTTTGTCCAAGATATATGTAGTGGTCCACAACCTCCAAATCGCCTCTTAAAATCGAAATTCGTCTGTTGACAGCAAATTTGCTGAACATAACCTGACTCTTTTTTAGGTTTATTTTCAAACCGAATAGTTCTCCTGTCCTTTGCAGTTCTTGTATGTGTTTTTGTAACTCATCTGGGTCTTGTGAGAGGAGAACAATATCATCTGCGAATCTAAGATGGCTTAGGTATACACCATTGATTTTTATTCCTTCGTGTCTCCCCAATCTAGACTACGGAATACCTCTTCCAGGCAGGCTTAGAGAAGACCAGGCGATATTGAGTCACCTTGCCGTATACCCCGTTTTACGTTGGTTTTAACTTCATGGTCATCCATGTGCACTGTAGCTGTAGCTTCCTCATACATGGATCGCAGTAGATTCACATAGGTTCTGTCTATCCCCTGGTTAAGCAATGCATCTATTATGACTTGCGTTGTTATTGAGTCAAAGGCCTTTTCATAGTCAATAAAAACAAAACACAATAGCATGGTGCCATTTGTGCCTTTCTATGGCCTATTGGACAACCTGGATATGATCCATTGTATTGAATCCTCTTCTGAATCCTGCTTGCTCTCTTGGTTGTGCGTCATTCATTGTTCTTAATATTATTTTGGATATTATCTTGGTGAAAACTTTGTACATTACTGATAGGAGGCTTATTGGGCGGCAGAATTTTATATAAAGTTTGACCACCTGCTTTTAACATTTCAACAATTACATTATCCTTTCCTGGAGCCTTTCCATTCTTCACCGCTTCTATGGCATTTGTCACTATATCCAACAGGATATCTTGCATTTGCTCTCCGTGGGCATTGATGTCTTTGACTGGTTCTGATTTTCATATAACTTGGAATAAAATCTTCTGATAACCTCTAACATTTCCGTTCGCTCGCTACATACTGTGCCATCCTCACGCACTAAGGCAAACATTTGTGTCCTGTTATTTACCAGCTTGTATTTAGCTTTGTTTATTCCCTTGTTTTCTTATAGTTTTGCAAAACTCAACGTACTCGACCCTGCCAGAAGGACTGCCTGCATTCTTCATTTTCCGCCATTTCTTCATTAAATCCATGGTCTCCTTGGGGATTTTTAACTAAAACTTTTATTTGCTCATGCTATTGCAGCAGCCGCTTCAAGCTCATTGTCTATGATTTTTTCATAATGATCTGATTTCCAATTCTTCTTGGTCTTGCAACACAGTCTCAAAATCGCTGCCCCTCTGCAGCAGCTTCCCAGAATTCACATTCCTAGAATTCTCTTCGACAGTTTATCCTAACCTTTGCTCGTACCATTCTATGGTCACTTTCAACATTAAAACGGTTAAAGAAAGTCCAATTGCAAAAAATGTTTATTTGAATACAAAAAACTGAGACATTACAACGCAGTTATTAAGTCAGAATATCTATATGGCGCAGAAACGCTCATTTTGAATAGAAAGAAAGATATGGAGGACATTGAAAAGAAAATAAGAAAACTAATAAGAAAAATCTAAGGCCCCAAACAAATAAATAGCATAATATACCGACTATACATAGCGATATGAGAAGAAGACTGAAGTTTTAGGGACACATAAAACAGATAAATCCGAGTAGGTTAACTAGACAAATAGTTGAATTTTATGAAAATAGGAGTACAGCTAAAATTGAAACAATTAAATGGATTGATGCAATTAAAGAGGACCTAAGATCAGCAAATATTACATAAAGTGAAATTCAGGATAGAAACTATTTCAGACACAAGATTAACGTTTGGAAGATTGGCCAGAGAGAAAAATGTAAGAAGAACGGAACAACTTGGTCTGACGAAAGGAAGAAAACTGATATTGAGAGAATGAAATCAGTATGGGCGCAACGGAAAGCTAACAAAAACAAACGCATCTAACTGTATTTCGCGTGGTCCACCAGGGTCCATACGTTTATATATATATATATATATATATATATATATATATATATATATATATATATATATATATATATATATATATATATATATATATTTATTTATTTTTACCCATGCAGGAGTTGAAACTGACAATGCCGGGTTTCGAACCAAGACTTAGTCAAGTAGACTGAAGTAATGACTATTCTCGTTGTTCCCAAGATAACTGATTTTTGAACTGCCGCAATGATATTTTCTGACAGTTGAAGTAGTCTGGTGTGTTGGAAAATTTGCTAGGTAGACTAATCAATTTACAATAATAACGAATGGTAAAATCTTTGTTAAAATGTGTACATTTCTTTTAGTTCAAAGGCTAGTTCTTCGTATTTCTGTTTTTTCTCCGCATATGCTTTCTCAATGTTTTCATCTAGTGGTGTAATAAAATCAGTGATAAGAGCTGTTTTATATTGTTTGTTAAATGGCGTCATATCTGGTCGGTAATGCATTATTTTATGCATTTTATCGGTTATAAGGGTTGTGTCCCTATGTAGCCTAAAACCGGCATTCTCCAAGATTGGTTAGGAATTATAATTATAATTCTGCACCTGATTATTGATAAGTTCAGTTTGCAATACTAAATTCTGATGGAAAATTTTGCCATGCCGTTTAAGATATTGCCGTGGTGCCGTAATAGGACATCCCGCTGTGATATGTTGGATGCTCTCTACTGTGGACTTGCATTTTCAACATAAATCATCTATGCCTTGTTCTTTTAGGATATGTTTTCAATAGTTAAGAGACGCTACAAACTGATCTTGTATAGCCAAAATATTACCCTCCGTTTCAGGGAACAAGCATCCCGCCTTGAGGTAAGCGTTTGAGTGTGTTCTATTTACGCTTCTTTTCATCATGTTAGCTTTATATCTGCCGTATAGTGTTTTGCCTGCCCATTACCTTTCTAATTCTATTAAGGATTTAAATGGTGTTTCTTTCTCATTGGCTAGATCTAGAGGTGAGAAGTTACTATCTATGCGTTTTAATGCGTGATAAATCGGTAAATTCGTGGTATAGAAACAGCTTTTTAATTTTTGGACATGCATATTATGAGCCATTTCTATATTCACTAAACCTAGACCCCTTCCATCCCTTGCTCTGGGTATATACAGTCTGCTGATTTTTGCTTTTGGTTGTTGGTATCGATATTTTGTTAGCATCGGTAGAATTTTATTATCTATTCCGCTTAAATTTGTTTTTGTTCATTTAAGAATTCCGAATGAATAGGTCACACTTGGCATAGCCCACGAATTCAGAGCGATGAAGAGTTTTCTAAATGCTAGTTTAGTAGCCAAGATTAACCTTATTTTCCTGTATAGTTTATCCAACATTATCTTCATGGTCGATTTTTGTTCAGTACCATTGATTGGTAGAAGCCTAAATATTTATAGCCTTCTGGTAATGCTGTATTTATAAATGTGCTATCCATTAATAATGTGTTTTGTTATTCTGTAATGATGCCTCTTTTTATATGCAATACTGCACATTTCTCCAGGCAGAGCTGATTTGAATTTGAGGTATATATTTTCAAATCATCCATATAAAACAAATGGCTTAACTGTACGTTATTCTTTATATCGATTTTGTAGCCAATTCTGGGTTTTATTGAGCAGGTAGCTAAGTGGATTTAAGGCCAAACAACACCATAAAGGGCTGAGAGAATCACCTTGAGAAATTCGTCATCTTATTTATATTTCATAAGTAGAATAAGCGCCACTTCCCGAACCAACTCGGAGTGTTGTACATATCCATCAATTCTTACATAAGATATTCGAGACAATTTGTAACCGTCCCAATTATTTAGTATATTTGTAGCACTTTTCGAAGCGATGAATGGGTTACCGAGTCGAATGCTTTCTTGTAATCAACCCATGCCATTGAGATGTTTTGTTTTCTTTTTCTCGCCTGTTCACAAATGATAATATCAATGAATAACAATTCCTTAGTTCCTCTAGCTCTAATGTGTGTGTTCATTATTAATGTGCTCGTATATTATTAATGTGTATACATAGTATAATTAATCGAAATTCTGAAATATTACAATTAATTATGAATACATTTTTGAATATATTCTGAATTCTTCTTCGTATATTAAAGCCAACCACAACTGTAGGATGCCTCAGATGAAGCAACTTCAGGCAGAAGGCGGAGCTTCACTAAAAAGAAGAAATACAAATCTAGAAGAAAGATTTCAAATGCATTATTACAATTTTCAAGTTCATAATTACAAATTATTATTGCATATGCCATCAATAATTCACATTATGTATAATGGCAGACTATAACACGTTCGCGCTTAATTTAAAATGCCACATTTATAATTATTATCCTACAATATTCATTAGAATCCTTCCGTCCGCTGAAGGGTGGAATGACAAGCATCCAAACAAACATACTTTAACATTTATAATATTAATAAGATTTTTAAAAATAAATGTTTTGACGACCGATAAAATCTAAACACTCTACCACAACAAAGAATTGCTGCCGGTGTTTCTCCCCAGATAGGAGCAATCAATGATTTACATTTTTATTTATATAAAAACATGAGAACTGATATCTTTCTGTTCAAAGTTTTGCTCCATCAGAATATAAAAATCTAAGCATTTTTATATTAAAGTGCTTTGGAAAAATAATAAAGTTATATATATATATATATATAGATATATATATATATATATATATATATATATATATATATATATATATATATATATATATATCATATATATATATATATATATATATATATATATATATATATATATATATATATATATATATACATATATATATATATATATATATATATATATATATAATATATATATATATATATATATATATATATATATATATATATATATATATATTTACTTAGAATTAATGTATTTATATATTATACTAAAATATTCTTAATTATTTATTGAAATTTCTTGATATTTTTTATCATGAATAATGACAAAACATTTAATGATTATTCATTAAGTTAAAACAATATAAAACGAACTATGTGCTCACAAAACTCATACATAATACGATAATTGATACTGAATGCAAACGAGATGAGAGCGTATTATGCAATTCTCTACCGAAATTGAACTACCAAAGCAAAAGTCGTTATCAAAGTTAAGGTTATAACACCAAGAGTTAATATGATTTCCGCATTAATAAACTCATTTTCTCCACATCTTGTTCACGTTGTCTTTTTGCTAATCCACCGCAAATAGCAATCTATATGCCTCATGTACTGTACCTGAAGTTGTGGTCGCGGTTATATTTGCCAGAGTTTGCGGAATTTCATTTGAGTCTGGCGATGCGCTCGTGTTCGGAAAGGAAAATTCCAAAGCATCCATTACCGCGTCCTTTTGATAAATTACGTCTAATTTTAAGTCTTCTTGGGACGGAGTTGACACTGAGAAATTCATTTCTGAAACGGAAAAAGTATTCGTTAAAATTAAGACAAAAGCAATGAGTTCAAAAGTAAGATTAGAGAGAGTGGCAAAACATTTTCAAAAAAAATATGACCTACAGACAAGTTATGAGTATGTCTAAAGGATTTTGCATAAAGCATATATTAACATTTGTCTCAAACATAATGCCAATATTGTTTTTATATTGGCCACACTAACTTGTTTGCCTATGAGCATTATTATACTAAATGATCAGTATAATAAACACGAATTTAACAGTGAGTAACTTTATCATCCAAACGCACACATTTTTTTAAAAATCAAAGAAAAAAATCGATTTTACTTCATTATTTGAAGTGGTTACATGAATATGGACAGGGACTTATAGTGGTTTAATGCACTGACTAATATACATTAAACCAATATGACTGCAACCCCTCACTTGGTAGTGAACTTTTTCTAAATGTTTGTGAATGTTTTTAGACTGCAGTGTAAAATCTGACAAAAAATAACTCCTCAGTCATGCCAGTTTGTGTCTGGGTAAGGCTATATACTGTCTGAGAATTTTTCTACGTTGGTCACTCGCCAGTCAGTAGGCTTCTCGAGAGGGGCTTATAATTAAGCACAAAATCTAGGGTTGTTGTTGAGGGGGTGCTGACCGACGTTTTCGGAGTTCGATGACTGTGGTTTGAAACCCACTTTAAGCTGTAGTTGCAGTTATATATTAATCCTTGACAACGTTTCGCGAATATCTCATTTGGCATATTTAATTATTTGCTCTCTTAGCAGATAGCTTAGAACTGATGTTCGGATTCTCGAGTATCGCGGTTTTGTTACCTAGAGTGCGCAAAGTATTTCGTGTTGGGTTCTGATTAGTCTGTATATTCCGTTGGTTGCCACCCTTCGGCACATTGATTAATGCTTAAATCTTCAGAATTCAATTCTTCTATTGGAAGCTTCGGTGTCAAACACTAAACTGGAAGAGATTTACCAATACAGATTGAATCATCTGCCGATAATACTAACGTAGTTTGAAATGATGTTAACAGCAAATCTCTTCGAATTTAATATTCGGAGTTGTTTGATTTTTACTTTACTTCGCTGGGGAATGTCTTCCAAATTGTTAGTATATGAAAAGCATCATCTGGTCTATATTTTCCGTTATTTTCTATTTTAATACTTTTCTAAGTAGATAATAATTTACGATTAATTCATGATATTTGTTTTATGTTCTCGAAGTCGATCCTATGGCCTGTCTCGAGAACTTGTCTATCTTATTAATAATATTATAATTTAAATTCTATTTTCGAGTTAATCTAGTTCCGTATTTATTTTCCATATTTAACTTAAAGACTTATGTCAAAATTTCTTCTAAATTTAAAACATTGTATGACAATTTTTTCAACCCACAGTGTCTTCTTCAAATACGAAACAATGTTGAAAATTAGTATTTATAATATTATATAATAATGACAATTATTATTTCTCCCCAGAACAGTATACAATTTTTTGAACGTATTATTCGTATATATGTATATATGCTTTTGATATGTATTTTAGTTTCCATAAAATGCATTCTTTATTCAGGAAGTAAAATTCTTAGTATGCAATAGTATCTCTCCTGGATTTTCTCTCTCTATATTATGGTAATATTTCACAAAATGACCATTTTTTACACATTGAAAAATATTGTTCTGTACTGTAAGTGCCAGCATTTTAAATGGGAACAATTCAATATCTATAACATGCACTACAGAATTCATAACACTACGCCTTGTAGAAAACCATATAAAAGTAATATATAAACTCAATTTATTTAACGTAATTTATAAGAAATAAATTTAAGATAATATAATATAATATTAGTTACTTAAAACATATTAAAAGTGTAGTTGGCTGATTTATTTATGTTAAAGACGCGTCATCGTACAAGGCATTATTTAACGACTGGAGCTGCAGCTTAACGTGGGTTTTGAACCACGGTTATCGGCTACCAAAAACTACGGTCAGCTTGCCCCTCGGATTATCAACCCTTGTTTTTGTACTTAACCATAAGTATCTCGAGAAGACTAGCGACTGGCGAGTGTTCAGCGTAAAATACTTCTTAGAAAGCATCCGGCCTTGCTCAGCCTTGAACTGGCGAAACTGAAGGGTGATTTTTTGTCAAATTTTACCCTATTACCCAGAAATATTCACAAACGTTTAAAAAAATCACAAACAAGTTTAACGAGTACGAGAAACGCTAAGATTGTGCACAAAACCAAGGGTTGATGGCCTGAGGGGGATGCTGTCCCGGGTTATCGTTAACCGTGGTTTAGAACCCACGTTAAGCTGTAGCTCCAGTCGCTTATACTACCGTGCTGTTCAGGCAACCGCTTTAAAGCTAGCTAGCCTTGTTAACGAAGTCGAATGTTAAAAGTGATTAAAGTGAAAGTGAAAATAATAATAAAAGAGGCTTTTGAGTATTTATAAAAGCATTCAAATAGCAAAATGTGCAACAAATTATCAACTTTTGTAAACCCATGAAATAACTTAAACAAATTTTGAGAAAGCATTAAACATTTACAGTGCTACTAACTTCATGTTCTTGTTAGCTCAGACTTTTTGTGAATATGAATAACAAGATTTATAATTATTTTTTAGATTTATAAATTTAAATAATTGTAAAAACGTACGGTGCTTCTTATTTTATAATTAATACCTACAGTTTATCTTTTTAATAAACAATATTGCCACAATAATCTGCTAGCATAACAGGACTCCACCTTTCTTGATAACCTCATTCCGTACCCAATATATCCAGGTGGAAGCGCTCACCGTGCTTATTGCTAACGTCTCCCATATTTTGTGATAAAAATCTAAATGTGAGCCCAAAATGTGTAGTTTTAGGGACATTTTATAGCCAATAGTATTATAGTTTTCAGCTCTCATATTTCCTAGAAAATTTGTAAAAACTTGCCCCATGAATTTCCAAGCCTTGTTCTCTATTTTATTTAATTTAGTCTTCAAGATATTGTCCTTAATCAACTCTCATATTTGAGGCCCAATAAAAATCCATTCTTTTAACTTTGCATCTGTAATTTTTGTTTAAGATATTGAAAAGCTTCACCTTTGCTGTTAAGAGATTTCGCAAAACTTTTCATTATTCCTAATTTTGAGTTCAAAAGCGGCATAATAATATCTTGTTGTTGCACTAACTGTGGATGAAGTATGTTTTCAGACCCTGGAGTGAAGCTTTTCCTAGGTGGCTAGACCTTTCTGGCGTTATGATTTTCTCTTTCGCGATTGTTCCAAAGGTACAAAAAACAACAGTATTTAGTGTTACCCTGTTGCATAACTAAAATTACAGCAACAACTTTAAAATCTACTCAGATTTTCCAAGAATATTTCCCATTTATTATCTGTTCAAGTAAAAGCCTCAGATTATCATAGGTTTCTTTCATGGAAACAGCAGGAGCCATGGAAATTAAAGGATATTTATTACCGTTGTGCAACAACAGTGCTTTTAGACTAATTTTAGACGAATCTATGAATAATCTCCAAGCATGTTGGTCGTGATCTTAATACCGAACGCTTCAAATAGTGCATCCATCTTGTTATAATAAAGGAAATCGCTATCAGGACTAAAAAAACTGTACAAGATCACTGTGACGGTTTCGAAAACCGGTAACCTTTCTACTTTTTGCTAAAAGATTCGATTGTTTCAGACCAAGTCTTCAGGCTGAGTGACTAAATCAGATTCAGATGAGTGGGGAATCCTGATCTGTGGGGGTCATCGTTTTTCAGTATCATTTTTAGTATGGTTTTCAGTATCGTTTTCAGTATCGTTTTCAGTATCGTTTTCAGCATCGTTTTTAGTATGGTTTTTAGTATCGTTTTTAGTATCATTGTCAGAATCGTCAAAAGGAGGTTTCATTTTTTACGGGTATGCTACAGAAGAAGTACTGTACTTTCCATAACATTGGTGTGGTGCAAGGTAAACTTGATCGACGACCAGAGCCAATTCCGCAAATTTTTACCACTACTCGATCATATCATATGCGGAACCCACGGTTTCTCTTGATTTTTACAGAGTAAAAATTTTTACAGAGTTTTACAGAGTGATTTTTTCAGTAAAAGTAAAGTTCCTATGTCCGACAATCGAGGAGTAAATTTTTCATTCATTTCTTAAGTAGTAAAATTACCACACATATAACAAATATTGTCTGAATGACTTTTGCTAATGTGAGGTATTATTATGATGATAATAGTATTACTTAAGTAATAGAAATACTTAGATATAAATCAATATAAATGAAAACAAAAATGGTTAAAAATACACTTAATATAATATTTAAACTATTTGTTGGCAAAAGATACAACAATCTTTAGGTTCAAGAGTGTTCTATTAATTTGTTTTTATGTCATACTCACCAGAGATAGCAACAGTGGCGGCTCGTAAAGGAGGCCATTGGGGTGCCGCCCCTCCAGTATTTATCACAGTAAACAATTTTTGCAGAGCACAAGAGAAAACAAGATATTTTATTTCCGTTCAGTTTTTTTCGTTTAACTAATTTTCGTGGTTCACCTCCTGTTTAGTGTTTCAATAGCTCAAAAAGTAAAAAGGGGGAAGGGGAAAGCAAAAAAAAATCTTCAGCAGCACTATTTTCTTCTACGCCCTCGCACTTTAAAAATCCATGAGTATGTTCAAGAATATACTCAATAAATACATGATTTAATAAAGCCGAGCTAAGCTAACTGCAAAACTTATGTTGTTGACAAGTAGTCACAGCGTACTTCATGAAAATATAACTCATTGTCGTTGGGCAAAAACTTTGTTGACCGTATTATTAATCTAACGCTCGTGTCACTTCACGGTTCATGATTTTTACACTCTTTATTAGATATGGTTGTCATATAAATAAAACAATTAATTTTATAAACTTGGATTGAATCATTTCCTGATGATGCTAACATGATTAGCAAAAAGTTCGTCGAGAAAATAAATAGTGTTATGATGTTTTGTTATTAATTTCTTGGGGTTTAACTAGGTAATATTTAACAAATAAATATATTATATGACAAATTCAAAGCTCAAGCGTTTACTAACGTGAGGGAACACAGTTATTAATGAATAAAGGAACTAATCAAATCTCCATTCAACAAAAGGAATATGAATGCATTTAAAAATATCATTTTCACTCTCACATATCTCCCATTTATCATATATTCAAGTATAATGAACGCGTCGTATTATCTTTTCTTCATTGTTACGCTTATTCTTTCTTTCTTTTCGCTTTCCATTGTCTTCAATATAGATCGAAAACGCACAACCAGCACATTAATTACATTTTTCCATTCTTCTTCGCTCCATGTTTTCCCATACACCCCTACATTTTTGTTTGTCACTTTTAGATATTTATTAAGAGTAGAAAAATACTTATACAGACTAATATTTCTAGCCTTGATAAATATACACTCATAAATGTGAAATATCGCAAACAATAATAATAATAAACTAATAACAATTGTCTTACCGAAACAAAAAAAATAGAAAAATTCGAACCAACTCCCGATTCATCTACCGAAATGTATAATTTTTTAAGTAACTTTTGTTTGAAACCCAAGCGAATGTTGAAACAAAAATCATCAAATGAAAACCAGCATGCGCAAATGAGGTGGGCAGTGGTAGCTACCGTTGGGGCGTCCACAGACTTCCCGTTGTTATACATATACCACTGTGTTGTCGCTCTGTTTCACACACAAGCTAAACAAATGGTTGTAGCCGCAACCATCTCGACGTCCATGTTGTCCAGAAAACGAACAATCGGAAAAAAATGTCGACAAGCATAAAGAACGCACGTGGCCCAGTCTCGCCCATTCATAGACTGGCTCATCGAAGACCAATGTGTGGATAGACCAACTGTGACCATCATTGATAGGGGCCATCATGGCAACCACTATACTGAGCCATCATGGGCTAGCTAGTAGGTGAGCCTTAAAAAATATCAAGAAAAGAATAAATGATTTCGAGTAATCAGTTTACTGAACCAGATTAAAAGATATTTTGTGATTATAATCGATAAATTATTTAATATTTTCTCTAGAAAATCACGCCTGATGCCGTGAAAATTATAATTACATGATAACTTGAAACACAAAAAATCATGGATCAAACCCGGATGAACATCAACGGTGACTGCAAAATGCAATAACCATATAGAAAAATGAGTGAGTTATATTTAATGGGATTAATCATCAGAAACTATGAAGAGAGATGGGCTCAAGCGAAAAATTTGTTATATAAAATCAACAAGAAGCGGGTGCTTTTGGAATAGGTAATATTTGGTTAGTGGAGGGTGAGAGGGCCTATCGACGCTCCATACGATGCTGTTTGGAATCCATAATATCGCTGTGGACTCCAGAGCTACGCGTGTTTTCTTACGATGCTTTTGTCAAAAATGTTTAGTCCGTGACAAAACAACAGCCGCAAAAGCAATCTTAAATAGGCAGGTGCACTACAAGCGGATTTCATTCATTAAACCAAACCTACATGATCCTACTCAATCGGTCCACATACCGCGAAATGTGCATATGGTAAGGGAAGAGATTAGAATCACTGATCAGAGTAGAATCACTGAAAAGTGTATCTTCCAAAAGGAATTGGGCATTTACGCTTATAAATAGATAGTTGATAGTGAGTTGAATGAAATGAACTATCAATGGTTGACATACGAGGGTTGACCAATAGCTACCCATGTTTGATAACAGATGGCGTTGACGAGTGAAATTGACATAACCATCGTGTACTGCAGACTGTTAAACCACCTCATGCTGAATTTCAGATAAATTCATAGGTTAGTTTTTTTGACAGCCAGTATCATTCGTGTTTTGTATTTTTCGATAAAATGGAAAAAGAGCAATATCGATCCGTAATTCGTTTTTTAATTATGGATGGAAAAACATGCGAAGAAATAAAAGTGAAGTGGGATGCTGTCTATGAGGACCCTTCACCATCTATGGCAACCGTGAGATATTGGTTTAACGAGTTTAAGCATAGTTGTACATCTGTTTTCGATAAAGAACGGCCACGACGCCCGTCAGACGTGGTTATCGAGAAAATCGTCGAAAAGGTCCATGACATGATTCTCGCTGATCGCCGAACGAAAGTGCGCGAAGTAGCTGAGGCCGTAGGTGCCTCGTACGGAATGACAATCAAGATTTTAAATGATAAGATAGGTGTGAGGAAAGTGTTGGCCGGATGGGTGCCGCGATTGCTCACGGTGTACAACAATCGGATCCGACTAACAATGTCAAAGCAGTGTTTGGCCCGCTTTAAGCGAGATCCGCAGGACTTTTTACGTCGAGTCGTCACCGTTGACAAAACCTGGATATATTATTACGCGCCAAAGACCAAGAGGCAGTAAACACAATGGATTTTTTCGAGTAAATCTGCTTCCAAAGAAGGCAAACATGGTTTCATCAGCCGGAAAGGTTATGGCCAAGATTTTTTGAGATTCCAAAGGAATAATCCTCATGGATGCCTCAGAGCACTACTACAGTGAGTTGTTGGACAGATTCGATAAGAAATTGAAGAAGACACGGCCTCATTTGGCTAAGAAAAAAATGCTCTTCCATCACGATAACGCACCGGCACATTTGTCTTTAATTATCGCGGTCAAATTGCACGAACTGCACTATGAATTGCTTCCGCACCTATCTTACTCGCCCGACCTGGCACCCAGCGACTATTTTCTGTTCCTTAACTTGAAAACATGGCTCGCAGGAAAAAAAGCAGCTTAAATTAAGAGGTTATTGCCGAGATAGAAGCGTATTTTGGAGAGTTTAAAAAATTGTAGTTTTAGACGGCTTAAAAAAGTTGGAGAAATGCTTGGAAAAGTGTATAGATAAAGTATATGGAGACTACGTTAAAAAATAAAAATAAGTTTGTGAAAAAAATTACGTCTTTATTTGAAACACGGGTACTTATTGATCAACCCTCGTATTTGAAGAAAACGAAAATTTGATCACCATCATGTACGATGAAGCTCATTTCCATTTCAACGTGGTAGTCAAAAAAAAAGGCTGGCCGATTTTGGGCCTCTGAAAATCTCCGTGAATTGCACCAGAGACCACTTCACGAAAAACAACCGTGTGGTTTGGTATTGGCAAGTGAAGAAATTTCGGGCCATTTTTTTCGAAGAAGATCTCTTTTTCGAAGAAAATCTCAGAAACAATCAATTCAGCTCGCTACCTGACCATGTTTGAACATTTTTCAAACCAGAACTTGACGAAAATGATGAATGAACAGGAGCAATGTGAGGTTTCCACATGATTGAAACAGTACTCATATGACCAGAGTTTCTATGAATGCTGTTCGAGCTGCATTCCTTAATCGAGCAATTTCTTGCTTAGCCTTTGTTCTCGGTCGCCTTCTCGGCCACCCGACCTTTCTATGTGTGATTTTTAGCTTTGGGGGTACTTCAAATCACGCGCGTATAAAGGTAAACCTCGCTTACTATAAGAATAAAATATTGCTACATCTGATCAATTTTTTTCTTGCGAAGACGACTCCAAACGTGTGTTCGTGAAAATAGCGGTTAGTTGAATGACATAGTTTTTCCCACTTAAGTATGCAAAATGGCATTTTCTTCTGATTATCTTTATTTTAGTAAAAGTTTTTTTTTTTTAATTAATAGAATCATGCTTCTTTAAAAACGCCTGTTTCCCAAGAACCACCTTATGCATGACATGTTTAAAAAATTCCCTATAACCTTTTACCCCATATTTTCTAATACACCCTTGCATTTTCGTTTGTTATTTTTAGATATTTATTAAGAGTAAATAAATACTTATACAGACACATTACTCATTTAATTTCGATTTCTAGCAGCATTGATAAAGACGCATTCTTAAATTTCGAATATCAGTAATAATTAAATAGTCAATAATCAATAACAAATATCTAAACGAAACAAAATATTCTAAAAATTTCAATTCAAAACCTTGTGTTACAAGAAAGTACAAGAACTAGTACAAAAATAGTGAAGCGATTAAATATATCAAAGAATTCCTGAAATTTTGCAAAACAAGATTATAGTTGCATTATAGCTGGATAGTTAACAATTGAGATTAAAATGTTTACGTGTAAACTTAACCAATAGTACCAGAGACTCTGATACAATATAACACAATTGTGAACAAAACAAATCGTGAAATAAAATAAAATTTAACATTTTACGTGCCAGTTCTCATTTTGTTGGAAGTACACATATAATTTTGTTTAAATCGATATTTTCCTGTAAATGCGTAAAAATATAATAAATTTAGACCCATATTCTCACAGTGAATGCCTCAATCAAAATGTAATTCAATACAGACTAAATTGTAGTAAATAGAAAGAGGTTCCTATTTGCGTTAAAATCCTTTCATAACTATTGAGAGTTTAAGAATCGTTTTTTCGATTGCTTTCAAAAGGTCATAAAAAGCAAAAATGTTTTAGTTGTCCGAGAAGTATCCAAGGACGTAATGGACAATGTCTTGCTGGAAATTTTTTGTTCTCTAAAATGTACAATTTGTACATTGTTATTCTACAAATGCACAATAATGAATACAATGCAGACAAAAATGTTTAACCCACCAAGTGACTCGAGGGAGTTCAGACTCGTTTTGAAAACTATACACCTCCAAGGGAACCTCCAATCTCATTATTTTATTTACTCCAAGAATATTTTTCAAATTGTTACTCATTTCCCCTGTTTCTTAATGTGTACGAAGTGGTTTCTGTATTAATTCACTTCTAGTTGAAATATTTTTATTTACGCCTTTATCACTATTATTTTGACTATATTTTTCTTTCCTTTATACCATTAAAATTTTAATATCTCATAGTAGTGACTACTCCCCACTTTTAGTTATCTACTTATTTTTACACCTTGTACATTATTGCACAAATTTGAGTTTACTAGAAAGTGATCTACTATTGAATTTTATAAAAATGTCTGCAAGTAAAAGGCTTGTAGGTTGCTATAATTAAACCTTTTTTACTGTTGTAAATTTTGTCTTCGAACGTAAAGTAATTTTGATCAAGACACGTTCTTAACAAGCTCATTATATCTGCTGTAACTACCTTTACTTTGTTCACTTTGTTAATTAATAAATTTTCCACTAGTATGATCGTGTCTTCTGACAGGACGCTTGGAAATAAGTTTTGGACATAAAAAGATACAAATTTTGAATTTTCCGGTATATCTAAATTTTTAATAGTATTAATGAGTTCATTGGAATTTTTAATGCTGTATCAAAGATGTAAAGTTGCAGTGGTTTTTTCTATTAAATAGTTGAAATATTGTATGCTAGTGCAGGCATATATGACACCACCGGTCTGAAGATTGAGGTGGTTGAGGGTCCATATTGTTTAATTTAAAATAAACTTAATAAATAAGCTTTTGTTTTTTGAATTTGTCTGTTGGATCATTTTTTTAAATTTTGTAATATCCTTTCCCTTTAAATTGTAGTTTTCTTTTCGTAACACGAGTCCCTTTGTCTGCCTTTGTAAAAATTAATTCATTTTCTTCTACTTTTTTGAGTGCTTTTATAGATATAATAAAAAAGCACTACAACTTTAAACCGAAACAGAGTATAAAAAATTCTAATGAACTAACAACATTTATTTCTAAGCGTCCCGCCAGAAGACACGATCATCCTATTGAAGATTTTATTAATTAACAGCAAAATAAACGCGGTAGTTACAGCAGATATAATGAACTTTTTAAGAACGCGTCCTGATCAAAATTACTTTGCTTTAGAAGACAAAATTTACAACAGTAAAAATGGCTTAACTCTCAAGGCAGCCCTCAAGGTACTTTACTTGCAGAAATTCAATTCAAAAACAAAATTAGTAAACTATGTTTATATTGATGCCGATATGTTCATGACATTTTGACATACTTCACGGTACTAAGAGATGTTTTGTTATTTATATCTAAATTCCATCCATAAAAATATCATATTTACTCCGAAATTGAGACCAACAGTTCAATAAACTTTTTAAACCTAACGATTTTAATTAATTTAAAAATTCGAATACGCACTCGTTTTCAATTTTCCATAAACCTTCTCAGTCTAATATCACTAATATCCGCTATACATCCAACCACTTCGAATGACATAAACGTGCAGCTTAAAAGAGAATGGTTCATCGTTTAAACAATGTTCCTCTAAATCTAGTCAAATACAATACAGAGTTTAATAAATTAAACTAAGCAAATTGCAGTTAACAAAGGCTATCCAGTCTTTATAAAAAAGTATCCAAAAAACAGAAAAATAAAGCGCTTTCGGAAGCCTATCCTTGGATTAAAATTAAAGAATTTGGATTTTAAACCCTTTCTTATTCTGAAAAACTTAAAAATATCTCAACAGCATTAATATAAATGTAGTCTTTAAAACCAACAATTATTTACGAAAATTTTTAAAAAACTATAAACAAAAAACGGGAAAAAACAATAAATCAGGCGTCTACCAAATGCATTGTGGTTCATGCATTAAATTATATATAAGACAAATAGGTAGATTATTTAAACACAGAATAGCAGAACACAAGCGCAGCTATCTAAATAATAACTCTCAACTCAACATACATGGAACATCTTATGAAAAACATTAATTTAACAATGATTTTAAAATTTTACACACAGAAAATAACGGTTACAAAGTGAATTTACTAGAATGTTTGGAAATAAACCGCCATAAACACACAGATGTCCTTCTTAACGACCAAATAAACTTCAACCAATCTCTACTTTAAATATGTCAAAAAAACAATCTGAATGAGAATTCTTGGAATTTCCAGAAAAAAAAAATGTAAAATGACTTGATTTCATTCTTTGTCAACCATCCGATGAAGCTAGAGGGTGGCGAAACGCGTTATGTTTTATAGAAAAATATAAGTGGAAATTAGACAACTTTGTTTTATTTATACAACAAAGCTTGTGTCTTTCTTTTCTCCATATATCTATTAATTGCCATTAATGTTGTTGAAACAAATTCTAACCTCCTTATCTTTTTTTCATTTATCTTAGACCATCTGAAATATTACTTCAACGTAACTGATGTAATCCTGATAATTAATGAAATAATTCCCTCAAGGTTGTTTTTTTTTGTTTCTTTGTTGGCTTTTACTCCAGTTTTTAATATATTTTACCCCTTTTTTCCTTTTCTGTTCATTCCATTCTTACTTTGACATCGTTTTATATTTTTAATTTCCCAGGAATGATTATTAATTAATTAAAGTATTATTAAAAATGACTATTGCTGTTAAAAGTTCTTTCATATATGTAGATATTAAAGTTTTGAATACAGTAGGTATTAGCGTTACAGCTAAAGCTAATATAGCATCGTCACTATTTGTTAATATTGCTAATTAACATACGCCTTCCTACCGTTGCTGCTTCTAACAGGATAAGATGTGACATAATACTAATATCATTTAATTTTCTTTAATAATTACTTGTCGCTGTGGGATATTAAAACGTGCATTAAATGACACATTTACCTCATCACTTTAAAGTTTCTGGCACAAGATGGTTGAATAAATATAAGGAATATTTTGCCTGGTGGGATTACTAAAGATAATGAAATATCATTTATCAAATTTTACAAGGTGTCCAATATTGTTGTTTATTTTTGTAGGTATAATTAATAAAAGTCGATTTAAGGTATAAAAATTTTATTATTATAACAATACAGTACAGTGTTTGGAAATTTATTTAGCAAAAATAATACTGTCTACTTCGCTTACGTACGGAATGAGATGGCCGACTCACCTACACGTTCAATGTTGTTTGCACCTGTGCTTGACCTTGGACGACTTGTAGACGGTAAATTTAGAGTTGATCCTGTAGGTTCAAACTTTTTTATCCATTTTATTATTAAATTAACACTTGGTGCCTCGTATATGTCGGGTAAATTATACTCGGCCCTATAAAGCCGACGAGCCGTAATAAACGAATTGTTGTTTTAATAATACGTGCGAACACAGAAAGCACGTTGTTGTCCGGTGAAACGCTCCATGGCAACTAATTTTCCCTAAACCAAGCTTCGATGGGAAGTTTCTTCAAGCGCTTTCTGCGCCACTTAGAAGCAAACGAGTAATTAAATATGAACGATATTTCTGGACACCTGTAATATTGCGAAATTTTATATATAATATCCATTTTTACTAGATAGAATATTAATATTAAAACGAATATAAATATATCAAACAAATGAAGCACAAACGTTTTAAGATGTATTAGGATTTGCGTAATATTGAAAAACTATAGAATATTGTAATATGTTTGTAATATTGAGAAACAATTACACAGGCTAAAATGTTGTCTTCTCATTATAAAAGTATTTGATAAATTACTTTCATAATGCATTACTTTCCACTTCCTGATGCAAATATTTGAAGTGCCCAAATATAATGTCGTTTCTTGATAGCACACAAAATATTATGTGCAATATATAATTGTAATATTTATTTAATTTATCAGTTAATACAGTTTTAATCTATAATATAATCTCTATGTTTATTAGCACTCTTCGCCCATCCTTCTGACAAACTTTCTATTCCCTTTTTAAAACATGACGGTGATTTTGAACCAAAATACTTTTCGAGTAGCAGTAGGAAATTTGTTTCCACGAAGGAAATGTTTCATGAATCTGAAAATATGGTTATCTGATGGTATAATATCAAGAGTATACGGTGGATGAGGAAGTACTTTCCAACCTAACTATCTATTTTTTTTCTTGGATGGTTCTGACACAATAAGGTCTTGAATTGTCATTCTGCAGAACAAAATCTTTCCAATTAGTCGTAAACTCTTTAATTGCTAGTTTAATATCGCTGAACATATTCCAATTTAAATTATTTGGTTAGAACAAATTCATTCTTATTTGTTTCCTAAACAAGAACATATAACAATGAAACTGTACATTCTGCTTTATTATTTATCGCTCTTCGTTACAAAACTCCAAACAACCGAAATACACAATTTTCGTCATTACACACCGGTGTAAAAGCAATTAAAACAGTTAAGTTTCACACCCCTCACAATACTTTTCCCAACAACTGAACAAAGCAATTAATTTAACTTATTATTACTGAAATGAACAGATATATACTCACAACCGAGTTTGATATTAAGGACCAGTAGAGAACAACTTTCAAGAAGGCATGTCTAATATTAAAATAAAGATACGGTGTTTCTGGTTCTTTGTTGCGTTATGGAACTCGCAATTACTCCAAAATTCCTTTTTCCTTTTGCTACTCGAACTTTAATAAAATAAAATGAACCGACCAAATATGTCATCAAATTGACACCGTAAACTGCAAACGGAACTTATGAAACAGAAGATAGCAGATGGTGCATAGTTATGAAATCACTTTATTAAAACATATACTTACACGCATGTATATATAAATATATATATATATATATATATATATATATATATATATATATATATATATATATATATATATATATATATATATATATATATATATATATATATATATATATATATATATATATATATATATATATATATATATATATATATATATATATATATATATATAGCTAAAAAGCTTAAGTATAGAAGTTGTACAACTAAATAGGCTGCATAATTTAAACATAATTTTATTTCTACAGGGTGTCTCATAAAACCATGGCGGGGTACAGTTTTGTTTTTCTTATGGACCCACCTTATGTTCATCCATTTTTGCATTTTGCTTATGATTCTGAATATATTTCGTTGTGTCATATATCATTTATTATTCGATATAAGATTATCATTTTTAATAGGGATATTAGTGAAACTATGTACTTAACGTTTAATGCAAACAACATTTCTGTACGTTATACAAGGTGTTTACGATAACTGAAATAAATGAAAAAAATTCAAAATATATCTCAATTTTTTTTAATAGAATGTCTAATATTTTTTCATTTTACAATATTCCTAAGACAAAATACTTTTATTCTTTTTAAACATATCCTATACCTATCTGTCATAATTTCCGAGATTTTTTACCACGGTACAGGGCCTCCCATACCAACCCGTTTATTTTCATAATTGGTGTTCAAATATTGTTTCACTTGCTAAAATGTAGAAGAGCGCCGTCTAGCTGTAAACACATTCGCCTCTCTACAGTTAAAGGCAATTCTTCAATCCACACTTCAAAGTTATTTTGCAAAAAAATGAGAAAACTATCACCATTAACTATGTTTTCAAAAAAAAAAAAATAGGCGTTAGGAAGCAATTTCCGATAATACCAACCCACAAATTAAGAGACCATCTATGCTGATGATCAAAAGGAATAATGAATCTTGGATTTTCACTGCTGTAACAGTTGGAAGTTATGTCGGTTTACGTACCCATTTTTAGCTCATCCTTCATTTCTGAAGTGTAGTGATGAATCCAAATGTTATCAACCATCACGAATTGCCACAGAAACTCCTTTGGATTGTTCTTACACCTATCAAACCTCTGTGAGGTGGTCACTAAATTTCGTTTGTAATCCGCAGTGAACAAATATGGTACCCATCACGCTGATAACTTTATCATGCCTAAATGTTCATGGCAAACATCCTGTACATGTTCGTCCGATATATTTATCATCTCAACAATCTCTATACGATCGACCAACGTAATAGGATTTGACAATTTTTTCAGTAGTGACCCGAATGAATCGTCATTTGTGCTGGTTCGATCGCATCGAAACCCAGTAAATCTCTAATAATTTTTTCCTTAAAACTAATGTCTAATTAACACATGCAATTCGCTTTTTCAATGATAGTAAAAGCATCGAACTTATCTGCCTTCGAAGGCTGTCAAAATAAACATAAATGTCATACCCACTTGAAAATCATAGTGTTACATAACAAATAAACTTAACAACTAATAAGCGTTTCAGTTTTTGTATTTAAGATACGCTATAATGAGAATATTTTCAATTTTTCAGTTTGATTGATGTGTTTGATTTAATGTTAAAATGTAAGTTTTCACGGATGAAATAAATGGTAGGTTTATTCTTCCGGGTATCAATCCGTTTATTCGTTTAATTTTCACATTCTTGGCGACCTTTCGCCAAAATCTCATTTGGCATTTTTATGTCTTTGCTCTCTCGTTAGACAGCTTTGGACTGACGCACTGACAAAGCTGACAAACTGTTAGTTCGAAACTGTCATAAAAGAGAGTTCGAAAAGGCTTCCGCGGTCGGTAATGTTAGAATTACTATGTTCTGGGGTAGAATCGCGTTTAAAATCTATAAAATCTCGACGTTTTGGCTTCCACTTGGAAATTATTATCAAGAGACTCTAGTTGCTTTGCTCTGACGTCTCAAGCGTATACTCTAGTTGTGTGGCCTGGGGTGAAGGCGTATATATTTACATATATATATATATATATATATATATATATATATATATATATATATATATATATATATATATATATATATATATATATATATATATATATATATATATTGCAGAAAATATTTCTCAATTATGCCACTGTATAACATTTAGATTGATTAGATTTGATTTTAATTTCAATTTTTGTTAAATGTATCAGTATAAAACCTACTCGCAGCATCAATACTATTTATAAATGATTTTTATTATTTTCTGTTCAAACTCATTCATCCAAAAATTACATGGCTCGTTCGTAAAATTACTAAATTCGGTTTAAAATATTTTCGCAAGACTAAATTTCAGTCAGTTCAGAAACGAGTCAATTAATTGTATTCCGTTTCGTTTGCCATTTTGATAAACTGAAACCGCGTATATCGTATTTAATTAACTTTAATTGGATGAAGTGAATATATTAATTTTTTAAATAAATTCTATATCGCCTGCAACCCATTAAAGTTGTAAAAAACTATGTATTCTTTCACTTGAATTTACTAGTTGATATATTAACAGAAAAGAAATCGAACACAATACGTCCGAAGGAAAGCTTATCAAAAGAGTATAAAGAAATAATAAGAGAGTTAAGGAGTATATGGAAAGCTGGTATCAGAAAAATTACCTAGTATAGAAGCATTTAATGGAGGTAAAGGAACTGACACAGTATAGAATTAGTTGAAAAAAGAAATAATTCTCCCCGCAGTTTGACACCCTTCGACATACAAACATATAGTTAAGTAAGTAAAGTTTAACAGAAAATAATTTGAACCAAACTTTAAATCAATTCTTCAATTGAAACTCCGGTGTGAAACTATAAACTTAAAGAGATTTACTACCAAACACCAAATCACATTTTAATTCTTCTTTTAATTCTCGACACGCATTTTGCTAACCATGTTATTATCACCAGAAGATAATTCAATGGCGATTGAATCAAACAGAAATATTTCAGCCTGTCGTTAAGCCATATGCAAACTCGTCCAAATCTTATATTTTAGCAAGATGACGCCATAACGAAAACAGCTTGTCAAACAATGTAGTTTTTAGTTTTGTAATTACAGTTTTATCACTAATCAGATCAAGAATATTAAATGATCTAAAAATATTAGGAATACCTAAAAAATTGGTATGTTTATTGGAAATGATATTGAAGAACACTAAGAGCAAAGTAATATTTGAAGGAATGATTTCAAAGGAATTCAACATAAAGGAGTGAAATAGGGAGACCCAATATTACTAACGATCTTTAACCTGATTTTGGAGACTATTTTAAAGATAGCAAACCTGATCAATAAATACATTATAACAAATGGCATCCACTTAATTGCCTACGCAGATAACCTCGGTGTCAACACCATATTTTATTTCCGTTCAGTTTCTTTCCTTTAACTCATTTTCCTGGTTCGTCTCCTGTATAGGGTTTTAATAGCACGAAAAGTAAGAAGGGGGAAGCTGAAAGCAAAAAAAAATCTTTAGCAGCGCTATTTTCTTACGCCCTCCTACTTTAAAAACCCACGAACCGCCACTGCTCGTTGTAATAGCCAAATCCAAAGGAAAATTAACAAAAGTCTAGATCGACTAAACAGAGAAGTCAGAAAATTCGGATTAAAGATCAATGAAGGAAAAACGAAAGTCATAAGAGTGGAAGAGGAAATTCAGAATAGGAATACACCCACCTAATAACAGGGAATAATAATTTTGCAGTATCGTATAATAATATAATAATTAAATAATTAATATAATAATTAAACAGTATCGGCGTTTACACTCTTACGAACAACAATAGGTCAAAATGGCAAAGAAAAATTAAAGAAACTCCTTTGAATTGTTCTTACACCTATCAAACCTCTGTGAGGTGGTCACTCAATTTGCATCACGCTGATAACTTTCTCATGCCTAAATGTTCATGGCAAACATCCTGTACATGTTCGTCCGATATATTTATCATCTCAACAATCTCTATACGATAGACCAACGTGATACGATTTGACAGTTTCCTCAGTAGTGACCCTAATGGAGCGTCACTTGTGTTGGTTCGATCAGATCGAAACCCAGTAAATCTCTGATGATTTTTTCACGTAAAACTAGTGTCTAATTAACACATGTAACACATGTAAAAGCATCAAGCATTGAAACTTGACAGCCTTCGAAGTCTGTCAAAATAAACATAAATGTCATACCCACTTGAAAATCATAGAGTGTTACATAACAAATAAACTTAACAACCAAAAAACGTTTTACCCTCTTACGAACAACAATAGGTCAAAATAGAAAAGAAAAGATTTAAAAAAGAATACTAAAGGCAAATTAAGTATTTGGAATAATAGAACAATACTAAGATGTAAAATACCAAGAAAGAAAACGAAACCCTAAGACTAGTCATTACATATGCACTAGAGTCAGCCATTAATTCGAACAAATTCCTATATTTTTTCTTTACTATTAATAAACATTTATTTTCATTTTGTCTTTAGTTTTATTTTAATCGAATATTAAAAAGAGCACTAATCTAGAAAATCTCATCTGCCTCTATATATAAAATATCCTATCCTTTATATAACACAGAATTTCGATTTCATAACTAAATTTTTATGGTCTGCTATCGAGATATAGCTTACTGAAAAACTTCGTTAATACTGGTATGGATATAACTGGAACATAAAATTGTACATATTAAAACCTATGCACAGTATTGTGTCTAAAAATATGTTGGTGCTTAAAAGGTGCCCTTTGACCGCAATGTTACCTATAAGAAACCTTAATCTGTTATGTACTCCCTAGTCAAATATTCATAGACATTCTATTTACTTCATAAACTTCCGAAACAGTGCGAACACCTAATTTAATCTTGCTAGATGATTAAAAGTCGATTATGATAATCAATTCAATGTATATTTAATGCCACCAAAGTAAATACAATTTAATTCTCGCGATGAGAAAACCATTCCATTAAAGCGTCAATTTCATTAAGATTTAAGGCTGCACTGAAACAAACTTACAAAGTGAGCATAAAGTATATCGATGTAATAATAATAAAATGCGGAACGTAAGAACTAATTTATAGTATCAAAGAGGCTAACGTTTCGGATAACATTTGTTTCAGTTTTATATAGGGTCTAGTTTTGGACTAGACACCCCACACACAAAAAAACTACACACCACACAAAAAGATCATGATTTTAAAAGTGTAACTAGTAGTTTAGTAAACTGTAATGTAAATATAGTATATCGAACTGTATAAAAAGTTGTTCTGAAGATGGTTGAAATAAAAATATTCGAAACGATAATTTTTTTTTCTAAATGGGCGAAAACCCAAGGTTTTCTTTCTCAATTCTCTTTTTGAAATTCTCCTTCTCTTAAAAAATCCCTACGAACTCTCTAGATACCCCTATATATATATATATATATATATATATATATATATATATATATATATATATATATATATATATATATATATATATATATATATATAAATATATATATATATATATATAATGTTAGTTCGATGTGTTTCGCGGATGGAAGAACACATTAAACTATTAGTCCGGGAGTACATCCGATCGTTTGTGTCCCGTTTGTTGAGAACGTGCAGTTGCCAAGGTCACAGTTGGCATTCTCAATGCGTATCTGCAGACTGAAGTCTTTTCAGACAATATTTAATAGAGAATTTGTTGAACAGGTTGTTTTTCACCTCTTTTTCCGTTTTAATAAATTTCGAGCATGTAGGATTTGGCCGTAATACAACGCAACTCACGCCATCCCGTGATACATATCCAAGGAGTACCTGAAGCACGGATAAATTTTCCTTGTTTTTGAATGTTTTTTAAAATCGAAGTGTAGGGCTTATAATAATCAGGGACCGACTTTCAATAAATCGATTCCCGATTTCTGGGGGGTTGGGAAAACAAGACCTACTTCTAGGTATTCGAGTAATTTACTTGCCATATAAGAGCATTTGCAGTATCATCTACCCAATCTAGTGCTACTTCTAACCAATGAGCATCGATCGGAGTAATTACAGCGGTGAGTCTTAGACGACACGACTCGAATGACAACATAGATAGTTAAATGGCATCAACTCGTTTTCAGTGAAAAATTCAGATTCTATTTAGGTTTAGAAGAGTGAGGAGGTAATGTGGAAGAAGCAAACATCAGTTTAATATTGATTGGGAATTACACCAAACAGTAGGCGTTATGGTACGAGGGTAGTTATTTATGTATCCGGAATAATAGATAAAAACAAATATTTATCATTGGAAAATAGTTTTATTGTTTTTCAAAATATTAAAATATTGTCCGCGATGATCGATATGCTTTTGCATACGTTTGAACCAATTTTCATAGAACTTTTTCCATTCCGATAGGAGGGATCTCCAAAACAAGCATTTTAATTGCATCAACCGCTCTTTCTGGCATCGCAAATCGTTGACCACGTAGTTTATGCTTCACAGACGGGAACAAACAGAAATCATTGGGTGCCAAATCAAGACTGTACGGCGGATGACCCATCAATTCGATGTTTTGATCGGTCAAATATTGAATTGTTCGATCCGATGTGTGAGATCTCGTGTTGTTATGGTGAAGAATGATCCTGAGTCACTGGTTGTTTTTTATTTCTTCAAAGATTTCTAACAAACAAATGGTTGTGTATCATTCAGAATTGACCATTCTACGATTCTCTAGTGACTCTGTAGCCACATGCCCATTTATCAAAAAAAAAAAAACAGGCGACCATTTGCTTCGCAGTGCTTCTTGTGGGATCAACTTTTGTTACGTTTGGCTCTTTTTGAAAGATCCATACAGTCAACATCAGTTAACTTTTGGGCTTATACGCATAGGCCCAAGATTCGTCACCTGTCTAGATATTATACACGGCTTTTGACGCACCACGATTGTATTTTTTGAGCATTTCTTTGCACCGATCGACACGAGAGGCTTTTTGAATGATTGTCAAATTATGCGAGAATCCAACGAGTACAAAAGTTTGTCATACCAATGCCCAGGGATGCCTCAATCTCACGGTTTGTCACTAAACTAGTAATATACAGTGGTTTTAGATTGTGCTTCATGGCTAAAAGTCGAAGTGAGTTGATTCATGCACTATTGCTGAGATAATCCACTTTGAAAGTCGTAGTAAATCATCGCACAAAAATTCCCACGAGTTAATTCCATTTTGACTGAGATGAAGTCACTGAACAACGCAAATAGCGTCCGTATGGCAAAACGTTCTGAATACGTATACAATCAACAAGGTCAAACTTTACGATGTATGAACGTTACGATTGGATAAATGGCGCCCAGCAGGGCCATTGTTGCCAATTCCGAATACATAAAGAGCAATCCTCGTATAAAGTGCTATTGCTCATAGAGGTGTTAGAGAGCATGAGGGTGCATCATTAAGAAGTAGTGAAGGCAAATGTTCTTCCCTACCGAAATCTGGTGGTAGCTCCACTTTATCCACAAGAAAATCGCGGGCGAATATTGTCAAAGTTTTTTTTTGATCGAATCAGGTCTCCCAACCTTGTTTTCCCCGTAGGGCATGTTTAAGGCTTAGGAGTAGTAGAAGGCTAAGAAATTTACCTCCTCAAGCATGGGCTTTAGACGCCTATAGCATAAAGTCCAAATTGTTTGGAATACTATAACTCATAGAGAAATAGACCACCTCATTCAATCGATGTCAATACGTAATAGAAAGTGTGTAGATAACTGGGTTACAGAAATTCATCATTAAAAAAAACACATTAAAAAACTTGAAAATCCTTGGTATTTTTTTAAACGTACCTATTTTTCACCAAAAATGTATTAAAATAGAAAACCTGCTTTGGCTGTTACAATTTCAGTTAGTATATTCCATTTAACTGAATTATAGAGTCTCTAATGTTCTTCCTCATAATCTCTGGCCGTCTACCTCTCGCTATATAATATAATGGCTATTGCATATTACGTTTTCTGTTTCAAGTCACCTAAGTAATATGTCATAATTATTAAAACAGTTTAAAATTTCAAAATTAGGTATATATGTTCTATCCACGAAATAATGTGACTGTATAATACTAACAGCTCCAAATTTACGAAAAAAAAGTGAAAAGTCTGATAGTTTTCCGATAGATGTCGTTGTGATGGTAAACGTGACTATATTTCTGAAGATGTATGTATGTATGACATTTAGTTTTGTTTTGACTTCGAAGGCAGATAAATCGGATATGTTTGCTGTGTATTTTGTGTTGAGCATTCCTTTTTATATGGAAAAAGCATCGCGCAAACTAAAATAAAGTTGAAAAAGTGTTATGCTACTTCACATTTTATGGTTCATAAATGATTTTCTGTGTCCCAAAAAAACTATATTTTCTTTAAAAAGTATATGATTCTTCACTCGATTTTATCATAAAAAACTGTTCATAAGTTCAGTATAATAAAATAACACCCTCTAGATCAAAGGTTCCCAACCTTTTCTGGACGGGAGGCCGAGCAGTGGCCCCTTTACAAGATTTTCTTTTATTTAAATTCTTTATAAAAAAACAACAACCCCTCTTTCATAATAGTTAATTTTACCAAATATTTTAATCTTGTTGCACATTAGCTATATATATTTTATTTTTCTATATTAAGAAACTCAACATCCCAAAGATAAATTAGTTAAAAATATCATCAAATGTAGTAAATTATTTATTCAAAATTTAAAAATAAACACAAAATCAATAATAAGTAAAAAAAATTATGAGGTTGATGGAGATTTAGCAAATTTGCTAATATCGGTATTGATTTTTGAAGCCAGAAGTCTTGGTATTAATTTCTGAATTTTACCTTTAGCTCTTCGTTAATTGTGAGTTATGTGAGTTTTTCTTCTAAATTTGATGATTCTGCTATATCTGCTTTTGCGAATAAATCTAAAACCCAAGCGAAATTCATATTTAAAATATCCTGGAATCGTTCCGTAAAATCAACATGCAGAACATCCAAGTTTTGACAGTAAGTAAATGTTTCTGTCTTGCAGAGACTGCTGATAATGTGAAAAAGTGGCCTTGTTTACCTCTACCTAGATTTTATGTAAACAGAAGAAATTTTCCCACAAAAACAACTGTGCCGTTTTTTGTTTTAATTAAATTCAACTCATCACCTTGCAATTTGAATTTGACTTCAATAAATAATTGAAACAGGCCGGTCAAATTAGCGATGCCATTTTTGGTTATAATCAGGTTTTCGCGCAGTTTTTCATCTCTGTTTTCAAGGAAGTGCACTATTGAGTCAAATAGATTGAAAAGGTGATTCAGAAGAATACATTTGGAGAGCCAACAAACTTCTGTGTCTTGTAATAAGCGATTGTAATAACTACATCATCAATTCATCATTTTCACCACAAAGTTGGCCAAGTAATATGCCGTTCAATGAATTGCTTCAAATCTCATTGAGTGATCTAATAACGTAATGGAGCGACGTATCTAGGCGTTCATTCAGATTTTTTGCAACAAAATGCTGACAATGAATAACACAATGTACGGCAAATACATTGTTTTAAATGCGCTATGAAACTTTTATGACGCTCCGTCATTGCTGGACCACCATCAGTATCAGCTGATAAAATATTACGAATAGGAATTTATTTCTCTTGAAAAAAACTTGTTCCTGGCATTAAATATCAATTCTCGCTTTGTATCGGTTTCCAGATTTCGAACAAATAATAACTCTTGACAAATGTTTTCTTCTTTTATGAATCGAACGTATGATAAGAGTAGTGTTTCGTTATTTGGTACAGTTGATTCATCGAGATAAATGGAAAATTTGGAGGTCTTTAAGTAATCACATAATAATATTTAAACATCTTTAGTCATTTTATATATTCTTCTTTGGACTGAATTATTACTCGGAGGAACTTTTCTGATGATATCTGACAGTGCCTTATGAAAAAGAACAGTTTTTAATATCTTTTTAACTGCCGTCAAGATTAATTCCTCCCAATTGATTTTCAAGCTTTTGTGATTAACAATGACATATTATAAAATATGAAGCACATAGTCTATCATCTTCTTGTTTAGGCGACGTAAAAAGGTTCGATATAGTTGGCTGTTTTAAATATTTCTTTTTCAGTCCTTGAAAATAGGATAAATCTTTGTCCTTTTTATCAGGATGCATTTTATTCAAATGTTCTTGTAGCCTAGAAGGCCTTCAGAGCTTCATTTAAAAAAACTTTATAGGCAAAATAAACCTAAAGGTAATGATTGATTCGTAAGAGAGTTCGTAAACCCATATTTTAAATACTCAATACTGTACTGCAGGCATTTCTTTTTAGATTGAAACATTTTGAAATATAAAATTTGCCACGATTTCAATAAATTAGGTTTTCAGCAGATTTATAGATAGTTATAAAAGTAATGGCTATAATGACTAATCACTCACTAATTATACACAAATATGGATGTTTGATAAAACACATAAGAATAATAAGATATTCCTGGAGCTATATCTGTCTTTTATAGATTTGACTTCGTGTACGCATCAACCGGTATGCCTTTGTTTGTTTACTATGCAAGTGCACTTGCCCTGTAAGTAAGTCTTTATAAGGTCCTATATAACATGCTTGATTGGGTGAATCGTCTCTTTGCCCATCAACTTGCAAAGACTTCTCACCGACATTATTAAACCGAATTAGGTATGCGTATACATAATGATATTTTTTTTTTAATGTAATGCCGCGGCCCCTCATTTGCCTCTGGGCCCGCAACCGTCCCCATACAGTGCCCATTGGGGAACGGTACCGCCCCCGTTGGGAATCTATGCTCTAGATGATAATTATTTCTTACATTTTCTAACGCTTTTGTGTTAATCCTGTTAATATATTACTATATAATTATAAATCTAATTGTGTATTATATTAATCATACCTTATATTAATTTTAAATTTTAATATTGATTGTTTTTGTACTAGTAAAGTAATTATGCAAACAGCTTCCATTTTCTGTTATTAAATATTGAACCAAAAATGATATTTATTAAACGTATCAATTCCATTTAAATTTTAAAACTAAAACTTAGAAGATTAATTACCAGGCGGGGCAAATAAATTAGAAATATAAAAATGAAAACTACCCTACAAAATAGAATATTACCTCATAATATGGAACAGATCTCCGTTATAGCATTAAAACTCTATTATTTTTAATAAGAAGTTACAACAAGAAAGTGTTCTTTCTTCTTTTAACAATTTCAATTATTGAAACAATTCAAACATGAAATTTAACAATTTCAATTATTAACAATTGGTATTAAATAAAAACTTAATACTGTTATAATTTTTTATCCGCACACCAAAACGCATTAAAATTATTGTACGAAAGTTTCAGTAATCAAGTTCACATATCAGAAGATGAGTAACACTGACAGTTTTAATCAGTAATCAAATGCATTTTGATCCAGCAATTTCAACTCATTTTGTTAGATATCTTTATATACTCGGCTACAATGATCGGCATCACTGTAAAATATAAATGTAAAATAAGTTTAAAAAAATAGGCTAAGCTTATCACAAGGATTCATAGTTCATGAGGGCATTACCGAGGGTCATGTATCATTAGCAGATAACTGCAATTGTTATAATTAAGCTGTAACCTTGGCCACTAACTAGCCTGAAATCTAACAGATATAGCCTGAAAACAATATAGATATTAGTAATTTAAGACTGGTTAAAAGTGTAAATAACAATATCGCTTTGTATGCGTATGAAAGCATTCAAATAGAAAAATAAAGGAAAACCATAAACCGGGATAAAGGACCTATTCCGTTAAGTCAACTTTTTTAATTACTAATATAACATGTTTTAATTATTAATGTATGTTATTAATGCGCACGGTTCATGATTTTTACACGCTTATTATGGTATCATATGTTTATATGGTAAAGGGTGATCATGACGCAATGCTAACCGACATAGAGGACACCAATAAGATGGTAAGATGATTTGAGACGCATTGATTCTAACGGGATGTACTGCGCAAATAAGAAGCTATGTAAACACTCAAGGAAGGCTTAATCCACCAGTGGACTTTAGAAGTTAATATGGTGATGAGGATGGTAATGATTATGCTGATTTCTGGCTAATAAATGAAAAATTTATCTTGAAGTCTCTTTAAGAAATCTTGAAGCCTTCCATAGAATTTTGATAATGATATATATTAATTCATAGTATGAATGTTATGCTTATAGGATTCTTATTTTACAAAGATCAATATGAAATCTATATGAACAAATATTTTTATTTCCTGTATATTCAATTTCCTCCAAAAATTTCCTGTATGTTTTAAAATAAATCAAACGTCTTTGTCGGTACAACTAGGTCATTAGGAAAATGTTACTTCAATATATCATATCAAAATTCCCTTTAAAAATCAAATCGATTCAATTCCTTACTACTAAAACTTCAACAATTGAGGTCAACGTAAATTAAACGCCAACAAGAGCGAGTAAAACTTAGCGTACGATATGAGAACCTTATTGAATCAAAGCCCCGATTCCATTTAAATTTAGATCTGAATAGAAATAAACCTACAATTTCCAAACTAATATACGAGAAATAAGTTGCCAAGGCAGGAAAGTAAATTGGAAATGCAGAGGAAGAAAACTACTCCAGGTTACACAAAATAACTTCTTTAATATAATCCATTTTCAGTTAAAATTGCAATGTGCAGTTAAATGCTAACTTAAAATGAAACCAGAATATTTTGATTTCAAAGCTGATTACTTTTCTATAATTACAAATAAAATGTATTTTATTTCAAAAACTATTTACCAGAAGTATATGTATATATAAGTCAAAACCAACCTGTGTGAAAACGTAATTAGTTTACAAATGTAACCAAATTGTAATAATTTACAAAACAGTAATAGCCTGATAATTAGCATAAATGAATGCATGTTAACAGAGTTTTTTGAAATTGTCATGAACTAATTAATAATACTTAATTAGACCATAAGGCTTTAGTTATAAAAAATATATAAACAGTGCATCAACAACTTGGGCAATTAACTGATTATTGGGCAAAGTTATTTTTTCACTCAATATCAACGTTGTTTAAAAATTTTTATGGAGGAGGGGGCTCTATTAATACAACATGATACACGAATTATGTTTATATTCATTACTTTCTAAGATTTTGATCGTCCCTTTTAAGGGACTGCGCATAAAGACAATTTAAACACTTCTTAAACACAGTCAGAATATAAATTAAAAAAAAAATGAGTCAGAATATCAGAAGATATAGATCAGAGAATATAGGTCAGAATATAAGTCAACCTATGTAGTATAATAACTATAAAAACATATTTTGGGATGCAAAGCTGTATTACATTTGTTGGCAGATAAAGTTGCTTTTCTTACTGCATCAAATGTCCAGTACTATCATATTTTATATCTTCCAGAGAGCGTGATATTCGTCCTTGTTGTGGTCTTATACCAAATGATTAAAAAAACAGAGCTATTGATTTCCGAAAAACCAATAGACTTTCTGCATTTCGGTCATCAGGTCTAACTTTTTTCATTAGCAACCAGGCATTAACCACTAAAACATCTAAGAAATAGGCAACTAGTGACCATTACCACTTCCTATATCGTATTCTTGTTCTATAGGCAGCTACCAAATTATTTAGCTTATCAACTCCCCTCGTGCCTTTGTTATAGATTGCTACCATTTTAAGTTGAAGTATATTTTTTTAGATATAGAAACACGGTACCATCGCGAAGCAGGTACACTGTTCTCTGTTTCAAAATTTGTAGCAACAGAAACAACTTTGTTGTTTCTCCAGTGCACTAAAAGAGTTTGCTCATTTCTATAATATTTATATGTCCCCCTTTCGGATATTTGCCAATGGTTTTTCTCTAAAAGAGGACACTGTTCTAGCCTGTTTTCGCGAATAGTTCCTACAGCACAATAGTTCTGTTCAGCCAAATGGGACCAAAGTGATAAACTGATAAAAAAATTGTCAAAATAAAGTTTATACTCTTGATTATTTGGCACGCCGACTTGGTCTAGTAGGAGTATAACAACAACACCAAGCAAACCATTTTTTTCCTTATTACCATTATTTGAATATAGAACTCAGTTTTTATAGGCAAACCTTATTGGCTTTACCCGTATAGACTTTTTGGCATAATGCTTGCCATAATAGGATACCATGCTGGCGGGCAGGTACCATCCTCCATGTGATCAAAACATTTTTGCCAAGAAGTTCAAGAAGCGCTCTCACTTTGTAGAATCTACAACCTGTCGGAAGTTTAGAATTATTATTGAAATGAATAAATCTCAGTGTAATCTCAAAATGTTTCAATCGCATGTAATTCTGAACAACTTTCGAAAAGTCTTCACTGAACCAGTATGTACGTCTGCTTGTGTACTTTCAATAACCAGATAGTAACAATATGCCCAAAAATACATGAAGCTCTGGCATTGTTAAATTTAAATAATTATTTCGCCAGCACATCTGTTACTTTCTTGAATTATCAAATTATTATTTTTATTTTTATTTATTTGTTATTTTCTATTCCCCGCGAAACTTAAAAAAAAATAATATAAAGTAAACATATTACATAATTCTAAATCGTTAATAAACTCCTTAATGGAAACATCCTCTACATGTTATTTGTGCGGCATTTACATTCATTTAAAAATCTGGGTGTAATTTATTTCCATCTTCATAGATAACGAGTGTCTCGAAATGTTTTTCGTTTATGTTTTGACTGTTAGGCGCCAAACACAGATAGTAGAGGAGTGGTGTCAAACCCTTTACTGGCTTTTTAGGTTTAGTAGCGATGGATCGTTTTACGGGACGACACAATTGTTCGACGGGATTTCGACACAATTGTTCGACGTCTGTACAGGACATATTTTAATTTAGCGACCATGAGAAATATTCCAAGTGCGAATTAAATCAAGCATTGGGTGCGCAAGTTTGAAGAGACTGGAAATACAATGCCGGATAAATCAACTTAGCGCAAAAATGTATCAAAAACGAGCACGAATGATGACCGCGTTCCCCAGTCTGTTAGAGCCGATCCACGACAGTCTCTACGACTCCGCGCAGCATCTCTACATTTGCACGGATTCCCGATTCACCGCATTATTAGCAAAGATTTACATTTTGCCCTTACAAAATGAAGCCCGATGATCCAGCTAAACGAGTCGAATACTGCAGGACAATGAAAAATCGTTTTAGGAGCTTCAATAACGTATGGTTTTCTGATAAATCGAATTTCCACATCAAAGTGCAGATAATAGGCTCCTGACAATCCGCTAGAACTGCACCTGAAAGCATTACACTCGTCTAAGGTTGTTGTTTGGGCTGCCCTATCAAGCGAAGGAATTATCGGCCCCTAACCCCCAGACTGTTATTTCAGGTCGTTATTGGACCCCAAACTTTTTTAACACCAGAAATGTAACAATCGATTAGCTACAACCGCAACAAATTTTTCCAATAAGATAAATCAACGTCCCACTTCAACTTTGATTCTTTAGCAGCTTTTCAGTATTTATTCCCTGAAAAAGTGATTAGTCGATGGGACTAATTTTTTTTGGTTATTTGGGGTTTATTGGGGTTATTTTTATTGGTTTATTTGGGGTTACCTAAAAATAAGGTTTTCAACCCATTACCATCCAACTTAAATGTTTTAAACAAAGAATAACAGACGAAATTCACGCGATTCCAAGAGTGATGCTCCAACTAGCTGATGCTAAAAATTTCAGTTCCAGGCTTAATCAAGTTTGAATTAATTCTGATATTTTATTTTAGTATCAAAAACGAAAAACATTCTAAGACCCTTTACTTTTTTTATTATAGAATTCAATCTAAAAAATTATTTTAATATCAAACGTTATCTTTTTTAATAGTTCCTTATTATAATTATTATTATTTTATCAAATGTATTAACTGTTTTTTAGAATTAGATTTACTAAAACTTAAATAATTTCGAAAGCTTCAAAGTGAGTTCAGGCTTAACTTACAAAATGGAGGGCAATTTGACGTCAACATGCAGACCAAAGCGGGTTTAAGCTTAGCGTATGGAATAATGGTGTTATTTATTCATGCGAGTCCTCGATTTCAATTTAATCAAACACGACATGAAAATAAACTTACAATTTCAAAACCTTCTGAAATAGTTTATCAAGCGAGGAGGGCAATTTAGAAATGCAGAAAGGACAATTACTCAATACTACAGAGAGGCACTCCGGCAAAATGAAACGTTGTTCGATAAATGCATAGCTTTTAGTTTAAAGTTTACTGATAACGGAGGGTATGTTAACCCAAAAATGGTGATTAATTAAACCCCGATTCCGTTATTTGCATTCCTAACCGGATAATTCTGAATAAATATTGGAATTCATTTAACTGCATTCTAGTTAATGATTAAATTGAGATGTTATTTTTAAAATCTTTAATGTAGAATATATTACTTTGTTACCGAAAATATATCTTTGTTTATATATATAAAATATATAACCATTATTAATTACAAATATATTCCGTTGAGGGTTTATTTCCCTAACAAAATAAATTACCTTAATAATAAAAGTATTTGCCACTGTTATCTATTACTTTTTACCATCTTTTTTTCAAAGAATGGATTCCGCGTCAAAAGATTTTTTTTTTGAGGCCGGCCATTCATTAAGTCAAATTTTCACTTCTTCGTAAGAATGTAAGTCTTATTCGGAAAGTCTGTTCTGTATCCATCGAAATAAATGGTAGTCCAAAGGAGCTAAGTACGGTGAATACGGCGGGTGAGGAATAACGTCCCATTCAACGTTTTCCAAATGAGGCCGAGCATTATCGTGTTGAAAAATGACTTTATTGTGTCTTTGGGCATATTCTGGTCGATTTTCCTTCAATGCGCGGTTCAATTTTATCAATAGTTGTCGGTATCGATCGCGAATAATCGTTTCACCAGGTTTTAGTAGTTCATAATACACAGTTCCCCTACTGTTCCACCAACTATACTGCAAAGCATTTTTCCATGTATATTGCGCACTGGTTGTAATGTTGAAGGCTGGCCTAGGTCTACCCATAATTTTTTACGCTTTGGGTTGTATACATATCTATGCATATCTATGACTATAGATGCAGTTTCCTTAACTACTAACAACCCGATGGAAAAAACCTTTTTTTTCTGTCTGGCAAGCAAAATTCCACAAGTAGTTTTTCGCTTTTCAATGTATATTTCCTTCAATTCATATGGAACCAATTTTCCTTCAGAAGGATTTTTTTTCTTTTCCAATCCGTGTAGACGTTCGGAAATGGTGGATTGGGCAACATTCAGTGATTTTGTCAATTGTTTCAAGGAGTTCAGCTTCATTCAATAAAGCTTGCAAATCTGAACTGCATCTTCAACCTTCTTCGGCTGTCCTGGACGCTCCATGTATTTTATGTCAAAATCACCAGTTTTAAAGCGTTTAAACCATCGTTGACATTTTTTTTGATTTGGACTATGTTCACCATAGGCTTCAATCAACAATCGATTACATTCAGCAGCCATTTTCTTCAAATAAAAGAAGGTTGTTAAACTTCCCCGCAAAATGTCTTTTTCTGGTACAGAATTCGACAAATTCAGAACTATGAAAAATATATTTTTTGCACAATGACAATTAAAAACGAACTGGCTTTTGATGACGTATGTTTATCATCCAAAATGTCGACGTCATTAGTCTATACCAACAAATGTATTAATAACGCCATATTTTCATCTCATTAGCAAAATCGACAATATTAACCGAAACACCTATTAGTAACCAAAATGCTGATGATGATGATACATTGATCGAAAAATTAATAAAGTCACGAAAACCTAGAAATTAACTCATCAGAAGCTATAGACGTAATTCATATACATAGATATTATAAAGACGGAAAGAAATATTTAAAATATTATTAATTACGTTCTATTGGTATAATGAAAATGCATGAACAAGGCTTTGCAAAAAAAAATTGGCAATACAAAAAGTTTAAGAACAAATCACACAGCATTTTAATAAACTGTAATTGATTATTTAAAAAAATAAAACAAAAGATACTTTCGTCTGTATGGACAATTTTACGTTTCATTCATTACGTTTCATTCATTACATTTCATATCAAAATGATTTGCTTTACGAAAATAAACTGAGAAGACTCCTATGAGATTTTTCAAATGTTGGTTTTAACGAAAAGATCTAAAAATAAATTGCTCATATAAAAGCAACTGTCTAGTTTTCAATTCAGATAATTTAATGATGCCAGACGTCCGACTGAAAAACAGTGATAAGAATTATAATTCTCAAATTGGGCAATCACTTTATAAAAATGTTGTTAAAAAGAGGAACCGACAATATATGTAGAGGATCTTTTAAATTGAGCGGTTTTTTTCTACTTCTTGAATAAAACACAGAATTTGCGTTGATTTCAACAAACTTTTTATTGATAATTGAAGCATAGTGTATGACATTTAAATACTAAAGACTCACCAACGACTCGAATAATTTCATTCTTTTATTTAAGAATCGATTGTCGATTGTTCTTATAGACCTGGCTTTTCATATAGCCTTAAAGAAAATAGTCCAAATATGTCAAATTATCTTGGTGGCCAATGACCATCACCTTTTCTTACAATAAATCGTCTAGGAAATTTGTCTCCCAATAAATCAATGGTTTTATTAGCAGAGTGAGTTGTTGAGCCATCCTATTGAAACCACATATTCTCCAGATCAAAATTATGCAATTCAGCCTACAAATATCCAGTTAGCATCTCATGATATCGAACACCATTCACAGATACAACTTCAGCAACAGCATTCTGAAAGAAATATGACCCAATTACACCTGCTGACCATAATGCACACCAAACAGACTCGTTTACGATGTAAAGGTTTATCATGAATGAATCGTGGATTTTCCTCCCTTTTGTTCATTAATAGCTACCAATTTCAAAATATGCTTTATCTGAAAAGAAATTTTTTTCAGAAAAATCATTTGTTTGTTCTTTGATCCAATTGACGCACGACGTTGCGAATACTGCAGTAGCTTTAGTTCCTGTGTTATTTGAACCTTATATGCCTTTAGAGTTAGGGGAGAGTTGTCTATTGTGAACCCACACCTAAATTGAACCACCCAGGTATTTTCTACATTTTGCAACCTGGAGCCATCTTGCAATGAGAGTACAAAGCCTATCGAGAATTATCTCCCTCTATCGAATTTCAAAGGAATCGGCAATCGGCATTCAACACTATGCATTCGTTTCACGAATGTTTCTTGTAGTTTTTCTGGAGTTTTCCTAAAGTGATTTTTTTTTATATTTGTATTGGTAAATAGTTTGTATATTGTACGTATTAGGGATATACTGTTAGCAACATTCTCACCCATTTTAAATATTGAATCATTAGTTTTAAATAAATGAGGTTAATTGTAAACGAATTGATCCGTTGTTCCCAAATTGAACCCATTTACGTTTCGAAAATTGAACTGGTTGAATTTATGCTACTTGTTTCAGGCAAACATTGAAAATGCCAAAGAGAGGTAAATATAACCTTTGGACGGAAGTTGACATGGCCATGGCTGTTCCGACATATAAAGAGGAAGGTGTAGGATTGAACGAATGCGCCCGGTGGTACAAAATTAATAAATCTACCCTTACCCTTACCCTTGCAATATTTAACGTTGATGAATCTGGCTACACGACAGTCCAGAAAAATGCAAAAGGTGGTAACTCAAAAAGGTAAGCGCCAAATGAGTGGAATTGCTAGCGGGGAAAGAGGTTTAAACACCACAATGGTTTGTTGGTGCAATGCCACAGGTCTTTATATTCTGCCTATGATTATCTTTAAACGAAAGAGGTTTGCCCCTGAATTTGCACGAAGAAACTAACAGGAAATATCCTTGAAATATCTGATTCTGGATACATAAATAGCGACCTTTTCCTTAAGTGGCTGAAACATTTTTACCTTGTGGTTCAGTCAAATCCAGATAAGCCAGTACTACTGTTACTAAATGGCTATTCCACACACAGCAAAAATCTTGTAGCTCTAGATTTTGCTCGTCAGCGTTCCATCTTTTTCAACTACTTGATCATACTACCCAACGTTTACAGCTGTCAGATGTTGGTTTTTTTAAACCCATGCAAAACTATTACGCCCAGGAGCAAGATTCGTGGCTACGAGCACACGTTGGACAACCGATAATAGTTTATAACGTGTCCGAATTATTGAGTAGGGCATAAGAAAAGCTGCTACTGTCGGTATTACGGAATGCGTCTTTAAAGGACCTGGAATTTGACCAGTCAACCGTAATAGGTTCGGAGACCACTTATTTGTTCCATCAACTGCCGTGACACCACAGGTTCATGAAAACCCAGAGAGTGGTAATATCTCTTCAGAGCCACCTGCCACCTGAGGCTGACACAGAGGATATCTCACTTCACAATCAACCCACCAGTTCTTCTAATGGTGCTTCACAGCAAGTTGATTCTGCTTGTTCGTCTTTAGTCACGGTCCATTTCAGAAAAGTATTTGGATAAATCACTCCTTTTTCAATCACTTGCACGAGGTGCTCCAACAGGAAACATCGTTGAAATCTGACACTGGATACATAAATAGCGACCTATTCCTTAAATGGCTGAAACATTTTTACCATGTGGTTCAGTCAAGTCCAGATAAGCCAGTAATTATGTTACTAGATGGCCATTCCACACACAGCAAAAACTTGTAGCTTTAGATTTTGCTCATCAGCGTTCCATTTATCTTTTGCAACTACCTGGTCAAGCTACCCACCATTTACAGCCGTTAGATGCTGGTTTTATTAACCCATGCAAAGCTATTACGCCCAGGAGCAAGATTCGTGGCTACGAGCACACACTGGACAACCAATAACAATTTATAACGTGTCCGAATTATTGAGTTGGGCATATGGAAAAGCTGCTATTGTCGGTATTGCGGAAAACGCCTTTAAAGAAGCTGGAATTTGGCCAGTCAACCGTAATAGGTTCAGGGGCCATTTATTTGCCCCATCAACTGCCGTAACACCTTAGGTTTATGAAAACCCAGAGAATGATAATATCTCTTCAGAGCCACCTGACGAACCTGAGGCTGACACAGAGGATATCTTACTTCACAATAAATCCACCAATTCTTCTAATGGTGCTTCACAGCAAGTTGATTCTGCTTGTTCGTCTTTAGTCACGGTTCATTTCAGAAAAGTAATTGGAGAAATCACTCCAGAGCAACTTAATCAAAGTCTAAATGAGCTAGCACCTGTTCTTGAAACAAGTGAAATTGTTCAAAATGTAAGAACAAAACAGCAGCTTTTGCATTATTGCTTACTAGTACACCATACAAAGAAGATCCTAAAGAAAAAAAGAACAAAATACAGAGAACAAGCAAGCAAAAATCAGAAACAGTAAAACGAAGAAAGACGCCAGTACAAAAAGCACCTATGAATTTATTTTCCAGCGATGAAAAGAAACCAAAAATATAAGTGAGAAATGCATCACCAACCTCAAGTGATTCAGAAGATAGCACGGATGATAAAAACACTTACGAGTTGAGTTTATACTGCAGTGACAGCTACTTTAATTCTAAACCAAATGAAGGTTGGGATGAAGATGCCAGGCATGTTGTAGGTGGTCACATGAAGAGTGTGCCAGTATTGAATAAAACGAAGAGTTTATTTGCGTATTTTGTTTAAGTACCGCTTAGACCGACCAGCTCTTAATACTTAAAAGTTGAAACTAATGTTACTTAATTGGTTTTTTGTTTTTTTACTTGTTTAGAGTTTATATTTTATTTGTTTTTTTATACTACGGAAGCGACGTTTAGTTAAAATAAAACATGTATATTCAACTGCATTTTATTTCAATTAGGTACCTACTTACCGGTACAACGGGGAAAAGGTGTTTTTAGTATATGATTCAATTTAGGAATTAAGTGGTTCATTTTTGGACACCGGTTTCGTAAATTGAACCGATATCAGGGTTTTTAAAAAAACAAAGTTGACACTTAACATGACATGATTAAATTATTTGTAATCATTGAAAGATTCGCTACAATTTAGTGAATAGGTGCGTAATTACTAGTTAAGTTAATAAAAAGTTATTAAATAAAATATTCTTTTGTACTTGATTTGTAAATGGTTCAATATAGGCAACTCTTCCCTAAATCCTTTCGTAAAATACTCCATATTGTGGATTTACCTAGTCCAAATTGTTGAATTGTTGTGAACGTCGACTAATGGACATTTCTCGGTATTCAGCAACAATATCAAATCAATATGCTATTGTGAACCACCACTACGACTATATGTTGCTCTTCTTCTATCTTCCCCTGAACCAGTTTCTTGAAATTTTTGAACAATTCGATTGATAGTGATTTCAGATTGACGATTGTGCAAATCGTAAATATCACGTAATTTTCTAAAAATATTTTTCACTGAAATAATTCAACAATTTTAACGCATTGTTGAATTGTGTACCACTCCGTTTTTATAAATGTCATACATGACACTTCTGAAATTAGTCTAGACCTAGGTAAGATAACATATAAGAAGGTATTCCAATCCTACAAGATACGATGGGAAATGTGTCAAGCGGTAGTGTCATCTCACGTGTATCCAGGTCATCAATTTAAACTTTTTCTGACGTGCCGACTTAACAGTTTGAGGTTTAAATCCTCACCATTGTTGTATTTTTTTTGTTTATAGTATTAAAATTATTCTGTTATTAATTTCTGATAATTATTAAGTTGCAAGTTATTTTTTTCAGTCTCTACTGTTAAATAATTAATTAAGTCTCTACTGTTAAATAATTAAAAAAATGTACGTCATAATTAAAAAAATGTACGTCATTCTTCATCACATTTGTTTTTTAATTGAAAAAGACTGCAACAATTCTAATTATATAATTTATTCAGAAAATATTTTTAAAAAGACAGCAACATTAAAGAATCAATATACTTGTAAAAAAACAATATATTAAATATATTCATTTCCGAGCGGTTTTAGTTGAAGTTCGTATGTATGCACTGTAAAAGACGATATTCTGATTACCTGGTTGTACTATTATATATTTACCTAAGAATATCATTTATAGTTCTCAAAGTGCATACATGCAAACTTGAACTAAAACCGATCGAAAATGAATATATTCAGATTATTGTTTTTCTTTTTTGACGACCATATTGATTATTTAATGTTATTGTACTTTTTATATTTTCTGAATAAATTATATAATTACAGTTATTGCACGCTTTTTCAATAAAAAAAAAATGTGTATGATGTATGACATACATTTTTTTTTATTTTACTATTTATTTAGCACTAGGACTGAATAAATAACTACAAAAAATAACAACTAAAAAAATATAACAATGGCGAGGATTTAAATTCCAAACTGTTAAGTCGGTACTCCACAAAAAGTGTAAATTGCTTGAGATGGCGCCACTGTTTGACATATTTCTCATCGTCCTTTACAGGATTGGAATACCTTCTTATATATTATCTTAGACCTAGGCAAATTCGCAACGCCATCTGTGTTTTATTCAAGATTTTATAAAATCTCTCAATTTGAAAGAACCGTTCATAATTTCCAATAATTCCTTGGAAGAACCAATATTTCTTTGGAAGTAAGATAAGATACCAGTATATGTACGTGTGATGCAAGATTTATAATGCCCCATTAAGCATGCCCCATACAGCTCACCATTTATAACGACAAAAATTCTGAAACTTTTTAAATTACCAAAAGCTTTAACTTAATAAAATCTTTTACCATACAAGCTGTGTAAATAAAGTTAGGAAATCGATTTTTTTATAATTTTTTTATCCAATTCAAATCTACTACTTTAAAGTAGTTGCCTTGGGAAGCCAAACAACGTTGAAGACGGTTTGTCCACACTTTATAATAGTGCTAGAACCCAGATACTGGAATCCCCTTCAGTTGAGCGGTTATGGCATTTCCAAAGTTCTCCAATGTTCCAAATTGGTGTTTTTACTTGTCAAAATCTTATTAATTAAAATCGCTACGTATGACAAAGCGCATTATCGTGATACAGCACCAAGGTGTTCTTAGTGTTCGATTTCACACGAATGATACTTTTTCGAACGCTTTCAAAAAGTTATCGGTAAAAATGCTGGTTTAACGTTTGTTATCGTTAAGGAACAAATTCCGTATGAACGATCTCCTAATAATCAAAAAAGCAAATGAGTATTCTTTTAATCTTTCTGGCTTTTTTTGGCCGTAATGAAGTAGTATATCAGTGTAGTATATCAGTGTAGTATCGAGTGTATCATTCTTGGACTTCGTGCATTGGTCGTATTCAAATACCCAAGACTTTATACCAGAAATGATATGGTCAAGAAAATGAGTGTCATCTTCAATCTTCACCAAAAACTCAAGACATATTTCACTCCTGTTATCCTCTCGTATTCTGCGAAAGGTTTTTCGGACCCATTTTCGCTCTGATTTTCTTTATCCTTAATTTATTGGTCAAAATCTCATCAATAGTTAGTCGAGTAAGTCAAACTCAACTCTTTCCTATTCAAATCATTTTGACCATCAACCGACGATCAGAACATACAATATCACGAATTATGTGGACATTTTCATCATTTCTTGCAGAGTCTCGACCTTCTGACAATGCCTTAAACCACCTTACGCCGCCAGTTTTATCATTATATTTACACACCTCGTATGAATAGTGATATATGAAAGCATTAATGTTCAATATGCTGATACTAGACATAAATTCAGAAGAAATGTATGTTGTTCTTAAAAATAAATTTTACCCTCTAGCTTGTACTTAATATTGAAACAATAATAAAACCTAATGCAAATATTATTTATAAAGTGAATTGCATTGCTGTGATAATAGTAAATATCTAATTAATTATCAAATGCTCTCGATAATATTAATTAGCAAGCAATTTAAAATTTCTATCAGAATATCTTATGATTTGGACAAAAAGATAATTATTATTTTAAAAAGACCGACAAAAGTAATTTGTCACATTAATGATTAATGAAGTTCCAAAAATGGAAAGAAAATCAATCAAACTTAAAAAGACTTTTTGAGTGTGACCAAAATACAGTTAAGGTTTGACCAAAATACAGTTTTAAGAGCACATAGACTCTATTGAAATTCAGAGAATATTAGAAAGAAGTTGCAAACAATGTTTCGTCAATGGACCATGTTTTCAGATGGCTTAACCTCGCATTCGAAGGATTTAAACTACAATAAGTGATAAAAATGTCCACAGAATTCGGGACGAAGAAAATCTGCACGACAAAAGTTCCGAAAAATCTTTCGATCAAATGATAACAGGAGGGAAAAATATATTGACTTTGTGGGGCGGATTTAAAATGACCCTCACTTTCTGGAACGTGTCATTACTGGTGGCGTGTTTTGGATTTTTGAATGCGATCTGGAAACGAAGCGCTGGAGCCCTCAATGGCATACATCAACCTCACCTCAGTCAAAAAAAGCCAGAATAACCAAATTAAATATCAAAAGCATGCTGATTTGTTTTTTATTAGCCAGACCAAACGGTAAACCAGCATTTTTACCGAGATATATTTGAAAAACATCACAAACATTTGGTTGCTGCATCACCACACCGCATCTTGCTACAGAGCGATTTCAAATAGCGAGTTTTTCACAATTAAAAAAGTCTCTGTGCTCTGCAGCCGCTTTACTAACCAGACTTGAGTCCCTGAGTCTTTTTCCTTTTCCTATGATTGAAAATTCAAATACTATAGGACACCATTTTGGGACATTAGCGAACATTGAAAAGACCGTAACCAATCAGTCGAAGGATATTCCAGAATCTAAGTTCCAGCACTGCCGTGAAGCTTGGAGATACCGTCACCAGCGTTGTGTAGCTTACCAAGGCAATGGCTTTGAAAGAGGTTGTTTACTCCTTATGTTCCTTCAAAGGAAAAACCGACAGTGTTAACAGATGGAACGCTATACCATCAGTCTCCTTTTATTTACACACCTGTGTTAAACTCTGAGAAAAATATAGAAACTATAAAATTATTGTTATTAGAAACTGTTTCATTACTTTTAGCTAAATAACAAAAGGTTCTAATAAAATATTTGTTTGAAGAGATGTGTAATCAATTAGTTCATTCATTCAGTTCAGAAAGTCAACAATGCAATTTTAGCATATGCTCAATGAAATTTAATTTATATTGATATATTTTCAGAATAACTTCAAGAATAACTGCAGTTAATAGCAGAAACTCAAGACGACACGTTGTATACAATAACAAACCATGACCTCAATTAACTGAACAAGTTTCAGTACTTCGATAAATATAAATATTTTAAGGACCTCCTGAAAGAAACAAATGTGGCATTAGATTTTGGAGAATATCTTTTGAAAAATAAAACCTTTTATAAAAATCCGTATCCTTAAAGCCGCTATCGCAAAATTTGCACAGCCCACATTAACGGCATTTGATCCAAAGGGCAAATGCTCCAATGGATACCTAACGTTAAAACTTGAAGGGTTTCAAATAATATAAATATGGAATTCTACCCACCGATTACAGAGAGATGTATTTAAAATTTTAGCCCGATCAATAAATTCTTGAAGAAGCAGCTGAATCCTAAATATAACATTTAAAGTGTAATATTTTATTTATAACGATTACATCTATAAACACAATGTTTTTGTTACACGAATTTTGTAATGATATTTGATTGTACGGATCTTCTCTCATAACAAAAACAATGTTATGTTCTCCTTATAATTTGAATAACTTCATTTCTGAAATTAGCTAGCAATCGTAGTCGACAAATTTAAATTTATTGATATTCGTTAAGAGTGTAAATATACCACGAAAGTATTTAAATCACACGGATAGCTTTTGTTATGTGTGAGGCGAATTAACTTTTACCTCTCAGCGTCGAAATTTCACACCATTAGTAACAAGACATTATTTCGGTTACTTCGATTTTCGTGTCCATCATTGTTTAACCGCTATAAAAGGTATCACAACTAAATCGAAACACACCATAAAATACCCAGATCGGTCATCTACAAAAAGACCAATCCCACATAGTGCCGAATTACCTGTGCCAACACCTCAGAAATCCGTTAGAAACTCAAGAAACTGCTGCTAGTCAAGACGATAACTTAGAAACAGAGGGCTACCCAACTTATGAACCAAGTTCTTCTAGAGATCTACACTTATTGACACAAGGTGACCTAAATGATTTGTTCTGTTAAATTTTGATTACGATTCAAGTCAATGGCGATTGTTTATTGACTCATTAAAAACTAGTTTGAAAGCAGTGTTGTTACACAACGGAAACATACTTCCTTCAGTAACTGTAGCCCATAGTTCTGATATAAAACAAATCTATGAAAATATTAAATTCCTACTGGAAAAGATTGAATTCAGTAAATACACCTGGAAAATTTGCTGCAGCTTGGTTACACAAAACATTGCTGTTTTATTTGGGAATCGGACAGTAGAGATAGAAAATGTCAATATATAAAGAAAGGTATGGTCCAAGCGTAAGTCACTCTTTCCAGGACAGAAGAATGTTAAAAGTGCACCTCTAATGAACTCTGAAGATGTACCTTTACAACTCTTGCATATAAACCGCCGGCCTCATAAAAAAATTATAAAATTGATTGACAAAAATAGTAGTGAATTTTTATATCTGAAAAAGAAATTCTCCGAAATTAGCGACGCAAAAATTTTAGAGGGGATATTTGTAGATCCTCAATGAAGGGAACTAATAAAGGATAACAGGATAATAAAGGATAAAAACTGAATGATCTTGAAAAACCCGCCTGAAAATGTTTTATTAATGTGGTAAAACTTTTTGGGTAACCACAGTGCAGAAAATTGCAAATATTTAATTAATAAACTTTTAATCTCATACAAAGCTTTTGGTTGCAATATGTCCTTGAAGATACATATCCTACACTCACAATTGGACTTTTTCTTTGCAAACCTGGGTGCTGTGAGTGACGAACATGGCGAGAGATTCCATCAGGATATTTCTCTTATAGAGATGCGATATCAAAGGAAGTGGATGGAAATGTTAGCCGATTACTGCTGGGGATTGAAAAAGGACCTATATGAAAATCATAAATATTGTGTATAAGTGGATAATTGTGTAAATGTATTTTCGTACATTTTTTATAAAAATATTTATTTGAATATCACAAAGAAACCTGACGTGTTAATTATTTGTATTAATATATTCTGGTTAGGTGGCCATAGTACTATCTAAATTAGACAGACTTGTGACAAAATAAAGTTTGAATTTTGTAGACCAGTGTTATTTGCCTGTATACCTGACTGACTGAAAATAACATCTATAACATTAAAATTATTATTTAAAAAGCAAAAAAAATCATCCATGCTAAATGTAATAATTGCTCATTTCTTCAGCTGCCAGCAAGTGTTTCGCGAGACCGGTTTCTGGCCTTAAGCCGTTATCTGTCGGGTTACAGCTGAACATTTGGAAAGAAGCTGAAGAAATTATCAATAATACGACCAGATATATCGGCCTTGCTTGATGTAGGCTGCAATACAATGCAGTTCACGCCATCCTGTGGTAAATTTTACAACAGTCAGACTGCGCGGAATCATCCGGGACCCACCCAGGTCCTGCCTAGGTACCACATATGTATGAACATTTGCATAATGGACCAGTGGTGAATATTAGAAATATTCAAAAAGCATGGAAAATTCATCCATACTCCATGTAATAACTTCTTATTTCTTCATCCGCCCCACAAACGTCTTGGTGACACTTCCTGATATTTGGGATATATTTATGACATGACAATAATTATTTAATATCAATACCGAGATTAAAAATCTAAATAGCCACTCTGATTAAAAATTGCATCACCTTCAATGTCAAATATTTTTTCGTATAAATTGTTTGCAGAATGAAACACAAAATTTCGTTTTACGTAAATGAAAAACAAGGAAAAGTAGAGCACACATTACCCTTCTGAAATACTTGCAAACGATTTTGATGGCCATTTAGGTGTCAATATAAATTACACTGCTCCCAACGTGATGAGCACTTAATGGACGAGATGAGAGCGTTATTAAATTAGGACGACAATTTCATTAAAAATTTATAGCTGCACAGAAACAAATCGCAATTTTGGGGCAATTATCTGAGAAATAAATGAGCCAGCGGAAGAAGTAATTAAAAAATACGCCGAAAGAGACAATTAATTTAAGATTGGGAGAAAAATCGTGCGAAAAATTAACTGTTGCTTGGGGAATTCTACCGTTCGCTAAAAAGTATTTTAGTTGACAAAAATATTAGCTGGTTGTTCAGAAAAAAACCAAATTAATATTGCTTTGGATTGTATGAACAGGATTGTTAATATTATTTAAATATTTTAATGAATTAACAGTTTCACACATTTTCGATAATGCATACACAAAATTAATTATATACTATGTAAATTTTAGCAAGACTATTTTCATTAAATATATTTAAAGACTTTTGCGTATTAAAGTAAACCTCACCTATATATTTTGTTGGTAGCACTGTCATTAAAAACTATTATTGTCAATATAAGTATCATTAACATATACACAAAATCTATTTACTTCATATCTTTTCATTATATATAGAAATTAATATAATTTATTTTTTAGATTCGTTTTGAAAACGGGAGAAGACCTCCCGAAACGTTAACGTTCAAAAGTTTGTATTTATTTTAAAAATATTTTGTGTCTTTTCAAATTTTGTGCGTTAGGCAAATTTATTACAGAAAAAGAATCACTGAGAAATTTGTCTCCGTTTGGTTTTTTGTTTTTACCCAGTAATTATTTATTTACATAAGAACATATATTTTTGATATTTTTTGGAGTTTTAGATCCTGGCAAAAAACCGAAAAAAAATATGCTTGTGCATTATTTAGTCCTATGAAAATAAACCTTCTTTAAAACTAGAATCGCAAAAACTGAACTAACAACCCCAATTTTACGTTCATCGAAAGAATTGTCCTACAAAGCTCAATTAACCCAGTAATAAAAATACTTTTGCAAGTTTTGCTAAATGGATTGTTAAATAACAAATAACTGATTCGTCGATCTCAAACGTCATTTTATTTAGTGACGAAGCTCGTTTCATAAATGTGGACTAATGAAAATCATCGTGTTACTCATAAAGAATCTATACGTCTACGAAATGTCCTGATTTAGTGTGGATTTTGGGCAAATGTAAATTTGACATTATATTCAAAAATTATGTTGGTAAGGTGGTTACTGTGAATGCTGAGTAATACCAATAAACCATGAGTGATTATTTGAATCATATTGATGTAGTCGATGTATGTATTTAGCAAGACAATCCAACATATCAGACCAACTGAGAAAACATTTTGCGATCAAAATTTCGACAACATGTAATTTTACGAAACAAATATTTCCTCACGCAGTTAAGGTAATTTAACACTGTAAAAAAACCGTTAAAAACTGATAAAAAATGTAATCTTTTTTAAATAGTCCAGTTCTGCCAACAAGCAACTGCAAGTCGCAATACCTGCAATAACCCGAGCAACGTATAGGTATGTCCACGCTTGTCTTCTTCTTGATATAATCTGTATTTCCAATAGTTTACAAATTTAATTTAAAACTAGTTTAATTTTATTAATTAAATAAATATTATAAATAATATATTTATGAACAAAAAATAAATATATAATTTTGAAAGTATTTTTTTATTTTTTGGCTAACTACAGGTCAAGACGAAATCACAGCAGAAATGCTGAGATATATTGAAGAAATAGCAAAGGAAGAATTTTTGTCACTACTCAACGATATTATAATAGAAAAGTAAGTAGAAAAGTAGTAAACACAGTGGAATATGGTTATAATGTTGCCCTTGTTTAAAAAGGGACATACCAAAGACTGTAAAAACTATACAGGGATCACACTATCAAGTTTACCTGGAAAAATATTTATCAGAATAATAGACTATAAGCTGAAAGCAGGCAAACTCTACAACACCATAAAAACAACATACCTAGAAAAAAGACGAATACCGAAAGAGGTAAAAGTTCAGGTGTATATGAAAGTAGTGAACCCATCAATAATACACAACAGCAAATCTTGGACCTTAACAAAGAGAAACAAAAGTAGAATGACAGTTACACAAATGAGATTTCTACGCAAAACAGAGGGAATTACAAGAAGGGATGGGGTGAGAAATACGACAGTAACAAAATAACTGGAAACGAAATCAACAGAAAGAGCTATAGAAGAAAGACAACTGTGTTGGCTAGGACACATCCACAGAATGAATGAAGAGAGATTTGCAAAACAAATGACGCGAAAACACGAGAAAAAATAAAATTGACCCTTCAAGACTGAGATGGGAACAACAAGTTCAATAACAAAAAAGGAATTTATTGAAATGAGGCTGAAAATGAGGCTGAGGAAAATTAACACTGGACAGGAACTCATAGAGGGTAAAAATTCATGAAATACCATCATGCTGAAATGTAAAGTGTTAGTCTTACACCTAACGATACAACGGACTTTTAGATTAAATAAAATAAAAAGTATTAAAATTTTAAATTGAGTATGTAAGGAATATTTTTTAGTATATATTTTATTACTACAAGAAAATTGTAGTAATTATTCTAAATATTCTTTTGTCTATACAGATGTATTTTTTCGTTATTTTCCGTGCTCTTATCACAGCAACAACAGCAACAGCAGCACTCATATCGGCTAACATAACTATGTCAGATATATTCATGAAACTGAAATTACACAGTTAACAGTAGATACTTACGAAACAAAATGTTTTTAACGTTTTTAAAAAACCGTCTTTATTGAACTCGCCAGAACTGACGCAAACATGTGAACATGAAGGAGGCATGCATCTTCACCTGCGCTAGAATGCATGCGCTAACACATGCAATAACGTAAGTTCGAAGGTACGTTGAAACGCATGCAGAATGGACAAGTTGACATACCATATGTGGACATACCATACCAAAGAGTCAAATAAAGAAATTAAAATTTTCAATATCCTAATTGAAGCCTGCAGACGCAGTCATAATGGATATTTGAATGACATATTCCAAATATACTTGCAACTGATTATACTTTCAAATAAAAATATAATTGCAGAAATTTTACATAATTTGCGTTTTAGTAAAAAAGAAATATGTAGGCATCACATTTGGACTACCCATTATAAAAAGATGCAGTCATCGTTTGCTCTAATATAATTTGCATTCAATATTATCGGATAAAAGCGTTTCAATTCATTTTATAAGTACTGTTTCAGAAATTCTTAATTAGAGCCCTATTTGTATCTGAAATTAAGTAAACTCATCTCAATTGTTGGCGCAACCTCTCACAAGGGTATAGTAATCTAGATTTAGAGGACTTTATTAATTATATTTACTCAAACGTAATCGGAGGGTAATATAAGAGATTCACTAGTGATTATTGTAATAACGTAACTCCATTTTAATATCACGTATAAATGTACATTTACTTAGCTATTATAAATTGCAAACAATCTGTATAATAGCTGAATTGTAAATTTTAAATATATACATGTTTATACATGCGGAAAAGAATATTTGACAAATAATAAGTGATTAATATTCAACGAATAAACTGCAAATAAATTAATATATCGTTAATATATATCGTTAAAACAAAGTTTAAAAATTGAGAAACACGCCATACATCAGCCAAAATGGAAGTAGCAACGTCGCATTGACTAATTGAGACAATCCCCCACGACAAAGGGTGTTTTCGACAAAAATGATTTCAGTGTGTGTATATAAATTCCATTTAAAACCAAATTATATTCTGTAACTGAATATCATGAAATGCTTCTTATTTACGGAGAAGCTTCTGCCAATCAAATTACAAATATAGCAGGACTTTTCAACGTGTTCGGAAAAAAGGTTAAAATGGTGCCAGGCTTGCGTTGCGTTTCATTTAATAAAACAATTAATTTTGTGTTTCTTAATATGATGTGAATGGTTTAAATCGTGTTATGGTGTGAAAAAGTAGTGCTCGTAGTTTCAACTTTAACATTAAACGACAATAATGTGTAAGTCGTTTTTTTGTAACAAAACAAACCAAATGTATGATGAAATATGTGTAAAAGCATATTTGGCAAATAATAATTGGTTATTACTTAACAAATAAACTGCAAATAAACTAATTGTTAATACTAACTAATATTGTTGAAACAATTTTTAAAAAATGATTTTTCATACAGATAAAAATATTATGAATGGTATATTGACATAAAACCAAAGAAATAAAATTATTTTGTTCAATATTTTATGAACCGACAGTTTCTTTCACTAGCAATGGGATGGTAGACACTATGAACAATTAATTTTAAAAAACAATTAATCAAGTGGCTGGACGTGCCTCAATTATTCCAACTCTCTAGATCTGGAGTCATCAGTGAACAAAATTGTGGACCAAGCAGTTTCATCCTAATTTTTAAATTCTCGACACAAGTCTAATCTCTCGACTCTATCTCGACACAAGTCTCTTGAGAGAAATGGGTATCTGAGCGGTCGTCGAGAAAAAGATTGGCTTCATGAAGACGATTTCTTACAGTATCTCTGCTAACAGTCATGTTATTCGTCCGATATAACACCATAACCAACTCGGGTGCTGTTATCGTAGGTAGTATTCTTGCATTTAAAACTAAAAATTTGTCTTGAGCTGCAATTGTTCAGCGTCCTCGTCCTGGATGTTGTTCAGCAAAACTTCCTGTTTTTCTGAAACGCCTCCACATCCAACTGATGGCACTTTGTGAAACACCTGTCGGATCATCTACTTCGACTTCCGTATGCCAGCTTCAAGAAGGCCTACTGCCCGATTCATATCTTGTTAAGTTAAATGTTTTCGTTTTATTATAAATGACGATATTTTCAATGTACAACACAATATTTGACATGTGGTTTAAATTAAAAAATTAAAAACAAAAAGTTTAATAAAAATGTATTAAATCTTTAATTTTATAAAATCTTGAAACATTTATATTTATTTTATTTTAGGATGTGAATAAGGCAATAGTGAAAAAATTACACATTCAAAATTAACTCGCACTAAATAAGCACAAATTAACTCAATGAATCTTTAATCCAATGTATGAATACAGTAATATTCTAGGAAATGTAAAAAATATTGCCAGCTTGAACTACAGATTGAATCAATAATGTTCTAACTAAAAAGGCTAGGCTAAAAAGAGTAATACAATAGATTTATAGTACCATAATTTATTTTTCTACAACCGTGTTGATCACACACCTTAGCATTTGAGATGAATATTGAATGATTTGGAAAAGCAACATGCATTTTGTCAATATACAAACTGTAATTGTATAATCAATATCAGAAACCTTCCAAAACAAACAAATAATTTGATATAATATGACAGTTGAAAAGATTTTAAAATTTAAATGTATTTTTATTTTGTATAATTCTTTTCAATTTTTCTATTCGAACCTTCGGTGTGAAACATTAAACTCAAAGAGATTTACAACTAAACTTTTTTACACACTTTTAAAAATGTTTCGGTGTTTAGTGGCGAATCTCTTTGAGTTTATAATTCTTTTGTTAATAAAAAATTACTGAAGGTCAAAAGGAAGAACACAAGAATTATAAACTCAAAGAGATTCGCCACTAAACACCGAAACATTTTTAAAAGTGTGTAAAAAAGTTTAGTTGTAAATCTCTTTGAGTTTAGTGTTTCACACCGAAGGTTCGAATAGAAAAATTGAAAAGAATTATACAAAATAAAAATACATTTAAATTTTAAAATCTTTTCAACTGTCAAATTATATCAAATTATTTGTTTGTTTTGGAAGGTTTCTGATATTGATTATACAATTACAGTTTGTATATTGACAAAATGCATGTTGCTTTTCCAAATCATTCAATATTCATCTCAAATGCTAAGGTGTGTGATCAACACGGTTGTAGAAAAATAAATTATGGTACTATAAATCTATTGTATTACTCTTTTTAGCCTAGCCTTTTCAGTTAGAACATTATTGATTCAATCTGTAGTTCAAGCTGGCAATATTTTTTACATTTCCTAGAAAATTACTGTATTCATACATTGGATTAAAGATTAATTGAGTTAATTTGTGCTTATTTAGTGCGAGTTAATTTTGAATGTGTAAATTTTTCACTATTGCCTTATTCACATCCTAAAATAAAATAAATATAAATGTTTCAAAATTTTATAAAATTAAAGATTTAATAAATTTTTATTAAACTTTTTGTTTTGAATTTTTTAATTTAAACCACATGTCAAATATTGTATTGTACATTGAAAATATCGTAATTTATAATAAAATGAAAACATTTAACTTAACAAGATATGAATCGGGCAGTAGGCCTTCTTGAAGCTGGCATACGGTAGTCGAAGTAGCTGATCGGACAGGTGTTTCACAAAGTGCCATCAGTTGGATGTAGGGGCGTTTCGGGAAAACCGGAAGTTGTGTTGCACAACATCCGGGACGAGGATTTTAAATGCAAGAATACTACCTACGATAACAGCACCCGAGTTGGTTATGGTGTTATATCGGACGAATAACATGATTGTTAGCAGAGATACTGTAAGAAATCGTCTTCATGAAGCCAATCTTTTTCTCGACGACCGCTCAGATACCCATTTCTCTCAAGAGACTTGTATCGAGATAGAGTCGAGAGATTAGACTTGTGTCGAGAATTTAAAAATTAGGATGAAACTGCTTGGTCCACAGTTTTGTGACTCCAGATCTAGAGAGTTGGAATAATTGAGGCACGTCCAGCCACATGATTAATTGTTTTTTAAAATTAATTGTTCATAGTGTCTACCATCCCATTGCTAGTGAAAGAAACTTTGTCGGTTCATAAAATACTGAACAAAATAATTTTATTTCTTTGGTTTTATGCCAATATACCATTCATAATATTTTTATCTGTATGAAAAATCATTTTTTAAAAATTGTTTCAACAATATTAGTTAGTATTAACAATAAGTTTATTTGCAGTTTATTTGTTAAGTAATAACCAATTATTATTTGCCAAATACGCTTTTACACATATTTCATCATACATTTGGTTTGTTTTGTTACAAAAAAAACGACTTACACATTATTGTCGTTTAATGTCAAAGTTGAAACTACGAGCACTAATTTTTCACACCATAACACGATTTAAACCATTCACATCATATTAAGAAACACAAAATTAACTGTTTTATTAAATGAAACGCAACGCAAGCCTGGCACCATTTTAACCTTTTTTCCGAACACGTTGAAAAGTCCTGCTATATTTGAAATTTGATTGGCAGAAGCTTCTCCGTAAATAAGAAGCATCTCATGATATTCAGTTACAGAATATAATTTGGTTTTAAATGGAATTTATATACACACACTGAAATCATTTTTGTCGAAAACACCCTTTGTCGTGGGGGATTGTCTCAATTAGTCAATGCGACGTTGCTACTTCCATTTTGGCTGATGTATGACGTGTTTCTCAATTTTTAAACTTTGCTTTAACGATATATATTAACGATATATTAATTTATTTGCAGTTTATTCGTTAAATATTAATCACTTATTATTTGTCAAATATGCTTTTCCGCATGTATAAACATGTATATATTTAAAATTTACAATTCAGCTATTATACAGATTGTTTGCAATTTATAATAGCTAAGTAAATGTACATTTATACGTGATATTAAAATGGAGTTACGTTATTACAATAATCACTAGTGAATCTCTTATATTACCCTCCGATCACGTTTGAGTAAATATAATTAATAAAGTCCTCTAAATCTAGATTACTATACCCTTGTGAGAGGTTGCGCCAATAATTGAGATGAGTTTACTCAATTTCAGATACAAATAGGGCTCTAATTAAGAATTTCTGAAACAGTACTTATAAAATGAATTGAAACGCTTTTATCCGATAATATTGAATGTAAATTATATTAGAGCAAACGATGACTGCATCTTTTTATAATGGGTAGTCCAAATGTGACGCCTACATATTTCTTTTTTACTAAAACGCAAATTATGTAAAATTTCTGCAATTATATTTTTATTTGAAAGTATAATCAGTTGCAAGTATATTTGGAATATGCCATTCAAATATCCATTATGACTGCGTCTGCAGGCTTCAATTAGGATATTGAACATTTTAATTTCTTTATTTGACTCTTTGATATGGTATGTCCACATATGGTATGTCAACTTGTCCATTCTGCATGCGTTTCAACGTACCTTCGAACTTACGTTATTGCATGTGTTAGCGCATGCATTCTAGCGCAGGTGAAGATGCATGCCTCCTTCATGTTCACATGTTTGCGTCAGTTCTGGCGAGTTCAATAAAGACGGTTTTTTAAAAACGTTAAAAACATTTTGTTTCGTAAGTATCTACTGTTAACTGTGTAATTTCAGTTTCATGAATATATCTGACATAGTTATGTTAGCCGATATGAGTGCTGCTGTTGCTGTTGTTGCTGTGATAAGAGCACGGAAAATAACGAAAAAATACATCTGTATAGACAAAAGAATATTTAGAATAATTACTACAATTTTCTTGTAGTAATAAAATATATACTAAAAAAATATTCCTTACACACTCAATTTGAAATTTTAATACTTTTTATTTTATTTAAACTAAAAGTCCGTTGTATCGTTAGGTGTAAGACTAACACTTTACATTTCAGCATGATGGTATTTCATGAATTTTTACCCTCTATGAGTTCCTGTCCAGTGTTAATTTTCCTCAGTCTCATTTTCAGCCTCATTTCAATAAATTCCTTTTTTGTTGTTGAACTTGTTCTTCCCATCTCAGTCTTGAAGGGTCAATTTTATTTTTTCTCGTGTTTTCGCGTCATTTGTTTTGCAAATCTCTCTTCATTCATTCTGTGGATGTGTCCTAGCCAACACAGTTGTCTTTCTTCTATAGCTCTTTCTGTTGATTTCGTTTCCAGTTATTTTGTTACTGTCGTATTTCTCACCCCATCCCTTCTTGTAATTCCCTCTGTTTTGCGTAGAAATCTCATTTGTGTAACTGTCATTCCACTTTTGTTTCTCTTTGTTAAGGTCCAAGATTTGCTGTTGTGTATTGTTGATGGGTTCACTACTTGAACCTGAACTTTTACCTCTCACTACCTGAACTTTTACCTCTTTCGCTATTCGTGTCTTTTTCCTAGGTATGTTGTTTTTAAGGTGTTGTAGAGTTTGCCTGCTTTCAGCTTATAGTCTATTATTCTGATAAATATTTTTCCAGGTAAGCTTGATAGTGTGATCCCTGTATAGTTTTTACAGTCTTTGGTATGTCCCTTTTTAAACAAGGGCAACATTATAACCATATTCCACTGTGTTTACTACTTTTCTACTTACCTTTCTATTATAATATCGTTGAGTAGTGACAAAAATTCTTCCTTTGCTATTTCTTCCGTATATCTCAGCATTTCTGCTGTGATTTCGTCTTGACCTGTAGTTAGCCCAAAAATAAAAAAATACTTTCAAAATTATATATTTATTTTTTGTTCATAAATATATAATTTAAAATATTTATTTAATTTAATAAAATTAAACTACTTTTAAATTAAATTTGTAAACTATTGGAAATACAGATTATATCAAGAAAAAGGCAAGTGTGGACATACCTATACGTTGCTCGGGTTATTGCAGGAATTGCGACTTGCAGTTGCTTGTTGGCAGAACTGGACTATTTAAAAAAGATTACATTTTGTATCAGTTTTTAACGGTTTTTTTACAGTGTTAAATTACCTTAACTGCGTGAGGAAATATTTGTTTCGTAAAATTACATGTTGTCGAAATTTTGATCACAAAATGTTTTCTCAATTGGTCTGATAGGTTGGATTGTCTTGCTAAATATATACATCGACTACATCAATATGATTCAAATAATCACTCATGGTTTATTGGTATTACTCAGCATTCACAGTAACCACCTTATGGCAAATGCCCAAAATCCACACTAAATCAGGACATTTCTTAGACGTATAAATTTTTCCTGAGTAACACGATGATTTTCATTAGTCCACATTTATGAAACGAACTTCGTCACTAAATAAAATGAGGTTTGAGATCGACGAATCAGTTATTTGTTATTTAATAATCCATTTAGAAAAACTTGCAAAAGTATTTTTATTACTGGGTTAATTGAGCTTTGTAGGACAATTCTTTCGATGGACATAAAATTGGGGTTGTTAGTTCAGTTTTTGCAATTCTAGTTTTAAAGAACGTTTATTTTCATAGGACTAAATAATGCACAAACATATTTTTTTTCGGTTTTTCGCCAGGATCTAAAACTAAAAAAATGTTTCGGTGTTTAGTGGCGAATCTCTTTGAGTTTATAATTATTTTGTTAATAAAAAATTACTAAAGGTCAAAAGGACTGCATAAGTTATGCTAAAATAACGCCAATAAATATATATATATATATATATATATATATATATATATATATATATATATATATATATATATATATATATATATATATATATATATATATATATATATATATACACATATATGTAGTTTTTTGGCTTCTTTCGACTGCATCCAGCGACGTACACAACAATAGTCAGGAGTTTTACACCACCGACCGTTGGGTCCCACAATGTCATGTGGAACGCACAACAACCTGCGTCTCCGCCATAATGAGCAATGGTTAGTTGCTTGACCGGGAGGAAGCCCCACCCATCCCTTACATTGGAGGGCACATGTTTCGACTGTTAGTGGTTAGGCTCATCAGGGTACCGACATATGCTCTCTCGCAAAGAATTTTTCCCTATTCTACCCAGATAAAATTTGTTAGTTATATTTTGGCTCTATGGAACAAATTGTCGGGGTATAATACTTTCAGAATCGTAAAAACAGATCAAAATTGTCTTCTCTTGTGACTTCTGGATACGCAATTTTTTCGATTTCGGAGAGCCTGTGGACTTTCACGTAGCATTTTGAAGCTTTGCTTAAGGATTATACTTGAAACACCAATTTATACTTGATTATACTTGTCCCCAATTACAATCGATTTCAAGAATGTACAGTTCCGTCTGGCTATATCAATAAAATTCTTGCAATGTTCAACGCGAGCAATTTCTTGGTCTTCGTTTAAGGCGTGAGGTACAAGTACATCTCATAAGAATAAAAGGAGAAAACCGCTGGGTAATGTGTCAATAACGGCTTTTATCACATCAATTATTGAATACAGTTGAAGGAGCATAAATTGTAATAAACTGGGACTTAAATAAAATTATAATTAGTGTTGTGTAGGTGTTTAGACTCGCATGTAGACACTGTAGGTGTTTAGAATCGCATATTTACTCTGGCAACACTGACTGATCTCGTATTGTGTGTATATTATTTATAAGCTAACGTATATATTAGTTCAGATCTCGTCTTTGTATATTGTTGTAACAGATCTCATCTTGCCTCCACTCATCTCATCTCTCTCCTCTCATCCCTCTCATCCCTCTCCTCCCTCTCATCTCATCCCCACAAATTGGGCAAGTTTAAATTTACTAAGGCAACAAAGAAAATTAATTATAACTACTCTATCAGCCGGATCTGTGGTTGTCTTTAATTTATATTTTTATATTTATATATATATATATATATATATATATATATATATATATATATATATATATATATATATATATATATATATCTTCAAACGTCATGTGTCAAAATTTCATGACAGTTTATGTACTAATTTCTTGGTTGAACAATGGAAAAAAAAATTCGTGTGTTGATTAAGCATTGCTTTTTGATGAAGAAAATACCTTTGAAGCAAAACAATAGCTTAATAAACATTACCCGGACCCTGTCCCAGGAAAATTAACCGTAATTGATTACACAATATGTAACATATTGATTGGCACCGATGGTGCTGAAGGCTCTAGACGTCCAAATGAGGTGGATACACTAGACAACGTGACAAAAATTCACAAAATTATTTCGCAAAACCGTAAAGTAGAGCTGCAGGAGATAGCTGATATCATGAAGATATAGAAAGGAAGTGTTTACACCATTTTGCATAAACATTTGGAAATGCGTAAATTTCTATCGAAATGGGTACAGCGTTTGCTCACAGCGGACCAAAAGCCACAATATATTGATGATGCTGAGCAATGTTTGGGGCTGTTTAAGTGAAATAAAAAGGATTTTTTTTCGTGGTCCACGCAAAAATTTGGAAAGCAACTGAAGGAATGACCAAGGGTACGACTATATACATCAGCCATGTCGGATTTGGCTGTAATTAAATGCAGATTACGCCATCTTGTGGCTCGTAACAGTATTACGGTGTGAAATTATTTGTGTCACGCCCAGGCCCCATCTAAATACCAGATATCCATAAAAAGTTGCATATTAGGCTCGTGGAGAATATTAAAAATATTCAAAAAACAAGAAAATTCCTAACGTATTCAATGCAAAAATTTCGCCATCAAATGTCAGCAAGCGTCTCCCGAAACCGTTTTCTGGCCTTCATCACTCGGGTTCTAGAACAAATGTGTATTTTTTAATATCTTTATCTGCTTAACCCACGCCCAACCCACATATCTAGCAGAACCGAGGAAGATACGTATTGTGAAGGTAAGATTATTTGATACGTCTTTATTAGACCCTGGACTTTACTCAGAATTATTTCAATGCTTATGTGCAAAAAATAATGCAATTTTTTTTTTGCCATATTTTTTTTTCGAACATTCTGGATCAAATCTGTTGCGTTAACAAACAAAAAAGACAAAAGTATCGTAAGCGGTTCCTTCAAGTCCACAGCGAAATGATGAATACTAACCATCAAAAGGAGAGTCGATAGACACCTGTCACAAATTTCCTGCCTCTCTCCTAGCCTAATACTATACATTTTAAAAACTTTCGCTTCCTATTGACCACCATACATTTTTGTAATAATGTCCTGACAAAATTTAAAAGGCAATTCCATTCTCTATGATTCGAAAAATAAAAGACAAGAGTGTTCGTTTTGGCCTTCTTCATAGAGTTGAAGTTGAGTTTAATAACCAGATAGTAGATGTCAATATAAATTATACTAGTAATACCATGATGTGAACTTAATAATAGAAGTTTATTCTTACCCCAAAAAATTTGTTTTTTCGACTCATATATATATATGAGAAATTAACGATCAGACAAACAATGTAATGAAAAAAATATATTGGCGAATTCAAGAGGAAATTAATTTAAGATTTCGGGGAAAGACCGATGAAAAATAAACAGTTACTTGAAAAATTCTGTTTAAGTAAACAACGCTTCGAAAAAACGTTCTATATAATTTAACTAATTTTTTCAAAGAATATTAAAAGAGATTTAATAAATAATGGAGCTATTTTCACTAAACTTTTAATTCTTAATTTATAAAGTTTATTTTAGTGGATTGAAAATCATATTTTAATTTTAAAAAGATTTAAAAAACTTTGTAACTCAATTTTAATTATTCAAACAATAGCAGAAAAACTTATCAAAAAATAGGACTAAAAATATTCAAAGTTTTAGGTTGAACTAAGCAAATGATAAAATGGAAAATCTGTTTGCAGCTTGTTGAAAAATGTATTAAATACGATTGGGAATTAGGTATAGGTATACCAATATAATATTGCGTTATCCAGAAAGTTCGTAGAGATTTTTCATTAGTTGCTCTTTTAACCCATATAAACAAAAAATCTGAGTTGAATTAGTAATATCTGTTTACATATTATTAATATAAGTGGAATTAACAATGTTTGCGTTCAGATACGCTTTGATTTGCCTTCAGTCAGTTAAGGTGGTTCAAACCAAAAATGTTGATGGATAACTTGCAGTTACGCCACATTGTTTTTTTTATTTCAAAACAGGCAAGAACGCTGTCCAAACAAATGCAAGATTTGTGCCCTTTACGGAGAAAGTTCTCTTGGAGAGGCCACGGTACAAAAGTTGTTTGGTCAATTTAGAGGCGAAGAATTTGACCCAGAAGACCGGCATCGCTCTGGCCTTCCTTCAAGAAAGATGATGTTGAGATGTCGCCTTCTCCTGATGTCGAGAAAATAACGGCAATAATAGTCAAAGATGCAAGTACTATGGTCCATGAGATTGCAGATAAGTTAAATATTGGCAAATCAACCGTTTTTGATAAATGGGGATATCTGCCAATACAACGAGGGAAAACTTAGTGAGTGAAGTCTTCTGGACCAAATCTCTTCGTGCAATCTTTATTTAAAAATACTAAGGCTCCATTTCTGAAACGGATGGTAATTGGGGATGACTAGTGGATTGTGTACAACCATATACAATGAAGTAAATCGAAGAAAGAACTTTGCATTTGATGAGATTGGAACCCACACAATTTACTTCATGCTTCTCTGCTGTTTACAGTTAGATCGGCTAAAGACGGCAAGTGAAGAAAAATGATCAGAATAAACAAAAGAGAACGGCGTCATGTTTTGTCATGACAATATATGACCACATGTTTCAATCAGGACTAAGCAAACATTGTTGAAATTCAATTGGGATGTTTTACCCCACCCACCTTACTCACAGAGCATCGCACCCTCTTCCATGATACTTTAATTGTAAAAAATATTGTCTATGAAAAAGCGGCGTAATCTTAAACCTGCTTGTCCTTCTTATGCTTTACGGTCTATATCGCTTTTTCAGTTAGGTTCCGTATTATTCTGGAATACATTCTGCTTTGTACAGATTACAGCTATTCCTCTGTAGTTCTTGACATTTATCTGGTTTAAAATTCTTGTATGACGGTGTAATGTAAATTTGTAAATATATTAATGTACAAAAGATGTATTGTTTAATTTGGGGGTGTACTGCTAGAACATGTCCATTAATCTTTCACAATTCTCCTTAATTGTGTCTTGTCATACTTTCAAACTATTTTAATTTTGTGTTTCTCAATCGAGCATTAAAACATTCATCAGTTAAAATAACTTTCCTGATATCTGATATTTCATCCAATTGATATCCAAGTTCTTGTTCAAATTCGTCTTTAATTGTAAGGGGAACATTGTCATTAGACGGATATTATATTATATATAATATCCATCTAATAATAGTAATATTTGATATTATGTTATGGTATATATATATATATATATATATATATATATATATATATATATATATATATATATATATATATATATATATATATATATATATATACCATAACATATATATATATATATATATATATATATATATATATATGTTATATATATATATATATATATATATATATATATATATATATATATATATATATATATATATATATATATATAGTTAGTTTATATATATATATATATATATATATATATATATATATATATATATATATATATATATATATATATATAGTTTATATAGTTAGTATATAGTTATAGTTATATAGATATGCAAGGATTAAACTTTAAGGCATTTGTAATCTACAAAAATAAATAATGCAATTTTCCATTTTCCATGAATCAAAACAGCTTTAATTACTGTTTCTAACCGAAAAAATCTTCATCCATATTCCTAAAAGAATTAAATAAAACTTCTTTAGGTTGATATTAAAATCGACCAGAAGCTAATATACAATCTTCATATTAATGATTGCAAAATAGATTGTCGACTCGAAAGAGTAATTAAAAATTATTCAGGGGAAGGCAATTTATCTGGAATTAGGAGCAGTCTTGAAAATGAAAATTTACTTAGAAAGTTCACTTTAATAAGAATTTTTTGATTGCATCTTATTCAGCTTCTCTTATTAAATTGTATATAAAAGTCTCATAAAGAAAGACATAAGTAATTACAATTTTACGAAAAAATCCATGTGTTATACTTCTATCTCTAATATATAATAGACCTGAAATATTTTACTAATAAAAGTTATTCAGTGTAGACCATGGGTGGTTAATACGTGATTGCAACATCATTCTCAGATGGATAGCTGCACTTCGAAGCAAGGGTTCTTTCATGAAACCAAAACCCACCTGATCCTCCTCGATCAGCGGACACATCGCGGATTGCGGATAGGGTAACAAAGGCGATTGAACAAATTTCCACTCGCTCTGCTAGATGGTAAGTTTCTGAAGTGAACTGTGCACAGAAATGCAGAAATGCAATGTAAAAAAACATATTTTGTCTTAAGTTATATATTTTTTTTATAAGAAAAAGTGCAAAAAGTGCTACCAACTTGAACTAAGAACACAGCTATTTGATCCAAGAACATTTTCATCTTGGTTTGAGAGAACACGGTTATTATAAATTATTATCAATTTAATTACTATATTGTATGCAATATATTATATGGCCAGGGCCAGCCACATCACATCGAGCTGCAGTTATAAATAAATCAATTTAAGCGACGCCAATCGTGGTCGAATTTGGATGGATAGAAAATGAAAATATGCAACAATTCAAAAACTCTCGGCACTCTCGGTAAAAGTGAATCAAGTAAACAGTAAAAATTATATTATCTCGATCCAGGATATTTTAGCTTTTATTTAGATATTTTAGCTTTTATTTAGATATTTTAGCTTTTATTTAGATGTTTTATTTTCTTGATTTTTTTTATTATTTGGAATTAAAATGAATTATTGACCAAGAGGTCAGTTTGTTGAAATTAGAGACTAAATGTTCATAAGCCAAAAAAATTGTTTTTCAACCTATAGATTGTTTTTCTATATGCATAACAATTATTTCGACACACAGTACTTTTTTCAAATACAAACTATGTTAAACCAACAGTGAGAAAAGTAATTACAACCTAAACTATCCATCGATCTAATAATACCATAAAACATGATAGTGGGGAAACCCATTTTTTGTTAACGTCTAGATGGGCAATATAAGTTTAATAACGGTTTAATAACGAAACTATTCAAGTCCAGCTGATAATTTAGCAAAATATCCAAAATTTTTCTTTTATTAATTTCTAGGCTCTCTAAAAGAGTTAATTTTTTGGATATATTCATTACGCATTATGTAACATTTTAAAATTATCGTTGAAAGTATGCTTTTCTAACATTAAGTGGTTAGCATAATGAGAATTATTTTGTTGTTTAGTGTAACTTCTTTTATGTTTGTCGAGCCTAGTATAGAAAGATTTTCCTTTTTGTCCAACATGGACTTTTGGAGACGACCCGCACTAAATTAAATAAACTCCTGATTATTAGAGTTTCTTTGTTTGACTTTTTTTTTTTTTATTGAGGCGTCCAAGTCTACTGTTTGTTTAAAAGCAATATTTATATTGTTTGTTTTGAATAAATGTTTTGATACTAATTTGATAACTTTGCCCGTATATGTAATTGTTTTGTACGCTTGTATAGGTGACAAAATGTCTAAAAAAACGTTGAGGAAATGTTCATTTGAGCCGACAGATTATTGATTTTCTTTTTAATTATTTTCTTCCGTAAAAAGTTTTATCTCTCTCAGTAAAGACGAGTTGCTTGTAATGTCCATCTCCACGTCAACGCAAATTAATTGGCTACCAACGTGAGGACAACTTAATGAAGAAGATGAGGGTGTGATTGAATTAGGATTGCAATTTAATTTAAATCAAGAGCAGTAGAGAAACACATCTACAATCTCGCGACTAATGTCTGAAAACGGGAACACCCACTAGGATGAAATAATTAAGATAACCAGAACTAAATTCATACACGAAAAGTTCGTTAAAGGCTTACGCAGATTAATATGCTGAATAGAGTCTTATTTCGCCCATGTTAAAATGTTGCCGCTAAAATTTAATTCATATTCAATACAAATATATATACTGGGTGTCCCAAATTGTATAAACCAAATTTTATCAGCGTGTTCTGCGGCAGTTTTTCACAGCGTTTTCAATAAAATTATGAAATTTAGAGTGTTGTAAACTTTGAATGCCGAAATGAACTATGTATTTCAAATTTAAAAATCAGGACGTATCACAATGAGGGGTCCAAAGTAATAATTTCCCAATTTTTTTGTACGTATTTTTTTCATTCAAGATTATGAAATCCCTAAATTTTTACGTAAAAAACGTAATCTCGGTTCGCCTCAATAAAATGTACCATTTTCAAATAAATCGCTTTTAAACTTTTCGTGAGCAACATTACAAAGCGCATCTAAATAAAAATAAATAAATTATACGAAACTATTATAACTTAAAATCTTATTTATTTTTATCAAACAATTTTTTTAATTAATATGAATTACAAAGTACAAGTATTTTTCAAAGTGCATTCCTTCAATTTCAACACATTTCTGACATATCCGCACAACAGATTGTATGGCATTGAGAATAAATTTTGGATTAACAAATCTTCACATGCGTCTTGAATTCTTTGTATCAAGTTAATAGTGGTGAAAAAATGTGAGGTCCACAAATAGTCCCGTTAACGACACCGCACTACACATTAAAACTGAACTGTTCTTTAAAAGCCATAGGGCGGATTATGCGATAATTCTCATAAGCCCAGGTTTTTCAATTTTGAAAGTGTACCGATCCGCAGGTACATGTAGCCTCGTCGGTCCAAATAATTTGATTTTTAAAATTAAGAACTTTCACCACAACATTTAAAAACCAATTACAAAAATGTATTCGCCTTTCAGCATCACCTGATTGAAGATTTTGGATTAACTGCATTCGGAAAGGTTTCCTAGGGTCCTTTTTTAAAACTCGGAAATCTTTATTTTTAGAAACTTGAATAGCTTGACCGCGCTCTTCTGGTGCTTCTCCTTAATTTTTCATTGTTGTTAAATCAAGCCAAAATTTGGTTTTTAAATCTATCATTTAGCTGATCCGTTTTAACTCCAAAGTTCCTAAAGTTCTGGTGAGTTCGAATGAAAACTCGTTTTGAAGGTAACTTTCCTATTAGGAAATCGTCTGCGATATTCGCGTTCTGCGTTCTTTACAGTTCTATTACAATATCCGTAGATAAAATTAATATCGGGGATTTCCACTGTAATAAACATAAAGATGATAATGTCTTACTAATATCCTTTGTTTTTAATTTTAACACTTTACAAATTAAGAACATCCAAAAAAGGCAGTTGTGGAACAGATATGTATCATTTTGACATAGCATACTAAAGTTTTATATTTTGAAACATTGTAATCATAGCACACTTATTATTGCTATTCTATAAACATTGATATTTACTGCGTTGCCCACGAGAATTTTAAAAGCGATTTACTCGAAAACAGTATATTCTATCGTGGCGTATTAAGAGTACTTCTTTTACGTAAAAAAGTCAAGGTTTTCATAATCTGTAATTAAATATACAAAAAAAACACATACTAAAAAATGAGACGATTTTTACCTTGGATCCCTCGTTATGAATCCCTGAATAATTTTTTTTAATTTGAAATATATAATTTCATTTATGCGCTTGAAGTTGATGATACTCACCAAATTTCATAATTTTATTGCAAACAGTTGCGGAAATATTTGGTAAAATCCGTCTTCACGATGCTCCATTTGGGATCATTCATTCGTCTAAAATTTATCTGATTACGCACCCTTATTTTTACTTTACTTCACGAAGTGCTCTATAAGTTTGGCGCATAGAACACTGATTTTGCTAATAAATTTCAACATTTTACAAGTGTTGCTCTAATGTTCAACGTTCCATGATGATTTGCCAAACTATTGAAAAATGTATACAATAGATAGGATAATTTATATAATGAAATTATATATAATTGTATTATATAAAATTATATATAATAAAATTATAAATATTCAAAAAACAAAGAAAAAATCCTTTCTGTACTCCACGTAAAATTCGCAGTCGGGCTTCGAGTTGTACGTTCGAAAGCAACTGGAGGATTGATTGACCAGGGTCCTGACCATATTAATCGGCCAAATCGGATGAAAGCAGCATTGAAATACAGCTCACGCCATCCGTGGTTTGTAACAGTACTAATATCTAAAACCGTTCGGACCCAAACCCAGGCTCTATATTCAGGTACGAACTGACTGGTGAAGGCCAGAAACCGTTATCGGGACATGTTTGATGACGACTGAAGGATTGAGAATTTTATGTTGAACACAAGATTTTTTTTTCCTTGTTTTTTCAATATTTTTAATATTCTCCACTTGCCCACTGTGTATTTTTATAAATTAAATTATATGTTATTTGCAATTGTTCTGTCATTAACCATTTTAATATCGGAAGTGGACATAGAATTGTACGAGCAAAGTTTAGGATAAATTGAGGAAAAGAACTTGAAAAATGGTAAAGTCGATGATGGGTAAAGTGCATTCTGGAAAGCAACTAAATAATGGCAACAATTTTCAAATAGCCTTGTTAAACTGCTTTGCTGCATTGTAAAATGAAAGAAATGGAAATAACATATCAGTATAAAGAAATAATCAACAATATGATTGAAACGGCTGCTTCAGTAGCACCAGCAACCATATGCTTCAAACAATCCAAAATTTATAATGAGACCATTGGATTAATAAAAAAACGACGGACAATGAAAAACCCAGAAACTCTTTAGGTAAGGTGGAGTACGTTGAGTTTTCAAAACTATAAGAAAACGGATTAAGGAGGAAAAGCATCGATTCAGTATGCGGCTAGTTCAAAAACTCTGGAAGAAAACAGGGAAATAAACAAAAGCTAAAGCAGCTATCTCAATCTGTCCATCTCACTTACCCTGGTGAAGTCCATTTTTGAGCACTCAAAAGTATTTTTTATCATGGTATGAGTTTTTTGAAACGTGATCCTTTTGCAAAAAAAATAAGCAATAATATTTTTGGTGGAAAGAAAAGTGCCAGTTCTTGTACCATTTTGAAATCTTGACTAAATGGGCCATTGAAATAACTTGCCCAAGGTAAAGTAATACATTTTTTTTTAAATATGAAGTGTTAGCTGACAAAATTGTATAAACCACGACTATTGAGGATCCACGACCACAACTGTGTTTCGTTGGAAACATAGGACTACGTTATAAAAAATAATACTAAAAAATTGGGAAATTTTTGATCACAATACTTAAAGATGCAGCCTAGGGTGTCGAATTTCAAGATTTTCAAATTTTCATTTTTTTTGAAAATCCTTCATGTTTCAAATTTCAAAAAAATGCTTCATTTTTTTGAAATTTGACATTGACGTTGAGTTAGCCTTGACTGTTGTCAAGGCTAACTCCTTGTGTTATATGATTTATATGTTATTATATGTTATAACTATGTTATAAAAGAACATATATATTCAATAAAAAAATCATTAAAAGAATGAAGGGGCAAGTGGAAGAAGGAGTTAAGTCACATTTTCTGAAAAAGTCCTGTTTTGCCGTAGATGAAACAATTATGTGCATATGTGAGTTCCACCATCAAGATTTGGTTCTATTCTGCAGATCTAAGCAAATACTGACTGGTAGAAAAGGCTATCTTGCATTAAATATCAAAAATGCTGTGAAAGTAGGAGCTATGTGTCTATAATCCCTTCATCCATTCTAGTATTTGAATTTTTAATATCACATGGCCAAAATCAAAACTAAAAATCTCAAGAAAACGAACCAAAAACCCAGAGACTTAAAAAAGACGTACTGCAGACATTTGTAGGGAAGCAAAGAAGAGTTACATTTCTTATTCGGAGAATGTTGTTGCTTCCAAAAGCATCTGCTCGGGGTGCTTATGTACAGAAACTTGCAGATTAAATTGCAGTGCTAAATTTAACGAAGAAAAACGAAGTTACTTGATAATTTTTATAGCCTTGATATAAATTCAAAAAATTCATTATTATTTGCACGTCAGCATAAAAACGTTTCTAAACATAAATCTCATTATTTCAAATACTCACTCATTTTGGACAATCAACAAATTTATATATGTATAAAAGCATTTTGTGCTCTGTACCAAATTAACCGTAAAAAAGTGGATATCATTAAAGGTAAACTAAAGTCTGGACAATCAGTTCCATCTCAAAATGCACGTGGATGATATATGACAAGGCTACATAAGATGAGCGATGCTATGGAGCAGGCTATTATATGTCATATTATTTAATTTTCCACCGAAGGGTCGCATTATTACAGAAACACAAATCCACATAAAAGGTATTTGGCCTCATATTTGAATATGTCGCATATGTACAGATTATATGTTAAAAATGCAAACAATAAACCAGACAATTTTTTAATAAAAAACATCAACTTATGTAAAAATTTTCTCGGCCAAGTTCAATTTGTAATTTACTCATGCGAAGAGTGACATCTGGAGTAAATGTGATTCTGGGAAATCAAATATGACACACGAAGTTAATGTAAAACTAGTGTTTCAGTTGATGTCTAAAGGTCGAGAAAAATCCTTGAAAAACAAGAACGTATATTACATAACTGTTGACTGTTGATTGTTACATACAACAGACCATGCCCTTACCCAAAATTACTACATCAACGGCATTTTACCTAAATCAAATGTGGTTCTACAACTTAGGCATCGACATGATCACGACTGAAGGGCACCAAAGTATAATATAGACGTGAACTGAAGATGTAGCAGGTAGAGGTAGTGCATAAGTTGTAAGCTGTTTATGGAACTTCGAACAAATTTGTGAAAATGTAAAAAAAAGAAAACATCTTACCGTAAGGTCCGACTCTTGCACTGGCCAAAACAAGAATTTTTATGTCATTTGTTTGTACCAGTTGATGATATTGAAAGGTAACTTTCATCACAAATTTCCAGAGGTAGGACATACGTCTTTAGACTCAGATAGAGATTTTGGGCGTATAGAAGGAATTCTAAAAAAACACAGTTCCATACTTACGTCGGAACAATATAGAGAGATCATTAAAACGGCATACAGAAAACGGTGGACGGTTAACGATATGGAACAGTACTTTCGTGATGTGGATAGCTTACCAACTAAAATGCGATTGGTGAATAAAAAGAAGAACCTATTGAAAAGTTCCGTTTAGAGATGGCATAAAATGAATGCGTATTAGAGAGTTTGATAGTTACCTATATAAGAAAACATACAATGAATACGCTCCTTTCAAAAAAGTTTCCTTATTTAAAAACAAGCCATCAAAAAATAATATGCCCCAGGCTGAATGGCCCGTATTGAATTCACCAGAATTACTTACAAGGCAGGGAACATATCACACAAAAAATTGACAATATTCGAAATCAATTACCCTTTATCCAAGAAGAACATGGTTGATTTTATGAAAATGGAAAGTGGAAAGTGAAAACCCAATACCAAAAAAGACGTACTAAACGATTTCGTTTCATATTCGAGTACCTAATTCTAGGATTTTCTGTTTATAATAATTTTCAATTATCTGCATTATAATTTTATACCTAACATTTTTTCCTATATTAAAAAGTCTTATTAACGTACTTGACTTTATTTGCATGTTTATTAAACTTATTATTACTTAGTAATAAGTTAGTTAGTAAATGGAAGAAGGGCTTATGTAAATTTAAATTTAAAAAAATGACAAAAAATTAATGAAAAGATAATATCTGTATATTCTTAAAAATAATTCCCTAACTAGTCATATCAATTAAACAAACCAAATTTTAAAATTATCTTCAGATAAAAAATGCCAATTAATTTTACTAAAATCTAATTATCTCATTTACATATTTTTGTAACATAACCCTTTCTTCCACTTCTGGCCCTTCAATTGTATTCGCAGCGTATTTATCTTCAAAAATTTAATATACCCAACGTCAAGTCTACATTTTCAAATTGCACAGTTATATAAAGAAAGGCCCTGAAAGCATAACAATTTCAAAAATAAATATATAATGCACCAGTCGCAGAACTCTCGGTTCTATGATACATCTAAAAATTTAAAAAGTCATGTTTTTGAACTCGCTCAAGCAAACAGACAACAGTAACGTTAAATCTTTAAAAATATGTATGTTCCTTACCCGCGCAACTATATCCATCAGCCCTCAAAATAAAACCGTCTCGGCAATCGCATTCATACATCCCATCGTGCAGTTCGAAACATATCTGCTCGCAGGGACTGCCGTGGCCGCATCGTCCTGAAACAAAGTTAAGACGAACAAATAGAAAAAGTCCATAAAAGGAAGTTCGAAGTCTGAGGAAAAAAAACGAATTGTAAACGTACAGCAGTAATAAAATGGTTTTAATTATCTCATCGCGTGCTCTATAAAAACTACATTTCGAAACATGGGACGACCATTTCAGTATCCGTCGATCAATAAAAGCTCTTAAAACTATTATAAAAGGACGCTTTATTCTTGGTTTATAAAATTTTAATATGGTGTGGCTTTTAATTAGCCTAAAAAATTTATATTTTTTAATCCTAATAAATGTTTCCATTTATGAGGGACATAACATAATACTTTACATCGGCGATGGCTCGCAGCACCTTGTTCTGGAACTTTAACTCCTGTTAAAGCTATCCTGCTATCCTTGTTGGAATTGCAATGTTGGAATTGCTAGAGGTGTAGTACAATAAAATTCCATATATTCAAACATGCTGCAATGTTATTACCCCTGTATGACTTTGTACCTAGCCTCAGGATTTAGAAGTATAGCGGTCCCGTCAGATACAACCAGCTTTACACAAGAAAAGCTCCAAGGAAATTTGTGACAATTATGGAACAATTGTTTTATTACTGATGTCAGGGAGACCATGTTGTATATAATTCAAAAATGATTAAAACCTTACCTCTCCTTCTGATTCCGCATGAACGATCTGGTTTTGTTCTAGATAGAGAAACAATATAGTCAGCTCATGGATATAAAACAAATTATTGATTGTAGATAGATTTCTTCTGACTACTAGATTACTCAAAAGCAATTGATACCACAAAGTGTATCATCTTTGAATTTTACTTCAAGAAATGCCAATATTATAAGATTATATTTTCTTCTTAAGATCCTTTACATTAATAATAATAATATTTGTCAAGGCGATGAGGAAATGTCCGCAAATTTCAAAACAGGAAGTCCGTCCAAATTGTACTTCAAAAAATGCCCATATCGAAAGACCATATTTTCTTCATAAGGCCATTTACATAAATAATAATGATTTTGTCAGAGCCGATGAGGAAATATCTGTAATTTCAAAATAAGAAATCCGTCTATCCCAAAGAATTCTAGCAAATCCTAAGTAATTTTTCCTATTGTTTTATAATTTCTATGTTTTATGAGACATGGAACGAAGCCGAAATGTTCAATAATCTCACAAAAGGATATAAAGTCCGTTAGGACTGCATATTTTTCCTATAGTCTATAATATTCGTGGAGAATGGATAATTAAGAAAGAAACAGAAAATTGGTTTGGCCACCACGTCTATTATAGTCTATAATATTCTCCACGAACATTATAGACTATAGGAGAAAATATGCAGTCCTAACGGACTTTATGTCCTTTTGTGAAATTATTGAACATTTCGGCTTCGTTCCATGTCCCATAAACCATAGAAATTGTGTTCCAACAGGTGGAAAGATTAAACTGAAAATGATTATAAAACTATATTAATAACATTCTCATTCGAAGATATAGCGCGATGTCGGAAGCGGAAGTTCAGGAGAGAAGCAGATCGTAAACTGAACAGAATGAAATGCTGATTATTAACAAATTTACCAATAGTTTTCCCATACACAGTATATCTGAAAAATAGGTAAACTTTTTAAATTTAAAATAAACTACTCCGTCTTATTATATTTATTGAAATAATATATAATCTGAAAGCTTTATATATCCACTATAAAATGATACCGCCATCATTAGAATCGATCAAAAGATTGTCAAGTTATAATGCTTAAAATGATAATACCTTCAGTCACAAAAACACGATAGAACAAAAAGCTAATATTAAATTTTATTTCAAGCTCTGTAAAACGTTTACAGAAACATTTGAATTGATGAAAAAAGTTTATGGTGATGATTGCTTATTCCGTACACGTGTGATCGAGTGGCACATGTAATTCCAGGGCGATCGTGATGCTTTGGAAGACGACCCAAAGCCAGGGCGGCCAAAAAACAAAAATCGCTATAAGTTTAGTATTTTTTTTAACGTTTAATTTAGGAGAAAGGTTAAAATTTGTTTATTCAGAATATGCGCTATTGCTAGCTGCACATATATCCCATCTCTCTGGCAATTTATGGATGCCTTCCTAGAAAATCTTGTGAGGTGGTCCAGTCATCTGGTCGCTTTTCGATCAATGCATGGTTCAACTTGATCATTTGTTGACGGTAGCGAACGGTATTATGTTTGATCTGGTTTCAGAAGCTCATGGTACACGACACCTTTCTAATCCCGCCAAATGCAAAACATTGTCTTCTTTCCAAAGCCATTCGGTCTTACAGTTTATGTTGATGGCCAATCTACGTTAACCGATAATTTTTTGCAATTTTGGTTCTCTAAATAAATCCATTTTTCATCTCCAGTCACGATCCGATGCAAAAAAGTCTTTCTTTCATACCGAGAAAGAAAAGCTTCGCACACCATTTTTCGCTTTCCATTTGTCTGCCATTCAGCTGATCTGATACCCATTTCCCTGCCTTCTGGATCCCATAACATGCAGACGATCACAGATGGTTCGGCGACCAACATTTAACCTCACTGCCATTTGTTGTTGAGTTTTCATATCGTCCAACAATTCGGCATCTTCAATTTTTTTCTGTTGACCTGGGCCTTCTTTGTCTTTGAAGTTAAAACATCCACTTTTGAATCATCTAAACCAACCAAAAAAGCGATATGTGCCGCAAATGCTCTTTATTTGGCTTGAAACTCGACATATTTACCTCACGACAAAAGTATGACACTAATTCGAAGTCGTTTAAACATGGCAATCCTAGGATGTTTTCCTTGTTTAAGGAGTTCCTTGTTTAATCACTATTTTATTAATGTTAATTTATTGGCAAACGAGAATGAAATATATTTTAAAACCAAAAATTTTTAAATAATAATTAAATAACTGCAAATGGTAACCAGGTAGGTTAATGGCAAATGGTCACTAATTGGTTAGACAAAAATATTATTTCATATTATATTTTTTGTTTTTTATTTTCATATTAATTGTAGGATATAACATTTCGTTAACCAAAAACTGTTGATTACAAACAGAATATAATTTCCTTCCCAATTAAATCCAGCCGCGTAGAAATAATATCGTTTTCTAATGGCTCCATAGGGAAACCCTTTTTATTTGAAACTTGATATTATAAAAGCACAATTAAACAAGACTTTACAGAAGGTAAAATTACTTTCATAGATTTTTCTTTCATAAGCAAATGACAAATCAAATAATAATATTTAGATATTTTTTATAAAACTAATATTATTTTATGACAGCATAAAACTCTCTGTTATTCCATACAAATCACTTTTAAAAAATGTTCAATCACTATTTTCTATTAGTAGGATGTAACAAAAGTATTTTCGTTTTTGAGGTACTTAAGCGTGGTTTGGAGCGGTGCTTCTATAGCTCTTTGGTACCATTCCTATGCCTCTCATACCGGTTAACGATAGAGTGAGATACTCCTAACTCAACTGAAAGCTTCTTAGTGCTTGTTTCAGGATCTGCAATCACAACTGCACTTAAAACGTTGGGATCGAAAGACCGTGGACGAACTGATGTTCCTATGTTTTCAAGACTCATGCCTCCCTCCTGGAGCTTTTCAAACAGATCTGAGTGGTGCGGATTGATACGGCACCTTCCCCCTCCACTTTGCAAATGCCACAAGTGGCGTCAGTCACTATAAAATCTTTTTTTAAATAATGTCTTAAAATTACTCTGGTTTCCCAACTTATTTAACTCCTTTTAATTTTTTTTTTGTTTAAAACCGTCGACTGACCGTTATTATCCCATCGCAATGGGATAATAAGTAACTTTAATACTGAGAGCAAACAATTGACATCGCACTAAACCCCTAATAGTGAAGTTATCCTTTGCTTATAAACAAAGGTCCAAATGATTATACTTTTATTTCATCCTACATCTCACCATTCTCCAGAAATCTGACATAAGACCAAAAGTGCACCTTTTGTTTTCTGTAGCTCCTGAATTATTCTAATGAACCTTTAACATAACACTGTAAAGAGTAGTCCACCCATATGAAATCACATAATCTCAATAGACAATATGATAGCTATTTAAAAACTATTTTCGTCATCTTATTTTAATCTGAGCAAGAAGAAAATTTTAATCAGTGATTGCTTTCATTACATTTCTTCTGATGTTAACATCGTGTGAAATAAGTCGGGCATTAATTACTAGGTTTTATTCACGGGCATCCTACAATTTTATAATATTTAAAAATTAGTTAGGCTGCACAGGAATAAAAATACTTGAACCAAGACAAATAAACTTTGACTCAAGAAAACTTTTAAGCGCATATATATATATATATATATATATATATATATATATATATATATATATATATATATATATATATATATATATATATATATATATAAGGAAATAAGGAAAATAAGGAAAATCAAATTGGTCTTCAACGAAATAAAAATGTGTCTATAATAATTCAATTTTGAACCAATAAATGTTTTTCTTTAGTCGACAATTAATTCACACTTCAATCAAAACTTATATTTTCCATAAAGATTTGTTAATTCTCAATATGAGTACTATGTTTTTGAAGAAAGATCTATAATTATTTTATTTCAAGATTAAATGTTTTAATTAGAAAATAGCAAAATATTTCGAAACAAGTTGATTTTTTTCTTAATTGAACAAAATTTAATTATCTTAATCCATAAAAAACTATTCAATTAAAAAAAACATATTTTGTCTTAAGTAATATATTTTTTTATAAGAAACAGTGCTACCAACTTCAACTAAGAACACAACTAAGAAAATTTTTCTCTTGAACGAAATTGAAATAAAACTTGTTATTTCGCAACTTATTATTTTTTTTAAGTTCTACTTTTAGTGTACTTAAACTTACTTTTTACTTACTTTTAGTGTATAATAATTGTACTTAAACACACATTAAAATTTTTAATATCTCGAGCCAAGATATTTACTATTGTTGAATTGAATGAAGTCAGATTGTTGAGATTAGAGATTAAATGTTCATAAGCAAAGTATTTTGTTTTTCAACCAAGAGATTTTTTTATTCCGCCAAGAAAAAATTTCTCTTGGATGACAAAACGTACTTAAATAAAAAAAATTAGGACATTTTTCTAACACGGCAAACGAAAAAGACACGGAATGGGAACAGTCATTATAAAAGATAAGGGTTGGTTGTTTGTCGGGTTTTCTTGACAATTAAAATATCTTGGAAGTGAAGATCCAACTTATATATAGATATCAAATCCAATGCTGGCAGGTCACCACATGCTGCAATAAATCGTTTTAATTGCAGCGCCACATTAATTGCCTGTTGATATGTATGAATAACCTCTTCCTGTGTGTGTTCATCATCTGTTCCATCAGGCACTGTTTTTGCGCAGTAACCCCCAGATCTACCAAGTCATCAATTTCTTCCAATATTAAATCATTGTCTACAGTGAAAAAGTTCCCGATACTGTCAACTGTTTCGATGCCGAAATCATCATTAGTTTTCCATATTACAGCCAAAACTGCAAGTGAGAGGTCGTCTTCTGCATCTGAATTTTCTGCGTTTTGTATTGGATTTTCAGAGTTACTATGTATAATTCCAGATTTAGAAAAGCAATCCCGTATTATCTGCTTCTACACGTCTTGCCACGTTGAAGTTTTGTTCCCGAGTATCCTTGTTCTCGAGTATCCTGAGTTCGCGTATCCTTGTCCGTCCAAGGGAATGCCTGACCATGAGAAGTTGTTACTGAAGAAAATATTCTTATTTGTAATGTAGAAAATTCTCACAAGTCAACGCACAAAATTGTCCAAGAGCTAGGTTGTTATCAGTCAAAAGTGTCGGCCATTTTACAGGAGAATAATTATGATCGATACAAAATGAGAAGCGTAAGTTATAAATGGAAGAAAGGTTATTTTAATACACATTCAAATACAACAGCTTTCAAATAACAAAATAAAAACACAATAATGATGGCCCCTTTCAGGCAACACAATTTTTATGTTAATTTCCAAATGCTATGTTAACTTCTTTCAGTTCCCGCCGACTCCAGATTATTTTAGTTGTTTTGCTAATTATTCTAAAACGGCTACTCAGGCTATAAAGAAACGTGACATAACATGTTTTATTTCGAATTTTAAGATTTGTCAAATTCTGTTAAAAAATACGGTGTTGTCAATTAAACAAATATTGTATTAGTAGGTAATGAAGTCTGGCAACACCCGAAAGCTAGTGATGATGTTAATTCGTAGAAGTTGTTAATTCGTAGTGTTTCGCGGGTGGAGGAATTAGAGTATTAGTCCGGGAGTGCATCTGATCGTTTGACCGAGAGAAAAGTTAAGTAGATGATTAAAACTATATGGCCTACCCAAAGATTCACAAAGCTGGGCCCCCCTACGTCAGCGCTTTCAACTCGCCATTACAAAATCTAGAGAAATGTTTGACCAATATATTACAATCTATAAAAAATAAAAAGGCCAATTCGTACATCAAAAACTCTCAGCACTTCACAGAGACTCTAGACAAACTCACAATAGATCAAAAGGACATTTTGGCCAGTTTCGACGTTAAATCTAGATTTGTCCAGACATTGCTTAAACAACGCTTACTTCATGTTTGACCAAGACATACCGACAAACAGATGGCCCAGATGGTTCATTTCTATCACCAGTAGTGGCCAAACTTTTCATGATATATTTTGAAAAGATGGCACTGCACAGCGCTGACTTCAAACCAAAATTGTGGGTCCGATATGTCGACGACATTTTTGTTATCTAGTCCTTTGGTAAAAACGAACTTGCCAAATTCCACAGCCATTTAAATTCCGCCCACCAAAAAATACAGTCCCAAATACAACTCCCCTTCCCAGGTGTTTTAATAACCAAGTCCCAAGATGGACGCTTACAATACACAGTTGTAACCGGAAGCCAACCCACACAAACAGATATCTAAATTCAAGGTCCCATGACCATCCAGCACAACTTCAAGGGGTCAACACTTTAATTTCAACACTTAATTCAAACCTTAATTTCACCGACTATCCGACGACATCAACCCAGAAGAAGAGCTCAAAATAATCACCGACGCTCTAAAACAGAACGGCTACTCAGCGTATAACATAAAGAAGACTATTAACCATCAAAACAATTAACAGATGCCAAGTGAATATGAAAATAGGTCCGTAACAGTTCTGCCGTACGTCAAAAGTGTCACAGACCACATTGGACGACTGCTTCGAAGACATAATATATCAACCGCATACAAGCCACATAAAACAATGAAATCAGCCATTAGAAGTTCCAAAGATCACATCATTCTAGAAAATCCGAGCGTATACAGCATATCGTGCGGGTCTTCTAACATGGCATATGTCGGACAAACCAACACAAGAATATCAGATCGGCTAAAAGAACACAAATTGGCGGTTAGAAATAAACAAAAAAACGAAATTAGAAATAAATAAACAAACATCATCTACAAACAGGACACAAAATTGACTTCGACAGTTGCTGACAAATTGCAAATATCCCGAATTATAAAATAAGGACCATCCGAGAAACAATAGAAATAGAAATAATCGGACGCCTAAACAGAAGAGATGATGCTCTCAATCTGCCAGACACGTAGAAACCAGTAACCAACAGATCGAAGTTCACCGGCCGCAATCGGGAGAGCAACTGACTACCACTGTGACACCCCAAACAACCTCCGAGGGGGCGGGGCCAACACCAGAGCCAATAAGAAGTACGCACCACCACAATCTGGGACTCAGAAGAATATCAATATTACGAGACGGTTTCCACAACTTCCAGTCCAATCAGAGCACTCGTACTGAACGGACGTGTTTTCAAGAGCTCCCATTGGTTAGCTTCTCCAAGCTACACCAAGCTGCTTGGTGGCGTGATTGTGACGTCACCAAAGGTTTTTCACAGTGGTATTGATTGTTTTTCTAAAAAGAATTAATATTTCACAGTTTTTAACGATTTTTCCGCATTTTGCGAATTATTTTTGAAGATCTCGCGGCAATCCTACAGCAGGATTGGCCTTTGGGCGCAACAAGGCATATTTTTCGGACCTTTGGGTCGCTATTTAGGCACTTTTCAGGTGTCTATCTGGAAATTCAAGGTGTTCGGAAGATTGCAGGTGACTTTGGTATATTAACATGGCTTCACGGTTATCGGTTCCGGTCCCCGGGTCCGACGAGGTTATTGCAAGGCTCCAGGAGGAGCTTGAACAGTCGCGTCGCGACAATCACGGTCTCAATGAGACGATTTTTGAACTCAAGGAGCTAATTAAAGACTTAAAAAATCAAATAGCCGTTTTAGCGGCTAAGATCGACGAACAAGAGGCCGCCCGCACCAACGCGCCGGTTGAATTAAATATCGATTTGGACACGGGAATGTTGATCGACAGCGACTTTCCGCCACTCAAACCTCCAAAAGGTACTCTCTCCCCGGTTAAAACGCATACCATTACCACCAAATTTAGTCATGAAGTGAGCGAAGGCGAAATTCTCTCCATCGATAGAGAATCGTCCGACTCCGACTTAGAAACGCGCGCGGCTAAGAAAAGGCGACGCACAAAACGATCCAGACGATCCTCCGAAGAGGAAAAAAATCATGAACAGACACCAAGGAAAAAGACTGCCGGAGAGGCAGATCCAAGCGGTGCCCCAACAGCGACGACAGCAGCCAACGTGGCTACGGAAGCGAAAGAGACGGTCGCAAAGGCGGAAAAAGTACCTCCGGTGGTACTTCGCTCCAATAATGATTATATAATGACCTTAATTTCCAAGGAGAAAATAGGAACAGACAAGGCACTGAACCGCCCAGAACTGGTGAAGATTCAGCCAAAGACAGCGGGCGACTATCGCAAGCTGACAGCGTTCCTTGAAAAAGGAACTATCGCTTTCCACACCTTCTGTACGAAGAGTGAAAAGCAATTACATGTATTACTCCGGAACATCGTGGAAACGGTTTCGGAACAGGAAATTCGCGAAGAACTCGTCGAGCTAGGATTCACCCCCACGAAAATTCATTGGTGGAAGGAGGGTGGAAAAAGGGTAACCATTTGCTCTAGTTTATATGATCCTCCCCAAAGACGAAAAGGGGATCCACCACATCAAATAGCTGGTCAACCAAAAGATAAAGGTGGAAAATATCAAGTCCAATGGGGAGACCTCGCAGTGTTACAACTGCCAGGTCTTCGGCAACTGTGCTGGTCCGCACCCGGCCAACTCTAAAGCCTGTCCCCAAAGACCCCGAATAAGGGTGAAGGAAAGAAAAATCAATCGAATTCTCTATCTAAACCTCCGCCGAAAATTCCACCCCCAACTTTAATTTGGGGGACCTAAAACAATAGCAAAGCACCGGCTTCCGCGCCGGTCGCTCCCCCAAAGCCCGCTCCTAGGATGGAGGCTCCAAGAATCTAATTACCGAACTTCACGGTAATGATGGAGCAAATGATGTAGCAGATAGCTGCAATGGTCCAAGAACAGCTAAATGCTGCACTAGCCATGTTCCAAACCAGTAATGAATTATAAAAATTCGTTGCTGGTTGTAACATGGAATTCCAATTCTCTGAACAGGAAAAAATTGGAACTCACGGCGTTTCTGGAAGATCACAGCATAGACGTGGCTGTGATTCAGGAGACCATCCTTAAACCGAGCGAACGGTTCAGTGTGAGGAATTTCTTCTGTTACAAGGAAGACAGGCTCGACAGAGCGGGGGGTGGTCTGATGATTATCGTCAAGAGAGGAATCAGACATAACCTGCTGCCTCCGACGGGCCTCACTTCCTCAGAAGTCATATCTGTGCAGGTGACTCTGGAAGGTAATCTGGTCAACATATCTTCATGGTACCAGAGAGCCTGCCATGACTTCGATTCAGGTGAAGTTGGCAGGCTCCTGAATAACGACGCTCCATTCATCATTGGAGGAGATTACAACGCCCATAACCGATCGTGAGGTTGGAAATTAACAAACAGGGGCGGAGCTAACCTGTTATCTTTGGTGGAAAGATACGGGCTGAACCTCCTTGTTCCAGACGAACCGTCCCGCTACCGCAGCTTCTTAGATTTCGTTATGATAAAGAATCTAACAAATCAATGCGAAGTCCAGGTTGTCCATGATTACCTTACCTCCGATCACTTTCCGGTAGTGCTAACAATCGGCACCAAGGTGGATACCTTCCCGCCGAGAAAGAAAACTAATATTTATTGGAGCATTTTTTAGCAGCATTTGCAGGACAGCGGGTCAAACCCGCGTATTGGTAACGTTTAGCAGCTTGAAGATGCGGTCGAAAACTTAACTCAAGACATAATAGAAGCCACGCAAGCGGCTACTAAAACCTCTCCAGAATTAACTCGGACACTCTTGGACATCCCGTTCGAGGTAAAAGAAAAGATTCGTTTAAAAAAAACGGCTTTACAGACGCTTTCACCTGACTGGCGACCCTGAACTCCGGCTTCGTGCAAACGAAGCCAAGAGAGAGTCCCAACGGGCTCTTCAGGAGTTTAGGGAAGACAGGTGGGACGAATTCCTAACGTCAATTGACACGGCTGGTCGATCACTATGGAAAACAGCCAAATTTATGGTGGGTAAGGTGAGGGCTCCCCCCCCCCCCGAGGACGGTTGATTCTCACGCCGTCACCGGGGCGGAGAAGGCGGATCTCTTTGTCGTAACCTACCAAAAGCAGATGACCTCTCCTCGATCCTCAGTCGAGAAGAGGAATAAAGTTGACAAGTTCAAGCAAGAAATTCTTTCTTACAATGGAACGCCTAACCCCGGTTACTTGATCAGCCAAATTGTCTCGCCGAAGATAATACACGATATTATCCAAGGTTTGAAAGTCAGAAACGTTCCTGGTCGTGACCGCATCTCACCGATACAGCTGAAACAAATGCCTAACAAGAAAGTTGCGCAGCTGACTAACAAAGCCAACGCAATCTTCAGACTCCAGCATTTTCGATCTCTATGAAAACATGCCCAAATCATCATAATCCATAAAAAAGGAAAAAGCTCACAGGAGCCAAGTAGCTACAGGCCGATCAGCTTGCTTAGCGCACTCGACAAGATCGCCGAAAGAGCAATCTTACGTGCTCTGAACGGTGTTCTTACCGATAAGAACATGCTGCCGGACGAGCAGTTTGGTTTCCGGAGGGGGGGGGGGTCCCTCTCGATGGAGATCATGAAGGCGTCACACGGGAGCCGTCTTTCTAGACTAATCTTCAATGTCTACATGGCGGACTTCTCAAAGATCCCGCACGTGCAGACTGCATTTTATGTTGGTGATACGGCTTTCTATACGTCGGCCCACGCGCCCTAGGTGATCACAATCAGGCTGCAAAGGCAGACGTTGAAAGCCTCGAGATAGCTGGTCGAATGGCGATTAGCAATCAATCGCAGCAAAACCCAGGCTGTCTTTTTCACACGAAGACTGCCGATAATCCATCAGAATATCCTTATTCACGGAGTCTCTATCAAGTGGGCCAAAATGGTTCACTATCTGGGACTCGAGTTCGACAAGGCCCTTACGTGGTCTTCGCACCTCAAGAAAGCCACCGGGAAAGCATATGAAATGCTCCGTATGCTGTACTCCTTAATCAACCGAAGAAGTAAGCTCACGCTCGACAACCAACTAACCCTGTATAAGTCGATGGTCAGATCAGTCCTTTCTTACGGAAATCCGGCCTGGTATCCGTTCCTTACAATCATGTGCACTTCGCACTATATTAAACGCTCCCTGGTTTGTAAGGAATGCGCAAATCCACCGGGAAACAGATATTCCAGAGCTTCAGACGTTCCTGTCCAGACTACTGGACAAATTCCTAGCGACGGCGTCCCTTTCAGACAATCCGCTAATCAGAGCCACGGCAGCTTCATTGCCGGCCGTTGCCCCAGTGTGATCACTTACATCGGTCAATTGGCAACTAAAAAAAATTCCTTATAGCACAATTTTATTGTTATGAAGCCAATTCTCATACAGTAAACTTATGTTGAGAGCTGGAGTAAAATAAAAAAGTCATCAACACGACCATACACAATTCAGAGTTATTATATTAAAATATACAAATTTTCCTGATGCAAAACACATCATCATTGCAATTGTAAACATAGATATAAAACCTATATACTTATCTAAATGTATGTTGGGCTACTAACCTATGGGATTCCAGTAATAGCATTGTTGATGAATTTTTTAAATGAATGATATTAGCAAAATTAGTAAAATTAAATCTAGACTTAACAGCAATCTTCAAGGAAACAATATATGAGGGTCTGGAGTACAAATTAGATTAAATTTTAGGTAGGATTATATTAGTACAATTAGAAATTCTATTATTACATGAAGAATACATAAATAGTTGTTTTAGTGTAAAAGCATTAAATTCTTTATATTAATCAACAGTATGGAGTCTGGGATACTCCCCAAAATAACTCTCAGAACTATATTATGTTTAATTTATTTAAAACGTTCTTAGTGGCACCACCCCAGACAATTATTCCATATATTAATAATTATTGACAAAAGGAAAAATCTACCACCCTTAACTAAATGCATCAAAGAAAAAAGATCTAAAATTACTGGAAATGAAAATAATGAGAAAATACTTAGATCGGACATAACAGATGCAGAAAGGAGACTTAAAAGAAATGAAGAATTGGAGGAAAAATTAGGAGAAGACACTATAGTCAGATATATAAAAATAAGAAGACTAGAATGTACAGATTACATAATGAGAAGATCGCCCTCAGAAATAATTAAAAGAATAACAAAATGGATAACATTGGAAAGAAGAGCAAGGGGAAGGCCGAACATAAAATCATGCAGACTGGATGGAATGCAGACTGGAAAAAATGGAAAAGCATAACCAAAAAGGCCAAGATACATAAAAGATTTTAACGATAATCAGAGGAAGAGGAATAATCCACCTGATTAATAGGATTAAAAGAAAAAAAAAACGCTTTCAAGCGTTAACCATAATCCTGAGGGATTGAACGGTTATGATGATAATGATAGTAAAAAAAAGTTAATATAAAAAGCTAATATATAATTATGATATATCCAATTTTAAATAAATTTGTAGTTGGATGAATTTTTACTTTAGGTATTATTAATATTTATATATTTTGAATAATAAAATAATTTAAAAATGTACCAGTCCATTAATTTTACACACAATCAAGTTCAAATTGCACGGCAATAATGTGTCTCCAACGGAATGATATATGGAGTTGGAAACAGTTTGCGAATGAACGATCTATAAACGAAAATTATTAATTTATCCAGAAATTTTATTTGATGGATATCATTGTAGTCGGATTTGCAGGTCTCTCACTGGTATGCAATTCATTAATGTAAATGAAATATTTACTAGTTTGAAATGACGCTCGTACGTTTAAACTGATTTATTTGCGGTTGGAGGAAACATTTAATATGCAACGAATTGAACAAATGCAATATGATATTCTGGAACAAAACTATGCAATGTCTTGCAATTTTGTTGTGTCATGTATTTCTATCCAGCTGTTCAATAAACAGTTCTGGGTTAATTTGAATTAACGTCTTGTTTCATTTCTTGAAAGCATATGTAACATCTCAGTAAATATGTCTCAAAGAGCATTTTTAAACTTATTTTTCTTTAAAAATGTTTCTATCCCAAATATAATTTAATGATATTTTTAATCCTCCTCCCATTATAATATGTCTGGATAAGTTCAGAAAGTTGGTCTTTACAGGAAAAATGTAATCTTAGTTCAATTCTTCTATTGGAACCTTTGGTGTGAAATACATCATCTCAAAATCAAACAAAATAATCTCCTGATGATGCTAACATGGTTAGCGAAACATGCGTCGAGAAGTTAAAAAAAAAGTGATTTGGTGTTTAGTGGTAAATCTCTTCAAGTTTACTAATCTTAGTTCTTTACTATTGTCATTTATACCCTCATTTATTATATTATCATATTGTCATTATATTTAATATATTCTTGTAATACTATGTTTTAAATATACTTTTGTTTGCAACATAATGTGATTGATTGATGTGATTGAAAAAACATTTTTATGTGTAAAATGTATTTTATTTTTCAACGTAATCACCTTTCAGTTCGATACACTTAGTCTAATATTTTTCTCTGGTGTGCTGCGATGAATGGACGTTTCATCAACAGTTGACGCACTTTCACTCTCCGATTGTTTATCACGCTTTCGTGGATTTTTTCATCATCAGGATTTCAATCATTTCTGAAGCGATAACCTCATTTGGACGACCTGGACGATCTTCATCAAAATTGCTTGTTCGGCTACGTTTGACTTCAGCTGTCCAATATTTTATGGTTGATACGAAGCAAGGTACAAAGTCCAAATAAACTTTGCTGAGCTCCGTTTTAATCTCATAATTTGTTTTCTTTTTGTAAGATATATATATAAGATATATATTGTAAGATAATTTGTAAGTATTTTATCACCGCTCGACATTCGGTTTTTCAATTGCTGTAAAATCTGTAAAAATTGCTGTAAAAAGTTGTTCTATTTAAATGGCTGCCATTCACAAACTAAACCACTCATTGACTTGACAGCGCAATCTCTGGCCTAGGCCAAGTATTTATCATACAGTATTTGAACCCTGTTATGTACTTGATACTATTCATTAGTACCCAGTCCTTATATATTTTTTTTATTTCAAGTCAATGTAAATGCATATATGTTTGTAACAATATTTTTTAAATATTTGTATGACCTGTACGTGTGCTTTTTGCTTTGTTTGTTAACTCCTGTTTTTACTCTGGTACCATCCGATTCAAACCCTCATCCGTTCATCAAGCAGCCAGACTGGCCAACAAAATTCATCAGACACTCGAAGAAAACCGGCACGTCGGTGCAGTTTTTCTCGACATTTCCAAAGCTTTTGACAAAGTATGGCAGGATGGTATGTTCAAAACCATCGAACTAGATTTTCCGCGAGACCTTACTATCCGCTCCTTCCTGCAAGGAAGGACCTTTCAAGTCAAAATTAAGTCTTTCCTTTCCACGAAGAAATCCATAGAATCGGGCGTCCCACAAGGCTCCCCTGGCATCTGCCTTGTTCAACATCTGCATGGCCGGAATTCCTCGTTTCCACGAAATGAAATCCGCATTTTTCGCGGATGACACTACTTTATTTGCTGCAGCCCGCAGCAATCGGCTAAACACTGCCATTCGCAAGCTTAAATCTGGCACCACCTGCAGGTCAACCCAGAGAAGATCTTTTTTAACAGAAGACGCATACCAACCGAAGTCAGTCTGCTGGTGAACAAAGTACCGATTCCGTGGTTGCAGAAAGCAACCTATTTAGGTTTCCATTTCGACCGATATCTGTCATGGATCATTCAAATCCAGCAAGCAATCTACAAGGGTTACGGCAGCATCAAATTGCTGTACCCATTATGATACAGAGCAATTTAGCTCCAAAAATCATAGTAACAATTTTCCTTCTCCTAGTGAGATATGTGCTTCTATATGGCCTCCAGGCTTACTAGCGTCCCTTCCAGACCTTCCAGAAGAAATAATTGTGTGTGGCTTTAAACGCACTTTGGTTTGTTAGAACCAGTCAAATTCAATGAGAAACATGGGGTTCCACCGATTTCTCAACTATATCACTTCCAACACACGAAGTTCATGCCCACCTACCATCGATACCATCGCTCCTAAACTCCACCATCAAGTTCCAGATTTCGAAACCCAGAATCAAGATCCGCGCACCACTGAGATCACCAGCATCTCTATCGATATCGGACCGACATCTGCACCTATGTCCATCGTCGGCCCGACAACGGCAGAAATAACTCAAATTTACCGATGAATTCATCGAACCTCAGCGAAGTCTAAGCGAAGTTCGGTTAGACTTTATTGCGAGATAACGCTTCAAGAAAAGCACAGGTCGACATTATTTTTGTAACATTGATGAGAATGCTGTTTTGCGTTTCATTTGGGTAGTTATTAAAACAACTTTTCACAAAAATGGCCTAGCACTTTCCATTTTCAAGTATCTGCTTCTCCTTTATTTTATGGGATCATTAAAATTATTTGTAACTTTGACAACGTAGAAATTACCACAAGACCATAGAGAGGGTGTTTCTACAGAATTATACGACCTCTATTAAGGACAGTTTTATTGTTTTCTATAGTTTAGTTCGTGTCCGTCTCGTTTACAGTAGAGTCAAGTATTTAAGTCGGTTTTATATAAAATGGCAACTTCTGGTCATCGATTTTACAAAAATCCAGCGGATAAGTTTTATTATGTATGTGTACGATTTATTTTAAAATCACAAGCTACATCCGAAGAAATCAAAAAAGCCTATCACTTATATTTGTAATAAGAGCCAAATTGGAGATCAAGATAAAAGTTGGGGTTCTCATGTTTGCTGGGTGAGTTGTCATGTAAATTTAGTGCAGTGGATACATCGCAAGAAAAATTCTCTGCCGTTTGCTGTTTCTATGATGTGGAGAGAACCTACTGATCATCTAAGTGATTGCTACTTTTATATCACTAAAACAGAAGGGATTTCAAAAAAGCAAAGGGACTAAATTCAGTATCCAAATTTAGTGAAAAAAGCTGCTTCTTCCGCCTCTCAATATTAAGCTTTGACTAATGAAAAACTTTGTCACAGCCATGGACAAACAAGGCAATGGCTTGAAGTACCTAAAATAAATATTTTGTCAATTAAATGATGCAAAACTGCTTCTAGGTAATTTCCGTTTTCAAGAAAAATTAAATGAAAAGGAATTAGCTGCTTGGAAGTGTTTTGTAAATGTAGTGAAAGGATTTCTAGACAACAAGAAAGATGAAAACTATAAAAACCCCATAGATGAACTCTTGAAAGCCTTTGAAATACTAGGATGTCACAGTTCCTTAAAAATATTTTTTTCCCGAAAATTTGAGTGCAGTAAGTGACGAGCAAGGAGAGAAGTTTCATCAGGACATCAGGACGATGGAACCAGCAAAGCTGGAACTTATATGTTAGGGCTAAAGTTTTTGTCGCTGTATGACATATCATGTAATATATTTTTTATTCACATAATCCTCAGTAATGTCTTTACATTAGATTTAACACGTTTTACATGTAGATTGTAAAAATATGACTTCGCCTTTTTTTTCCCCACCACCGACCCCCTGTAATAAAAAAAACTGTACGTGTTACAGTAATTACTTATCATTTTCGGATTTAGGACTACAAAATACTTCAATGATATCTGAAAAAGTTTAAATTTGTTGACTTGTGATGTCGGACCTCCTTCCTTCGGGGTCAAAATCTCTGACATTTTCTTGGTCAACTAGAGACCTCAAAAATAAATAGAAATAAATCTAATGAAATAAAAGTAGGAGCTAATAGGGCTATCTTAAAAACCAGACAGATAAAATGAAAAAAAAACTCTGGTACCCGGTAGCACATATTCCGACTGTATAGAAGGTGTCCCAACGTCGGAATTTCCTTTTTAAATAAAACCAACAATTTTGAAAAAATAACATGCTTCTTTATTTTATTAAAAAGTATAGACATGGCAGTTATGTTTTAAAAATTAATATTATTATTCATCCAAATGTCTCCTCGACTGTTTCTATAGATGGTCACTCGTTGCGTAAAATTGTCTATAACAATATGCCACAATTAAGTCACTACTTTAGGTCATTAATCATCTGCGGATTGTAAGAATAGGTGGTCCTTGAAGATGACGTGGCCAAGAAAACATGTCCCTAACAAATCCAGTTTCTCTCGCCGCATGACACGTTACGCCATCTTGTTGACATAGTATTAAGGTGTAAAAAGTTTCTTAATATATAACGATAGCGTTCACCATTAATATTTTCCGATTCACTATCGTCATTTCCATGAATAAATGGCCCTATAACCCCTCCAGCCCACAATGCACATCACACTGTTACTCGAACAGTATATAAAGTTTATTCTGAAATTACTTGAGAATTTTCATTTTCCCAAATCCTACAATTCCTCTTGTTCACATCACAAACTGTGAGGTGGAAATGAGCTTCGTCGGAAAACATAATTTTAGATAAAACATACATACAAACATAGCTTTTTGTTTGCACAATTTTAACACGTTCCTCAGTCGTAAAACGTTTCATAATTAAATTGCCGGGTCTCCAGATGACACATGCGAAATATAAAATGTATACTTTAAGTCCCGAAGTTAATTTAAATGCCGAAATACCTATTGGGCCACCCCTTATTAGTAATTCAGATTAATGTTAAATTATTAAATTATTGTGACAAATTTTGATTCAGTTTTAATAGAAAATATTTACTATAACAGCAAAGCCAGATTGAGTTAAATTCGCTACGTTCTTTAACTGCTGTAATATTTCTTTGTCTACTGAAATAATCTGATGCTTTAGACTACTGTCCTACTTTATCCAGTTTAACTTCACTGCGAATATTACTGTGCTGGTATAATCATTAATTTTGAACCTGCACCTTATGGCTTTATTCACAGTTTGTGCTGAAATAAAATTATTGTTGGAATATCCACTTTAAATTGACCCAACATTTTATTCTACACATCTTGTAGTTGAATTTAATTTGAAATAGTAGATAGATAAATGTCCAAAAATTTAATCTCTAAAATGTATGTACATAAATATTGAATCATTTCGTGATGATGATAATTTTTTTTTTAGTGGCTAGTGGTATTTTTTGGAGCTAAATCTATAGAGGGTATAAATGTATACGCTCCAGACATAAAGAAGTAAGCCAAAGCATAGTAACATATATTGATTTTTAAAATATTTTCCCACTAAAACAGGATGATCAGACAATATAAATATTACGAAAACTGTTAAAATAATCAGTGTGGATAACGCATCAAATCCTATTAAGTAATCTATCACTGATTTAATTATTTATTTTAATAATAATAAAAGCGAAGATTTCATGGCATCAAATTCAGATGGTATCACATTCAATAGATGGTATCATTCATCAATGGTATCAAATTCATACTTTATAGTGGAGAGAAACTGAAGATGCTAAAGAGTTTTGGTATGAAGTTTTAGAATTTAAAGACAAATAAAATTTAAAAAACTGGCTTCTTTTGCTATGTCGCTTTTACAATTACCTCACTTTTATGCTAATGTTGAAAGGCATTTTAGCAATATGAACATAATTATAAATAAAAAAGAACATTTTGATAGTGTGAGCTGGCTTAGCACTAGATAGTAAATTCTTTAATAAGTACGATATTCCAGACAAAGCAATCAAACAATATTGTAGAAAATATAATTTATGTTATTAATTTTAAAAAGTTGTTCTTATTTTTGTTATAATTAAATATTATCAGTTATATCATCATAAAAAAAGTATGCTATATATGAGTTCATTATGATTTAAAAGCGTTTTATAATAAAAATACATACGAAAAATTAACAAAATCGTTTTTTTTTCAATTATTTCTTTATTTCAGCTTCGAAGAAGCGCGGGTGGCTTTCTAGTGGTTTTAGAGTCGACACTAGTAGTCTCTGGAAAAATATAATCTGAAAATTTTGGCCCGTTTGTCTCACATCAGACCAGATTCAAAGAACACAAATCTGCCTACCATTTCATAGATATCGAATAAAAGTGTAAAATTAGGTACATCGGATAAACAGCTGTGATACCTTAGTTTTAAAGTAGTGTTTGAGAATGTAATATCGTTTTACGAAACTATAGTCACACAAAGTTAAAAATAAAAGTGATAGATAACAAAGTAAAAGATTGAACAAAGAAAAAATGAACTATCACAAAGTAACGGGCAAATCAATCAATAATTTGAAAAATTCAATGCTCTACAAGAAATGGCGTTAAAAATTTGATAGAAGTAAATGAAATATAAATAAAATAAATATGTGAAGAATACATCAAAGAACTTTATCTATCGATGATGATAGACTGATGAACTTAACAATAATCATGATACTCTGAGACTTTACAAAAACTCAAAGTAATAACAGTCAGCGGAAAGAGAAAAATACAATGCTCTACAAGAAATGGCACTAGAAATGTGATAAAGAAGAAAATAAATCTAAGAAGAATATATCAAAGAACTTTTGCTATGATGAAAGAGACTTTGATCTATTGATATCTGAAAATGAACATTACTTAAATTTTACCAAATGAACTAATACAGGCCATCAAAAATACCAAAGGAGGGAAAGCGCCTGGTCCAGATAAAATCCCACATTAAGTTACTGCAACCACCTGGGTGATAAGATGATAAATATAGTTTACCTGATTTCTTAATCAAATATGTAGATAGAAAATAAAAATCCTAAAAAATTACTCAAATTAATATTCACATAGCTAAAAAAATAATCCTAAATCAAGTATCAACAAATTAATCAGTTCTATGAGCCATTCATTGCAAATGTTCTCTCTCTCTCTCTCTCTCTCTTAAGCAGTGGCGGCTCGTGGGTTTTTAAAGTGGGGGGCATATAAGAAAATAGTGCTGCTGAAGATTTTTTTTGCCTTCCTCTGCCTCCTTTTTACCTTTCATGCTACTGAAACCCTATACAGGAGGTGAGCCAAAAAAATGAGTTAAAGAAAAGAAACTGAACGGAAACAAAATATGGTGTTTTGCTCTGCAAAATTGTTTGCTGTGATAAAAGCTGGAGGGACGGCGCGCCCTCCCTCATAAGCCGCCACTGCTCTTAAGTCTTAATATCTTAAGATAGAAATGCAATTGGTCGGAAAAGATTATCTTGGAAGACGACCTCTATTAAAAGTGGAAGTTGCCTTTTGCCTTCCAATTTCTACGCCCTGTTGAATAGTGTATATTTTCATGGTGAATTGGCACAATCTACTGAAGACAACAGTCTATGAGTGACATTTACATTTTAAACGGTATTGCAGCTATTAGGTTCCAATGTTCTGACACTCTTCTTGGACAACACTTCAGAAATACTGAACGCCCGTCCCTCAACAGCCAAAGAAATGGCACGAATTATGAATATCTGAATCTCAGGAAATCTAAAGCATAAACGGAAATATCAAACTGTAGTTCTAATAAAGGAAGAAAAAGAAGAATTTTTATTTTATTTATTTGCAACTGCTTTAGAGTAAATTAAAATGGCATATGAACTTATTCAATAGTATAATGGGTGGAAGAAATATTTTTTTGTGTTGCAAATTGAAAGTACAAATTGACGCTACGTAGAATTAAAATCAATTATCTTACAATATTAATTTATAATTGGAGATAATTCAATATACTCAAAGACTACCTAAATTATTATAGCACGCTGAAAGTAAATGTCGTAGTCTAACAACTTTGAACACAAATATTCATTAAAAACTGTTTAGTATAGCAGAAACGTCAGGTTCAGTTTAATTCGCCACATTCTTTAGCCACTGTAATCTTTCCTTGTCTACTGAAATAATCCGATGCTTCTGGCCACCGTCCTACATTATCCAGCTTAACTTCACTGCGGATATTACGGTTCTGGTTATTCATTTACTTTGAATCTACACTTTACGGCTTTATTCATATTATGAGCTAAATAAAACTAATGACATCCCACTGGAAAATTGACCCTATATATTTGTTGGCCAAACGTTATAACTAATTGAAATAATATTTGAATGAGATCCCATTTAAATATTCTAATAATGGATATTAATAATTAGTGTTATACATTTATTTCTTTATTTTCGTCATTTATATTTCGTAATATTTTATAGATAATATCATATAAGAATAAACAATATATGTTATAATGTAAAATCTGAAAATATTATTTCATATCCGTGTTCATTTTCTTTTTTTATATATAATAAATGACTTTAATCATTCAAAAAATTACTTTATGCATTTTTATCCTGTATAGACCAAGATCCTACTGCCTCCAGAGCCACGTCATAGTATCAAACCTAAGATATTTTCTGTAGGTGCATACTGTAGTAGGTCAGAATGCATGTGTGTTAGCTAGGTTAAGTCAGGGCATTTGGCTGGTAACAGGTACCTGAGGGTTGAAAAAATATTGCCCAACTACGTTAAAGGATCAAAACTAGATTTTTAATATATCTTACGGAACAGTATTAGCCACCTACAATTAGTATTATCGGACGCCTTCCGTGAATTCTAGCTTTTGCTAGACGCTTTAAAGCTAGATAAATAATCAGTGTAACTACTAAGTATCAGGCTGAATTTTATATATTTTACTCAGGTGACTATTTTATAAGCAGCTGGATCGATCCGAAGGGTCTAGCATCCCGCCAAACACGATAAAAGGTCCAATGTGAGTGTAAGCGTGAGGGCATTATCGGTACATGCGAGTTCGAGTGAGAGCAATAGACGAGGTTTCTATAGTCTTTAGTGGCGTGTAAAAATAATAAATATAATAAAAATGTAATAATTGTTTTCTGAATACACATTGAAAAAGTGTAAACAAATATTAAAATTTGCTGGTTGAACCGTTAGAAAGTGGTTATCACACAGAGTGTTACAAATTATTTACAGATTTAATGAAAAAGTATTTTACATAGGAATTGAGAATTACGAAAGAACCTACTACAAAGAATGAATCAATAAATACAACAGAGGATTTATCTAACACCACACCATTGATACCTGAGTTAAGTACACAGTCAGTTGAACCACAGCCATCTTTTTTACAATTTCCATGCCAAACAACTAATTCAATATCCGATTCGATTACAATACCTCGGCCAACTACAATATCTGAAGCAGTCAAATTAATATCATCAATACCGACGAAAATATAGAAATTGTACAATTTGAAGGTGAACCGAGCATAAGTGATGTAAAAATTACCGACAAAAATATTAGCTGTGTATTTTGTAATCAAAAAAAGAAAAAATTAAAGCCTTTACATGAATCCCAAAAATATAAATGTCAATCCTATATTACACCTACAGCAATAGTGGGTCGTGAGGGAGGGCGTTGAGGCGCCGCCCCTCCAGCATTTATCACAGTAAACAATTTTGTAGAGCAAAACATCATATTTTATTTCCGTTCAGTTTATTTCCTTTAACTCATTTTCCTAGTTCACCTCCTGTATATGATTTCAATAGCACGAAAAGTAAAAAGGAAGAAGAGGAAAGCAAAAAAATCTTCAGCAGCGCTATTTTCTTTTACGCCCTCCCACTTTAAAAACCCACGAGCCACCACTGACCAATAGTAAAACATAGAGAAGAATATCAGGAATTATTTTAAAAAAATTGAAAACATCGGTCATTTAAAAATATATTATCATAATATTTCTAAACTTTATTTCAACAGTAAAATAGCATCACTTAGTAAACAAACTCCGTACTACTACTTACCAAACTCCTAAAAATGCTTGGTATGACTATCGCCAATACCATAAAGTTATATTTGATGAAGTGAGTAATTTCATCCAAGAGAATGTGATCGAGAAAGTGTGTTGTTTTTTTTAACGTAGATTCATTATGATTATATCTACTGATTCGAGAGAAGCGCAGAAGAAAATTTTGAAAAAGTTAACGTGACATATACACCGTATTTAGAACAAAAATGGGCATTTGGAACAAAAAATAATTAAAGTGTTCAATCAAGACGTTCATTTTTTTTTTATTCATAATAAAAAATTATTGCAACAAAACTGCTACTATTTTACAAAAAGCTGCTTTACTAGTAAGTAAAAACTAGTGACTAAATCGATATTGCTAATAGAAAAAAACTTCCTTATATCAATAAATTACTCTTCATTTAATCCAAAATTGTTTAAAAATATTCATTTTCATATGTATAATATTATCATAATTATAGTATAGAAACCAAAATTTAATAAACCGTCAAATTTATTTAAATTACATTAAATCAAATATATTAAATTAAAATTAATTTTATACTTTATCATCAAAGTATTATTAAATAATAATTAGAAAAAGTTTGTTAAAATGTCTGTTTTATTAAATTGTCTGATAAACTCATCTACTGCTCCCACTTGCACTCAAATGTACCGATAATGCCCTCACAGCGGACCCTTTGGATCGGTCCGACTGCTTATAATATGTTATAAAATAGTCACCTGAGTAACATATATAAAATTCAGCCTGATACTTAGTAGTTCCGATTATGTATCGAGCTTTAAAGCGCCTAGCAAAATCTAAAAAGCTAGGACACGCGAAAAGCGTCCGAGTTTTTGAGTAAATCCTATAGTTTGAAGATGTCGGAAAATTGTCGCTAGGCCGTAATACTTCTTCTCAGCCTCGGGATGTTTAACGGCCGTCCATCTTTAAAAGCGTTTTAAGATAAACCTAGTCGGAATCGGAAGGTCAGACCAGTACACACTCTACACAATTGTCTAGAACGGCTTCTACAGCTTTTTCACCACGACGAAAGGCTAAATATAGCAAGTGTCGAAGATGAAGTTTTTTACCACCCGCAACTTTCATTTCACAGACCTGAAAGATAATTAAAATTAAGTTTTTCAGAAGAATGACAACAAGAGAAAATGACTAACTAAACTAACTGAGGAGAAAAATTATTTTCGGTTCTTCGGTCGCGGTTAACAACCATAAAATCATGAGCCTAAATTGGCCTGTGTAGGGATCAATATATATATATATATATATATATATATATATATATATATATATATATATATATATATATATATATATATATATATATATGCTTGTCTTTTCCTGGAGCCTTTTCATTATTCATCTCTTCTATAGCATTTGTTACTTCATCCAACAGGATATCTGGCATTTGCTCCTCCGTGGGCACTGCAACATTTTCGTACGTTCCATAAACACTGTGCCATCCTCACGCATTAAGGTATACATTTGTGTTCTTTTATTTCTCAACTTGCGTTTTGCTTTGTTTATTTCTTTGCTTTCTTCCAAGGTTTTTTGCACTAGCTGCATGTTGTACCGACGGGATTCTTCTTCAACACGTTTTCTTATAGTTTCGCAAAGTTCAACGTACTTAACTCTGCCAAAAAGACCCCTGCATTCCTCATTCAGAGCCTTTTTTTCATTAAATCAATTGTCTCATTAGAGATTTTTGACTGTTTAAAACCCTTTTCTGACCGATTCTGAACATAATAAAAAATAAAGGAAAAACAAACGAATTATAAAAACGGCGGGAACTTATGGATCAACCCATTAAATCCTTTCCACCTCTAACTTGTTCACAACTGTACGTTTTTCGCTTATCCAACTAAGTCGCTATGTCAATTACGTTTTCACCTCGCATCGACCTATCGCTAAGGCAATGTGTTATCAGTTGTCTAACGTTGTTCTCGCTTCTGTTGCATTTGGAGAGTTTCTGTAAGAACGGTTTTTATATATTGTTTTAATATATACTGCTGCACAATTAAATTTAACTGAGGTAGCCGATACTTGATAGAAATTCATTTTAAATAAACAAACCAAGGTTAATATGTAAAAATTTCCACTATATTTAAAATTGTATGTATGACAATTGTCTCGACATATAGGGCCTTTTTCAAATATATAGTTTAGTATAGTATAGTATAGTTCAGTACAGTATATTATAGTATACTATAGTAGTATATATTTAGTCATATATAGTTTAGTATAGTTTGTATTTGAAAAAGACACTGTGTGTCGAAACAATTGTCATACATACAAAAAACAGGCGATCGTTTACCATTTACCCAAACAGGCGACCCATACGCTCGACTGCTGTTTACTTTCAGACTCTTATGCATAGATAAAAGATTAGTCACCTATGTGGATATTACGGCTTTTGACGCACCACGATTGTATTTTTTGAGCATTTCTTTGCACCAATAGACACGAGCCTTTTTTTGACTGATTGTCAAATTAAGCGGTGTCAAACTTTACGATGTATATGTCAGATGGCACCTAGCAACAACATTCTTGCCATTTCCGGATACATAAATAGCAACCATCGTATAATCGGTATAAATTTAGAATATGATTATTTATTATTAATAGAAAGTTTCGAGTACCAACATGCAGCAATAAAGATTAAATAAAAAAAAGAAAAAAACATTTTTTTTCTTTGTTGTACTTAACATTGTAACAATGTTGTACTTAACATTGTTTTACATTGTTGTGTAAACATTGTGTAACAATGTTGTACTTAACATTGTTTTACTTAACATTTTATCACTTTTATTTTTAAAACAAAATTTGTGTGTGGGGTTATAGTTTCGAAAACAGTGTTTGAGAATGTAAAGTCGTTTTATGAAACTATAGTCACACACAAATTTTGTTTTAAAAATAAAAGTGATAGATAACAAACTAAAAAATTGTTTTATTCCTTTTTAAAAAATGAACTATCACAAAGTAATGGACAAATCAATCAATAATTTGAAAGATTAAATATATATATTATTATTCACGTATGGGCCCTGGTGGACCACGCCAAGTACAATTAGAGGCGTTTGTTGTTGTTAGCCTTCCTTTGCGCCCATACTAATTTCATTCTTTCGCTATGAGCTTTTTTCCTTTCGTCAGACCAAGTTGTTTCAATCTTCCTACATTTTTCTCTCTGGCCAACCTTCCAAACGTTAACCTTGTGTCTGAAACAGCCTCTATCCTGAATTTCACTTTGTGTAATCTTTGCTGATCTTAGGTCCTCTTTAATTGCAGCAATCCATTTAATTATTTCTACTTTAGCTCTACTACTATTTTCATAAAATTCGACTATTTGTCTAGTTAGACTACTCGGATTCATCCGTGTAAAACTTAAGTCTTCTTTTTCTCATATCGCTATATATATATATATATATATATATATATATATATATATATATATATATATATATATATATATATATATATATATATATATATATATATATATATATCTGTGTATTGTTTGATTTCTTGGTTTTCTCGAAGTCGGTATGTTGTGCTATTTATTTGTTTGGGGCCTAGGATTTTTCTTATGATTTTTCTTTCCTTCTTTTCAATGTCCTCGATGTCTCTCTTTCTATTCAAAATGAGCGTTTCTGCCCCATATAAACATTCTGGTTTAATAACTGTGTTAATGTCTCAGTTTTGTGTTTTTAGATATGCATTTTTTGTTGTAAATATGTTGTGTAAGTCTCAATGTGGTTTCCATTTTTTGACATCTACCCTTATTGGCCGCTTTTTCCAACCCATTTTTCCATAATTATTTCACCCAAATATTTAAATTGAGAAACTCGTCTGATGTTACCATATTTTGTTTTTAGAAATGGTGTTCTTAGTTTGTTGCAGGTCATGTATTGTGTCTTTTCAAAGGAAATTTGTCCTACCTTTGAAGGAAGTCCTACCTTTTCTGCTGTTTCTTTTAGGATTTCAATCTGTTTCTGTGCCATTAATACATCTTGAGCCAAAATTGCTAGATCATCAGCAAACGCCAGACAATCAATTTTGATATTGGTTCTCCCCATTTTAATGGGCTGGTCAATATTCAGGGCCGACTTTTTTTTACGCCACTCCTGTATTACTTTTTCTAGAATACAGTTAAATAAGAGTGGCGAGAGTCCATCCCCTTGTCTCACTCCACTTTTAATTTCGAAGAGCTCTGAGATGTCACCCATGAATTTAACTTTTGACCTTGTGTTAGTTAATGTTGCTTTAATAACTGCCAGCGTTTTCAGATCTAGTCCTTGTTCTTTCAAGATTTGGAATAAAGATTCATATTTTTCAATAGAATCATATTTTTTGAAATCCACAAATGTACAGACGAGATTTTTACTGTACAGTTAAGATCTGTACAGGATCTGCAGCAGGATCTGTCTGGTCGAAAACCTGCTTGATATTCACCAATTTCAGGTTCTAACTGTCCCTGTGCTCTGTCTAGTAGACATTGAGATATAATCTTGTAACAAACTTGGAGAAGAGATATTCCTCTGTAGTTGTTTACATCCGTTCTATCTCCTTTCTTGTATAGTGGATGGATTAGAGCATCTTTCCAATCTTCCGGAATTCGTTCGGTTCGTCAAACTATATATATATATATATATATATATATATATATATATATATATATATATATATATATATATATATATATATATATATATATATATATATATGAGATGAGAAGGAATACATTCAACTAAGGTTAATTTCCAAGGAAAGAAGAAAACCCTTATTGACGAGGAAAATTTGTTGTTAAGTTGAAGTATAACTATAAATAACTAAGTGTAACTGTAAGTACGTAAACACATAACATTAGTTTATCGTGAAATTACAATGACAATGATACGCAGTCTTGTGATTTCGATTAAAGGCGATATTGGAGAATGCATGTATGATTAGCATTAAGAGTTATTCCTCAGTTATCCCAGTACGAGCATTGTAGGTATTGATAAGAAAGTTTAGTAAATATTAGTTACAAAACACTTTTTAGTTTCACATACTATTCACATACATTTTCATTTAAAATTTAGTCTACAATTATAAGAACCTTGATGGAGTTGTTTCGTTTTGAAGAAGCTTCCAATAACCGCATAGAGTCTTCTTTCCTTTATGAACGTTAACCTTTCTATAAAACGCGAATTTAACCGTTCCCAACCTTATTATATAAGTTTATGTTTATTTAGTTTATTAAAACAGAATGCGGTAATCCAAATAGCTGAAATCCATTCGAGAATGTTGCGAAGACTGAATTTGAAAACTCTTGTCTGCGCGTTTGTGAACTTAGTATTCGAATATAATAATATTATTTAATTTCCTTCCATTTCTGAACGCTCGATACGCTGATGATATCGTTCATATACTTAGGACACTAATATTACATGTTATATTGATTTTACTTAATATATTGCCTTATATATACTTATTATATTGACTCTCCACACCACCAATTGCATTTAATATAGAAAGCGTATGCTTTTGAGAATGGCTCGCAATCGCCGCAGTGTTCTTGTGCGTCTGCTCCCAGCATACTTTGCGCGCGTTTAGATGCCATTTACAACCACATCGTCGATCTGTGTGCAGAGCTGCAGAAGTTTATAATGTTTAAGAATATTTAGTCGCCCACCGACTGTGAGATATAATCTACTATCACAATTCTGATGCGTAGTGTGTCACCTTGATGAATGTGCTATACAAAACAAGCAGCGTGGCCTACGGCCTTCCGGTGTGATGTTGCTCCATGGCAATGCAATGCCACATGTTTCTGCACAAACACAAGGTCTAATCAGGTCTTTTGGACGAAAGAACTGGATCATCTACCTTACAGTCCAGACCTCGCACCCCGTGATTGTTACTTGTTCTGGTACTTAAAGAAGTTCCTTAGCGGCCAACGGTTGAACGACGATGAAGAAGTTAAAACTGCAGTCATGGATTGAGCTTCTTCACAGGCAGTATATTTCTTTGACGTCGGAATTCAAAAACTTGTTGAGCGGTATGACAAATGTTTAAACAAAAATGGAAATTATGTAGAAAACTAGAAAAAAGTTTGAAGAATATAGGAAAAAAATATTTTAATAATATTTAATACGGACCTTATTTAAAATACGGACCTTATTTAAAAAATATACCTCCTATTTCGGTGAAAATATTATCCCAAAGAATGCTAAAATTATAGACGAACTGGTACCATACTTAAGAATTTAAATAATATTTACATTTATTTACACTTTGATGTATTTTGTGTTGTTGTTTTTTACTGTATCTGACGATACAAAACTGTACCTGAGAGGAGATAATTTCCAGCAAGGGGATAAGAAAATATAACATGGTATTATATTGGCTGAATATGGAGTTTGTAAAATATAATATAGTAATATAAATGTAGTTTTTAATGATATTTATAGTATATTACTTCTTACTAAAATACGGACCTTATTTAAAAAATATACCTCCTATTTCGGTGAAAATGTTATCACAAACAATGTTAAAATTATAGACGAACTGGTACCATACTTAAGGATTTAAATAATATTTACATTTATTTACACTTTGATGTATTTTGTGTTGTTGTTTTTTACTGTATCTGACGATACAAAACTGTACCTGAGAGGAGATAATTTCCAGCAAGGGGATAAGAAAATATAACATGGTATTATATCGGCTGAATATGGAGTTTGTAAAATATAATATAGTAATATACAAATATAATGTAGTTTTTAATGATATTTATAGTATATTACTTCTTACTAAAATACGGACCTTATTTAAAAAATATACCTCCTATTTCGGTGAAAATATTATCACAAAGAATGCTAAAATTATAGACGAACTAGTACCATACTTAAGAATTTAAATAATATGTACATTTATTTACACTTTGATGTATTTTGTGTTGTTATTTTGTACTGTATCTGACGATACAAAACTGTACCTGAGAGGAGATAATTTCCAGCAAGACGATAAGAAAATATAACATGGTATTATATCAGCTGAATACAGAGTTTGTAAAATATAGTAATATTTAAATATAATATATTTTACGGAAAATTGTGTATAGAAGGAGAGTGCGATATATATATATATATATATATATATATATATATATATATATATATATATATATATATATATATATATATATATATATCGCATATATATATATATATATATATATATATATATATATATATATATATATATATATATATATATATATATATATACACGGTGGGTCCGGAAAATAATGCATTTTTTTTTTGTGCTGGTACTTAAAGTGGCCACAGAGCGATCCGACAAGTTGGATTAGATAGGAGAGATTCTCAGCTTCAAAGCGATGCCTTCGCCAGTCTGCTCCGAGCAGTTGAGGCATTAGTATCGTTGTTTCCGCGCACCTCTGTTTAGTTCTTGTGTCACGAAACGCGATGGAATCGTCACTCGCGCAACGTTATGCAATAAAATTTTGTTCGAAACTGAACAAAATCTATTGTGAAAAAAGATCGTCCGAGTGAGAAAAGAGATCGCCACTACCTGGGAGCTCCTTCATGACAACGCTTTAAGCCACAACCAGCGCCCGTGAGTGCCTGGCAAAGCACAACTTGACAACGCTACCACAACCCCTATACAGTCCGGGCTTGGCTCCGGCCGATTTTTTTCTCTTCTCTGAGATCAAGACCGCCCTGAAAGAAATCCATTTTAGATCGATTGAGGCCGTGACGAGGGCCTTTGCCGATAAATATACATTAATTGCCTATTTATTTTATTAGAAATAACATCCAATAGCATTAATGTTTGAAAACAATTTCGGACAATTGTCCTCCACGGCAACTTCTGACAAAGACGAATTTTCGACCACTTTTTCAAGCAATTGAGGTCTTATGCTTCCAAAGCGTCAATAGTTGCGGGTTTATAGGTATAGACCAAATATTTAACATAACCCCAATGAAAATAATCTAAAAGCGTTAAATCGCATGATCTTGGTTGCCAATTAACAAGTCCATTCCTCGAAATAATTTTTACACGAATTGTTCCCTCAATTAATCGATTGTTGCGTTGACTGTATAACATGTGGGGCCAATCTGTTGGAACCTCATCTCCTCCAGATCAATACAATTCGGAATTAAATAATCCACATAGCCCAATAACAAAGCCCCCAATAATAACTTCCGGCGTACGGCGACAAATTGGTAAATGTGGATCTTCATTAAAACCACCAGCAAAAGCGGCGATATTTTCTTCGGAACGCACAGTTTTTGTCTTGTTTTTCTTTTAATATCATGAAGCGTAAAATGCGTTCAAAATGTGTCGATAATTCGTTAAATACATCACGAAGTGTTCTATATTTTTGGCGCCCAGAACACTGATTTTAATAATAAATTTCAATAATTTCAATAATTTGCATAACTTGCTCTGAGGTTAAATGTTCCATCATGATTTGTCAGACTATTTAGACAAAGATTTACAGACTTACACAAATTCACAGTTGTTTTTGCAGCGACCCCTATCGGAAGTACAAATCACATTAAAAAAGTTACCCTATATATTGTTTTGCCTTGAGTACAAGATATTTTGTCGGAGTTAAATTGCATTAAAAAATCATTACTATTTTAATTTCATTTAATTGCTTTAATGCTAATATTTTTAATAATATTTTTAATATATTAGCTTTAATGCTAATATTTTTTTTCATTATTGAAAAAAAGCAATAAAGATAATGTATGTAAGAATAATGCCATATAAAAACCCTAAATATTCAATATCGTAGAGAAGTAATCATAACTTGGAAGCGAAATTTCTACTCATCAGGCCATACGTTTTTCTAAAAGCATATAATTGGAAATGAATAATATTGGAAATGTACAAACCAGTGGCGGCTCGTGGGTTTTTAAAATGGAAGGGCGTAGAAGGAAATAGTGTTGCTAAAGATTTTTTTTGTTCCTTTATATATTGTGTATAATTTTTATATTCTGTTTAAACTTGACTCAAATTCAACAGAGGCGTTTTCATCATTGGTTTTTAATTCAACTTTCTCCTTCAAACTTAAATTAGTCATTATTAACTGTTTTAAATCAGACCCCATAATGTTTACAATTAAAAGTTGATTATTTTTATTTAAAAAGTACTACTAACTGTGTACACACGTAGCAAATCCCAAATCAAAATAAGAATTCGCTAGGCGAACGAAATATCAAATACGAAACATATCAAATGCTCCGTACCCGTCAAACCAGCGTTTAAAACTAATTCCCGATACGCTCGGTCGCAGGGAATCTACGTCCAAATCTTATGTTTTAGAAAGCAATTAAACCCCCGAATTCTGGCAACCAACGAACATGTAACACCAACGACGAGATAAGATGAAGGTGTCTTACAGTCGCTGGAGGTAAACGTCTGACCAATGATTGTGGAGAAAAAAATTGTGGCGAGAGCATGGAATTTTTAATTATTTGGTGTGATGGGTCGACAGTTGTTCTTCTACATTTGAAGATTATAATTTTTAATAATATCTTAAAATGAGTTAAAGGAAATAAAATATGGTGTTTTGCTCTAAAAAATTTTTGCTGTGATAAATGTTGGAGGAGCGGCACCGCAACACCCTTCCTCACGAGCTGCCACTGGTACAAATAATGAAGGAACTCTTTCAAAATACTTTCCATTCAAGCTTATGGTGGCATCTTGAATGAAATAATTTAAAATAAATAAAAATAATTTAAAAACATAATTTTCTAATGAAATAACTAGATTTTACTGTCATCTCTTTGGAAAATCGGACAAAACTATACCTATTGTGGAAAAATAATACCAATATTTCAATATTTTACTGAAAGGATTTCCTTCACAGCGGGGATGGCTATAAAGCCGTCATCAGCCTGGGAGGTTTGTCAGGCACCATATTTTACGTCGAACATAGACATTTAAGATTTATGAAAATATAAATTGCCTGCAAAACCAGACTATAAAAGGTGAGTCAAAATGAGTCAAAGAGATGGCGTAGTGAACATTTTATGAATTTTTTTTATAAATATGTGACGATATTGTAACCACTCGGTTATTTGGACTAGTTTTCCAAATGCATGGAGTTTCTAAAATCCCTGTAAAATCATAGCTTACATTTTTTTATGAGCATATCTACAAGATTAACATTTTATTATATTGATATATTAAAAATAAATTTTGCTGTAATTTTAACGGTAACTCCCAGCATCAATATCTCACTTGGAAATATAACTATTAGAATACGAGATGCCATCTAACTATGTAATAATAGTTTAAAGGGGTGAATGCTTCGGTTTCCTGTCATTATCCTCTCTTACACTTCTTCCCTTACCCTTAGTTTGCTATGAAATGCTGTACCCAGTTATATATTTCTCCTCTTTCTGTTATTATTAAGTATTCAGATGTCCGATATTCTTTGTCTGGCCAGTCATATATTTTATTTTTTCCTGATTTACTAGTAATCCGTATTTATATGCTGTTATCTCCACCCTTGAACATACTGTTTGTAGTTCTCTCTTACTTCTCCTTATAATTGCGATGTCATAAGCAAATGCCAGACATTGGTGCCATCTATAGTATATCAGATCCAATCTATTAATGTCCACTCATCTTACAACTTTCCCTAATACAAGCTTAAACAACATGGGTAACAGCGGGGATCTCTTTGTCTAAGGCCGTCTCTGACTTCAAATCTTTCTGAAATATCTCCTTCTATTTAAACACTATTTTCTGTTCTCTCCAGGATAATCATATTACTTATATTTTCGTAGACTTTTAGCTCCTTTAGTTCTTTATACAATTTAAGTATCCTTACTTTATCGTAAGCTTGTTAAAGTTACTGAATGCTTTATATTATTTTATTTATTTGATAGGATTTATCTCAATGTAAATATCTGGTCTATAACCGATCTTCCCTTCCTAAACCAATTTTGATATTCTCCTACCTTATCTTCCACTATTTCTAACAGCTTGTTCTTGATATACATCGCAAGTAGCTTATATGCTATACTAGATAGTTCTATAACGCTGTAACTGCTACATTTCGTTTTGTCTACATTTTCGTTTTGAGGATACATTACCACTTCATTCCACTCTTAGTCAATTTCTTCCATTCTAATTTTTTCCAACAGTATTTGTAAATGCTGAGTCAGTTTTTCTCCTCCATACTTAAGCTCCATGCTTAAGTTCAATCTTCTGTCTTAGAGAATACACCCGCACTCCACGTTGGTGCTTTGTCGTCATCAGCTGGGCTCAAGCTGAACGCCCGGAGAGCAGATGAAGGGAACGACCAAATCCATGACCATATAAATCGGCCATGTCAAAAGGCGGCTGCAATCACATGCAACTCTGCTCCATCCTGTGGTATCTCTGCTCCTACCTGTTATCCATTGATCTTACCCCACAATCTCCTGACTCATTACTTACTCCTTCACATCCATTCAGCAATTTATCAATATATTCCTGGCATTACATTAATTTATCTCACTTTTCCACTAAAAATTCTCTATTTTTATTTTTGTAAAATATTGGGCTTGTATGAAATGTTTTCCTCTCCCTTACAGATTCATTTTTATATGATATTTTTCTTGTAGCTTTCTTGTATTTTATCCATAGTGTTTTCATTAAACTTTTTTTTCTTTTCTTTAAGCAACTTTTTACATTCTCTTCTTTGTTTTCTATATCATATTTTTCCTTTTTCCTACTCCATCACTAGGATTTGCTGTCTTTGATGTTTTATTTCTTTTCCTGAACTTCTTCCTAACATTCGTTATCATATCAAGTGTCTTCCTCCACCTCCTCCTTGCCGCCTACGCTCCTACCAGTTTTTTTAATTTCTCCTTTTATTAAAACTTCTTGTATTCTGAACGTGTGGTATTGTTTATTTTATATTTACACCCACCAGAAAATAATAATATCTGGGCCCCTATAACTTCTTAATTTTGTAATACAATTTTGTTCTCCCTTCACAAAAAGATCACCATGTTTCTTTATGTATTTCTTTTAGCTGAAAACAGATCCTGTTTATTATCATGTTCTGCTCTCTTACAAAGTCTATCAAAAGTCTTCAATTTTTATTAGTTACTTCATGTTTGCTGTACTTCCTATTGGTCTAAAAATTTCTTCTTATCCAATTTTAGCATTCGCATCTCCCAAAACGATTTTTATATAATACTTTGCGAGGTTTTAGTATTCTTTGTCTAGCCTAGAATATAAATCTTCGTTGTCTCCTATTTTCCCAAGGGAAGAAACCAAATATTCTAACCAACAGAAAAGAGGTCTAAAAACTGTTCGCAACTAAATTACAATGTTCATTGTGAAATGAAGTTAGACTCATGGAAAAAACTATTTGAAACAGAGAATTTACTATAAAAAAAAGGAATACCAACTTAATTTTCGAAGTAATCTCTTTCACTTTCGCCACTTTTCAGGCAACCCTCGAATCTCAGATGGAAAAAAACTTGATGATGACGGTAAAGAAATATTTCTGTAACGAAATCATATTAACAACATGTTCTAAATGATTCTAAAAATATGTTTAGAATATTTTTAGGAAATTACCCATGATTACATACTAGTAGTTTCGTTTACCTGATCGGTCACTATGATTTATTATTTGAATAGTATTGCTGCTCTGATTAGGTATTAAATACAGTGATTTGTATGGCAATGCATCTTTTTCTTCTTCTTCTAGCGATTTCTGGACACAAACCTTGCTCAAAAACTTTTAATTTTCCCTGTTTTGTAGTTGCCTGAACCATACTTAGCCAGCTATTTTCTTGATGTCATCGGTCCAGCAGATATGAGGACGCATTCGTGATCTTTGACAGATTTATGGTCTCCATTTTAACATCTTTCATCCGTATATCTGGCAACATGTCCCGCATAATTCCACTTTTGCTCCGCGATTTCTTCTGCTACATTTCTAACCTTTATAATTGCCCTTATGTGTTTATTCTGTTTCCGATCTCATTAAGATATTCCGAACATTTGACGGTCCATGACGCGTTGTGTTACGTTGTGTACCATTTACATAGTAATACATAAAACAGATTTTTTGGCATACTGACATATTCATATCAAAAATCCAAATACCGGTTTTTTTTACCATCTTCCGCAATCTAATGTAGCGCAAATTGTCTCACACTTTATTTTCTGGTTTGGCAGCCAATTTATATTTACATGCATTTTTTACGTTTACGTTCGGCATACAATATGGTTCATGACAAGATTCCATCGATTGCGGCGGTTTTATTGCTGTACTCCCACTGTGCCAGGAATTATCGCTGAAAAAATTGAAATAGTGGGCTTATTTTTCCGCAATAGACACAGTTGGGTTTGTTTTTTTTTAATGCCAAACAGGCAAAATATGGATTTATCGTGGAAACTTTTGCAGATGGTATTTTTAAAATGGTTTTATTTAATTTAGGAACCCAACTGTAATAACCAACAAATTAATCTATGTGTAGATTTGTCCAATAAGAATGGCAGAACTTAAGAAACTTAATAGCGTCAGCACTGTTTGAAATGTATATGGCAGTCATAAACTACTATATAATGTTGAATGATTGTGGCGCGTTTATGGATTTTTTTCTTTTTTTTTTAATTTTTTTCGCCACGATCTAAAACTCAATTATTGTCAATGTAAGTATCATTGACATACACAAAATATATTTACTTCCGATCTATTCCTATATTTGCATTATATATAGAAATTAATATAATTTATTTTTTAGATTCGTTTAATTCGAAATGTTAACGTTCAAAAGTTTGTATTTATTTTAGAAAATTGTTATATCTTATATAATTTTGTTCATTAGGTAAATGTATTACAGCAAAAATCACTGAAAAATTTGTCTCCGTTTGGTTTTTTGTTTTTTACCCAGTGATTCTTTATTTACATAACAAATATTTTTGATATTTTTTTAAGTTTTAGATCGTCGCAAAAAAACCAAAAAAAAAAACAATATAAACTACTATGTTCAATACATTATGTCAATTCACCATAGAAAAATAGACGAGCTAACAGAGCGTAGAAATTGAAAATTGGAAGGCGACCGCCACTTTGGAGAAAAAAATATTTTTCGACGAAGCGCACTTCTGCCTTAATGGGTTTGTAAACAAACATAACTGCAGCAGTGATTCATTAGCAAGCAAGTAATTCATTAGGTTTTAGGAGTTAGCTCTTCACCCTCAGAAAGTCGCTCTTTTGTGCGGGTTTTGGGCTGATGAAGTGATAGGGCCTAATTTTTTTGAAGATGGTGATGAAAATCGTGTTAGTGTTAATGGTGAACACCATAGAAATATGCTAAGAGAACATATTTGATCTGAACTGATAAATGTTAATACAAACAAAATATTTTCTGTCAACAAGACGGTAAGACTTATGACACATCTCTTGAAACAATCGATTTATTGCAAAACAAGTTTCCTGGAGGCGCTATTTCGCGAAGTGGCAATTTCAACTGACCACCAAGATCATGTAATATCACACCCTTGGATTACTTTTTGTGGGGTTATGTTAAATCTCTCATTTATAAAAAGTTTACAAAACTTTAAGGTCACCATTGAAAATATACCACGCGATATGTGAGAAAGAGTAATTAAACATTATGTCTCAAGAATACATCCCACCAGACGAAACCGATAGGGATATTTAAACGAGAATATTTTCAAAACATAATGCCATTATTTATTCTTCAAAATAAAATAATAATTACCGGATTATCGCTCCTAGTCATCATTGTGCCTCATTTTAAAGTTCTAACGCTCTTATTGTACAACCCTTTATAAAAGGTTGCCAAAAGCACCATTTTGGCTATTATGATTCAATAAACATGGAACGCTACGCGACAGAGCAACGCGTCCTTTGTTTGTTATTGTTAAACATTGTATTGTTAAACATTACTATCAAAATGGTGAAAGTTTGGTTGCTACGATTCGTAAAGATTCCACTTTTCGCAGAACGAACGGATCGACACCCGGAATGATTTAGGAACACACACACACATACAAGGTGTCCAATATTGTTGTTCATTTTTGTGGGTATAATTAATAAAAGTCGATTTAGAAGTTATTTACAGTATTTATTTATAGTTTATTTCATTTCTTGCACAATTTCAATTTTATAGAGATGAAGACGAAGATCTTTTTTTAAACGACATGTAGCGAAGAAGATTTCTGAATGTGTACCTAGATACTTCTCTTCCGTACGGACTGGGGTGGATTTCCTCTAACCGACTCACGCACACGTTCAACGTTGTTTGCACCTCTGCTTGATCTTGGACGACCCGTAGATGGTAAATTTAGAGTTGATCCTGTAGTTTCAAACTTTTTTTATCCATTTCTTTATTAAATTAACACTTAGTGCCTCGTTTATGTTGTTATGTTCCGAAAGGCTTCTGCGGTCGGAAATATTAGAATTACTAGGTTCTCGGGTAGAATCGCGTTGTTTCGGCTTCCACTTTGAAGCCATTTTCAAGAAAATCTAGTTGATTTACTCTGAGACCTCAATCTGCCTACTCCCCAGAGTTCCCAACCAGAAAAGAACGTGGACGGCGCGACCTCTGTATAAATAGGTGAGGTTGTAGGTGGGGCGCTCGGTTGAGGGGTGGGGGTGAGACGGGAGGTTGAAAATAAGCGGTTTCCATGTATTTGGAACTCTAAGACCGTCGTCCCTCTTGTTTAAGCAATCTGGACGTTTTTCGATCTCAATTGCTTCACGAATTATGCGGGGTTTGTAGGAATATATAGGTGCGATTACTTTGGCCTTGTCGAAATCTATTTTGTGACCCGTTTGAAGATGATGTTCTGCTAAAATCGAGGAGAGATCAAATTTTCGGACGGCAAGAGAATGTTAGTATATGCGATTTTGGATACGTCTATTAGTTGTCATCAATAATTCTAATCTACCTTCAGATGATAAAAATGCTATAATACTGCGCGAAAAAGCTTCTAGTATCCCAAAAAAGTACGGTCTCCCAAAAATCCATAAAACCGACATTTCTCTTCGTCCAATCATCAGCGCATATCGTTCACCAACTCACAAATTAGCAAGATATTTAGCGAAAACTCTATAGCCGCTCGTGGAAAAATCAGCGTCCTACATCAAAAATTCCTCTCATTTCATTGAGTTTCTTCAAAGGCACAGTATATCCGAAAGTGACATTCTGGTTAGTTTTAATATTGTCTCGTTATTTACAAACATTCCCCTTCCAGAAACTCTAGACATTCTAAAAAAACAAACACCACACATCAACCGATATTCTTAGTCTTATATAACATTGCATGTCCAATGCATATTTCATTCTGAAAAATAAATTCTTTAAACAAATTTGTGGGGCTCCTATGGGCTCCACTCTTTCTCCGGTTATAGCCAATATTTTTATGGAACACTTTGAAACTCAAGCCATTAATACCAGTCCGTTGAAACCTTCTTGCTGGTTCCGATATGTCGGAACTTCATCATTTGGCCGCACGGACCACAATCTTTAAATATGTTCTTTTCGCATTTGAACAGTATACATCCCCAGGTCCAATCCACAATGGAGACTGAAAACAATTCTGCTCTCCCGTTTCTTGCCGTTCTAATATCAAAAAGTCCAGACCAAAGTTCCTCCTATTATGTCTATCGTAAACCCACCAACACAAACCGTTATCTAAATGCTAACTCACATCATCATCCATCCCAATTAAATTTGGTAGTCAAAACTTTAGTCACGAGATCACTAAGATTGTCAGATAGGGAACGTAAGCAAACAGAACTTAATTCGTTAGAAACGGCACTAATGCAAAACGGTTATGACATACGTCAAATAAAAAGGCATATTAATAAAGTTCAGGCAACTGGTCATACCAACCAATCTACTAGAGAATAGTCCCAAAATCCCAAAGTTCTTCTGCCATACATCAAGGGATTTACTGATAAAATTTGCCACGTATTCAGATCCCGTAATATCGAAACGATATTTACAATAGAAAGAAATATATCCAGTTTCCTCAGACCAGTAAAAGATAATATTCCACAAGAGTCACATGGTGTCTATGCGATTCCTTGTTCTGGCTGCTCCCAATCATATATCGGTCAAACTAATAGACGTATCCAAAATCGCGATTGTGTATAGACCAAAATAATGGAAAAATTAAAAATGCGAATTTTATCATGAAACTCGATATATAGGGTTAAAATAGTATTCTGAACAACTTTTTCTAATAACCTTTTTCGATACCTCTAACGCGAAACAATTTATTTGTGAATCCGTAGTAGGCTGAGTTTAAGATTCAGATTTCAGTTGAGTATATTAAAAAAAGAGACCCATCCACCTCTATGACTGTGCAAAAACTGTATATATATATATATATATATATATATATATATATATATATATATATATATATATATATATATATATATATGAAACTAAATAAACCTAATATATATATATATATATATATATATATATATATATATATATATATATATATATATGAAACTAAATAAACCTAAACTTGTTCTAAGAAGACAGAATTACAACAAATATTTTCCTCCGCAGTCTCACAATAAAATCAAAATTTAAGATTTATAAAAAAAAGTCACAAAAAAAGTGCCAGTGCCATGAAATGTGCCAGTGAAATTAAATTTCGAAAACGTTCTAAACATTCATATCATATAACTAGAAAACATGTTATTTATTTAAGATCATTTCTTTGCGCAAGTATATGGAGTCATAAAAACAGACAATCGTGTCCTGCATTTTGAAAGTTTTTCAGTGTCGAATTTTGATATTCCATTAGTGGATCGTATTGTTAGTTTCATTAGATGTAATGATGTTACTTCTTCAGATTTTGAAAAAATTGTCCTTTAACTTTCCTCGCTCATCTAACAACATTTTAGAAGTGAAATAAGTGATTGAAATGAGCAATATATACTATTGTAAACATCCTACCCAGTATATTACCATATTACCTATTCTGCATATTATCTATATAGCCAATTGCTCGCTTTAATCCACCTAGTTATGAACGATATTCCTCGGATTAATAGTCTGATTTTCAGATAGCAGCTCATAATAAACGATTCCATTTCAGTCCCACCAAATACATAACATAAGCTTCTTCGAATGTGAACTGATTGAAGGGGCATCTCGCTATTCACACTATGATCTCTTACGCTTAACATTATTATATAGAATCAATTTTTATCACCTGTAACCATCCGCTGTAAACATTAATCGATTTCGTTGCGCTTTAATAATAAATCGCAAACAAAAATTCGGTATATCAAATTGTTCTCATATCGTATTTCTCTATTCGGCATATCAAAAATTGTTCATGTTAATACATGCGGCACTTGTACATGGACCTTGCTAACGATTCCAAGTTAACGCAATCGCCTTGATATTGTTGACTAATTGATTTCAAGAATTTCTCTGATCTCTCGAGTTAGTTCATGCCGTTCATTAACATTAATATTTTGTTGCCTCAAGCTCAGCAGGTCGTCTAAAATGTGATGCATCGGTAAGATTAAAATCGTTTTCACGAAACTTTCTGACCCACTTACGACATGTGGATTCGTCAACGTCACCCTCACCGTACCCACCATATTTTCCTTTGCATCTACAAAACATTCTAGCTTTTTCGGAAATAAAAAAAGCATAATAACCGGTCTTTCAAGTAAACGGTTTTTTAATTCTGGGATAAAATACAGATGTCGTTGTGAATTTGCTTAAGTCTAATCTCATTTCAGAAGTGTAATGTATCACATTTATAAAAATAGTATGGACGTTCAGTAAAAACTGTTTTTCGAAAATTACGTCCTATTTACGGTTTATACAATCGTCCATCTGAAACTACTATCAATCGAAAATTTCAAGAAACTGGTTCGGTAAAAAATAAAAGAAGAACAAGTGGTCAGTTACAAAAATTTGGAATGAATCCTCAATATGACGTATTTTGAAAAAGGATTTAGCTCTGAAGGCATCTAAGGATGAAATAATACAGAAACTAAAGGCACTGGATCACTCAAAACGTCGTGCATTTGTCAATTGGATGAGAGAACAAACAGATGATTTTTCTCAAAAACTCATATTTTCAGATGAAGTTCATTTTGAAATGAGTAGCCGTGTTAATAAACAAAATTATCGCATTTGGGGTGAGGAAAATCCAGGATTGATTCATGAGAAACCTTTACATTCTAAACGAGTCACTGTTTGGTGTGCATTATGGTCAGAAGGTGTAATTGGGCCGTATTTCTTTCAGAGTGCTGCTGGTGAAGCTATAACTGTAAATGGTGTTCGATATCGTAAGATGATAACTAGATTTTTGTGGGAAGAATTGAATAAGATTGATCTAGATGATATGTGGTTTCAACACGATGGCAATACACCTCACTCACAATTGATTTAATGAACGAAAAATTTCCTGGGCTAGTTGCAAGAAACGATGATACTAATTGACCACCAAGATTATGTGACTTGAAACCGTTGGACTATTTCCTTTGTGATTACATGAAAAGCCAGGTTTATAAGAACAATACATAATCGAATCCTGAACTAAAGGATAAAATTATTCGAGTCATTGATAAGATAAAGCCACGATTATGTGGCTTGTCATTGTGGCAATGTCATCCAACATTTTAACAAAAGAGTGGATGTCTGTGGAGCTGCAGGAGGTAGTCATTTGGCAGATATTGACTTTCGTGTTAAAATGTCATACACTATGCTTCAATTATAAATATTTTTTTTTTAATCGACGCATATTCTGTGTTTTATTTAAGAATTAAAAAACCGCTCAATTTGAAAGACCCTTTATATCAAAAATGCTTCTTATTTCCTGCCTTTTTTAATGTTTAATAAAATTTGAAAAACATAACCAAAAGGAGTATGCATGAAATTCAGGCGTACAGTCTTTCCAAAAAATTAACTTTAAAATTAACTAATATAGAACATGAATGTTGGTGCAATTTTCAAAGGAATATGTACACAGCAGTAAATAGTAAATTTATTAAAAACATGTCATCTTTAAATAAAACAATTAAAAAACTCAAAATTGAGCAGTCGAAAGAGCATATTACAGAAAAGAGCATCAACATAGTAGAAAATCTTTCAACTCGGACGTTTGACAATCCAGAACTAGGGCTTTTAAATAAAGGCTTCAAATTTGCTTTACCAGCTTTAGAGGATATGGTAGCCGGTATTGAAACTCGTATTAAAAACTTACCGAGTCTTCCAAAGCTTTCGTCAGAGAGTCATGTAAAAGCTAAATTGCAAAAAATATTTCAATATTTTTCAAATATCGATAAGGGAAATAAGGTTGTAGTAATGGACAAACCTGATTACTTTGAACGCGTTGAAAAAGAAATTAATTCAAGACGGTCCTTATAAACGATTACCTAGGAATCCATTTTCAAAAATAATTAACGAAGTCAAAGATACATTGAAATCTTGTAACAGCCTTATTTATCCTTCTCTAAAAAGCAAAATACATGTTTCTAATTCAAAAGTACCAAGATTGTATTCTCTACCAAAAATTCATAAACCAGAAAAATTAATGAAACCAATTGTATCAGCCGTTGATTCTCAAACATCCAACTTGGCAAAGTGGTTAAGAAAGGAATTTCAGTAAAAACTGTTTTTCGAAAATTACGTCCTATTTACGGTTTGTACAATCGTCCATCTGAAACTACTATCAATCGAAAATTTCAGGAAACTGGTTCGGTAAAAAATAAAAGAAGAACAAGTGGTCAGTTACAAACATTTGGAATTAATCCTCAATATGACGTATTTTGAAAAAGGATTTAGCTCTGAAGGCATCTAAGGATGAAATAATACAGAAACTAAAGGCACTGAATCATTCAAAACGTCGTGCATTTGTCAATTGGATGAGAGAACAAACAGATGATTTTTCTCAAAAACTCATATTTTCAGATGAAGTTCATTTTGAAATTAGTAGCCGTGTTAATAAACAAAATTATCGCATTTGGGGTGAGGAAAATCCAGGATTGATTCATGTGAAACCTTTACATTCTAAACGAGTCACTGTTTGGTGTGCATTATGGTCAGAAGGTGTAATTGGGCCGTATTTCTTTCAGAGTGCTGCTGGTGAAGCTATAACTGAAAATGGTGTTCGATATCGTAAGATGATAACTAGATTTTTGTGGGAAGAATTGAATAAGATTGATCTAGATGATATGTGGTTTCAACACGATGGCAATACACCTCACTCTGCTAATGAAACAATTGATTTAATTAACGAAAAATTTCCTGGGCTAGTTGCAAGAAACGATGATACTAATTGACCACCAAGATTATGTGACTTGAAACCGTTGGACTATTTCCTTTGTGATTACATGAAAAGCCAGGTTTATAAGAACAATACATAATCGAATCCTGAACTAAAAGATGAAATTATTCGAGTCATTGATAAGATAGAGCCACGATTATGCCATAATGTCATCCAACATTTTAACAAAAGAGTGGATGTCTGTGGAGCTGCAGGAGGTGGTCATTTGGCAGATATTGACTTTCGTGTTAAAATGTCATACACTATGCTTCAATTATAAATAATTTTTTTTTAATCGACGCATATTCTGTGTTTTATTTAAGAATTAAAAAACCGCTCAATTTGAAAGACCCTTTATATCGAAAATGCTTCTTATTTCCTGCCTTTTTTAATGTTTAATAAAATTTGAAAAACATAACCAAATAATACAATTTTTTCTAAAGTACTCGCTGAAATTTCTTCTGTCAAACACCAAAGCTTTATGTGGGCCAAACTTTTGCTGCAACCCAATATTTCAATGAGGTTTAAGGCAGAAAATAATTCTTCCTTAAAACTTAATTCATGAACAATACAGTATACAACCATGTTATGATACTCTGACATATTTATTTTAAAAATTCATGGAACGTTTACGGCGTCATTTATCCGACGTATTTTTGTTTCACCTTTTGTTATCTGGTTTCGCGGCCAATTTATCGATATTCCCTCGATACTGACGGTTTTATTAGTGCGTCCCCGCTGTGACGGAAATATGCCGTAAAAAAGAATAAAAAATTGAAAACTGTGATTATTTTTCCACAATTGGCACAATAAGTTCGTTAGGGGAGAAACAGTCTCTAAATTAGAAATTTACTTGTTGATTAATTTCGGGTGTCACACTGTTTAGTTTACGTTCAATAATTCACTTCCCACAGTCGAATAATTTAAAACATTCCAAATTGACAATTTCATACAAGTTTAAAATTTTTTATATTATTATATACAAAGTTTGCAAATAAGTGGTCATAGTAATATAGCTAGTATAATTATTTACTATTAGAAGAAAAATATATTGAAGAACAAAAATGTGCAACAGTCGTTATACCAGGTGTGAAAATATAGTAATGATTATGGTGGCGTAGCGTTCGATCTGGTAACACTGTTGGCTTTCAGTTTGGATGGGGGGGGGGGCACTATGCATCTTCATTACGAGTTTGAACTCCTCCTTAGAGTCACTAGGCGGTCTGTACCAATTATTTTCGCGAACCAGATTTTTCTTGTGCGTTCTTAAAATAAGTGACAACAATTTTGAGCAACTGTGTGCTATTAAGTTTTCTCTGACTTGAACACGGGGGCACGGAAACTTTTGCAAAACTTCAACAAGCCTATGGAAATATTGTTTTGTCAATCGCCTAGGTTTTCAGATGGTTTAAAGCATTCTCAGAAGACTGAGACTCGATTGATTTTAACTAGATTTTATGTAAGGACTTGTAGCTGAAGAAAATCTCCGGAAAAATGGTTCCGACAACAGGGAGGAAATTTATTTTGACTTTTTGTGGCGAATTGAAAATGACCCTAATTTTCTGGAACGTTTAATCACTGGTACAGATAAATTTTTGAATACGATCCGTAAACGAAGTGCTAGAGATTGGCACAGTCCAACCTCATTATGGCCAAAAAGAGCCATAATAAGCAAATCAAATGGATTTGTTTTCTGATAGCCAGGGGATGGTATCAACAAAGGCCAAATGGTAACAACTAGTATTTTTATCGAGAGGTTATTGAAAGATTTCGAAAAGGAGTAATTCGTGTGAGACCGAACATGAAGATTACCTGGGTACTCTATTACGACAATGCGCCTTGCTACACGATTTCGATTATCGAATTTTGGAAAACTAAAAACATCACCGAGTTTCCACAACCCTCTATTCCTCAAATTTGAGTCCTTGTGACTTTTTTTCCTAAGATTAAAAATTCACCTCAAAGAACACCATTTTGTGACATTGGAAAACATTGAAAAGGAAGTAACCGATCAGCTGAAGGCCATTCCAGTATCTAAGTTCCATCAATGCTATAAGGAGTGGACAAACTCTCGTCTCTAGCACTGTGTAGCTTCCCAAAACAACTACTTTGAAGAAAACAGTTTAGAATTGTAATTTTTTAGTTGAATAAAAAATTATAAAAAATCAATTCCACTACTTTATTTACACAGCTTGCACATATTTGTATAAAACTGTAAGCGTACTCACTATATATCTTGAACATAAAAACTGTATCTTTACCTTTATCGTAAGTACACTACTAAAATTAGGCTTATTGGAGCAGATATTTGATGTCTTAAGTCATACCAGACTAATAAAATATTTCCCAATTTTATTAAAGGTAATATTTCAAAATCCAATTCAAAATCCAATTGCAAAATATGTGACAAAATAACTAATTTTGCAAAACAGAAATGGCTTGACTTAGAAATCAAACACTTGTACAATAAAAGGAGTATGCATGAAATTCAGGCGTACAATCTTTCCAAGAAATTAACTAATGTAGAACATGAATGTTGGTGCAATTTTCAAAGGAATATGTACACAGCAGTAAATAGTAAATTTATTAAAAACATGTCATCTTTAAATAAAACAATTAAAAAACTCAAAATTGAGCAGTCGAAAGAACATATTACAGAAAAGAGCATCAACATAGTAGAAAATCTTTCAACTCGGACGTTTGACAATCCAGAACTAGGGCTTTTAAATAAAGGCTTCAAATTTGCTTTACCAGCTTTAGAGGATATGGTAGCCGGTATTGAAACTCGTATTAAAAACTTACCGAGTCTTCCAAAGCTTTCGTCAGAGAGTCATGTAAAAGCTAAATTGCAAAAAATATTTCAATATTTTTCAAATATCGATAAGGGAAATAAGGTTGTAGTAATGGACAAACCTGATTACTTTGAACGCGTTGAAAAAGAAATTAATTCAAGAAGGTCCTTATAAACGATTACCTAGGAATCCATTTTCAAAAATAATTAACGAAGTCAAAGATACATTGAAATCTTGTAACAGCCTTATTTATCCTTCTCTAAAAAGCAAAATACATGTTTCTAATCCAAAAGTACCAAGATTGTATGCTCTACCAAAAATTCATAAACCAGAAAAATTAATGAGACCAATTGTATCAGCCGTTGATTCTCAAACATCCAACTTGGCAAAGTGGTTAAGAAAGGAATTTGAAATTCTACCAAACCAACTACCTTCCTGTTCTGTGATCAACTCAACCAAATTCATAGAAAAAGTCAGAAACACACATCTTCAAGAAGGTGAGGTTTTGGTTTCCTTTGACGTTTCATCGTTGTTTCCGAGTGTCCCGAAAATAAAAATACCTTGAAATACCTGAGGGAGTTACTCGAGTTTTAAACGGTTTTAATAACAAGATTGTATCTCCTTAACAAGATTATGTGTGAAGCAAAATTGTTTTCAGCTTAATAACAGGTTTTATGAACAACAAGAAGGAATAGCAATGGGCAATCTTCTATCACCTTTCTTAGCCAACTTATTTATGAGTAAATTTGAAACCGAGGTAAAAGATTAATTACTTTCTTAATTACTACAGTTACTTTCCGAAGGTATGGTTAAGATATATGGATGACGTTTTTGCCATTTTCGATTCGAAAAATGAAAATTTAGATAATTTTATTAAGAATTTAAATAGTAAATCCTAAAATATAATATTCACGCATGAACTCGAAAACAATGATAGTTTACCATTTCTGGATGTTTTAATCTGTAGAAACAATAAAAATAGGTTAGATGTTGATATTTTCAGAAAAAACACCACTACATCGAGATACATTCGTAACGATTCAAATCATAGCTTCCAAAATAAGCTGGCTAGTTTAAATTTTATGGTAAATATATTAATTAATTTTCCTATTCCTATATAAGATAATTATAACAAAGAATTAAAATTAATTAGAGAGGTATCTGAAGTGAATGGTTATAATAAGAATATTGTAGATAAATTAATTAGAAAATATAAGTTCAGAAAATTATTGAAAAAATCTTCGACTTCTCAAAAGGATCAGAACACAAAGAAATTCATGGTAATACCATTTGATGCCAAATTAACAAGAGAACTAGACAACATTTTGAAAAAAGTGGACATTAAGGTTGTGTACAAACCACATAATAAATTAAGAGAAGTTCTGGGTAATCCAAAAGATAAAGTAGAGCAACATGAAAAGTCGGGGATTTACGAAAATAGTTGTCAAGACTGTGATCGAAGGTATATTGGGCAAACAAAAAGATCCATTTTGACAAGATATAAAGAACATATTGTCCACATTAGATATGGGAGAAATGAAAAATCTTGTGTTGCCCAACATGCAATCGAACACGACCACAGTATAGATATTAGTAATTTATGACTAATTAAAAGTGTTAATAATAATAGTGCTTTGGATGCATATGAAAGCATTCAAATAGAAAAATGTAAGAAAATCATGACCCGAGATAAAGGGCCTATCCTGTTCAATCAACTTTCTCAATTATGTAAGGCTTAGTAAAATTCACGGTTCATGATTTTTACACGCTTCGTTAGTTAGGGTTTTTCATATAAATAGTACATAGTTTAGTTTTAGAATTAGATTAAATCATCTCCTGATGATGCTAACATGGTTAGCGAAACGTGCGTCGAGCAGTTCAAAAAAGGTGATTTGGTGTTTAGTGGTAAATCTCTTCAAGTTTAGTGTTTCACACCAAAGGTTCTAATAGAAGAAGTAATCATACAATACAAAGGCAAAGCTAGGTTAATAATTACAAATTATTTTAACTATTATAGTAAAGTTTTTCTTTCCTTTGACGTTTCATCGTTGTTTCCGAGTGTCCCGATTCCACATACCTTGAAATACCTGAGGGAGTTACTTGAGTTAAACGGTTTTAATAACAAGATTGTTTCTGAGTACATCTTCTTAACAAGATTATGTATGAAGCAAAATGATTTGATTTCAGCTTAATAACAGGTTTTACGAACAACAAGAAGGAACGGCAATGGACAATCCTCTGTCACCGTTCTTAGCCAACTTATTCATGAGTAAATTTGAAACCGAGGCAAAAGATGAATTCAGTTACTTTCCGAAGTTATGGTTAAGATATGTGTCTGACGTTTTTGCCGTTTTCGATTCGAAAAATGAAAACTTAGATGATTTTATTAAGAACTTAATTAAATCAACATAAGAAAACAACGATAGTTTACCATTTCTGGATGTTTTAGTCAGTAGAAACAATAAAAATAGGTTAGATTTTGATATTTTTAGAAAAAATACCACCACTTCGAGATACATTCCTAGCGATTCAAATCATAGCTTCCAAAATAAGATGGCTAGTTTAAATTTTATGGTAAATAGATTCATTAATGTTCCTTTAAATAAAGATAATTATAACAAAGAATTAAAATTAATTAGAGAGGTATCAGATCACAAATTAATTCATGCTAATACAATTTGATGATGAAATTTTGAAAAAAGTGGACATTTAGGTTATGTACAAATCATATAATAAATGAAAAGAAGTTCTGGGTAATCCAAAGGATAAAGTAGATCAACATGAAAAGTCGTGAATTTACGAAATTAGTTGTCAAGACTGTATACATATTGCCACATTAGATATGGGAGAAATAAAAAATCTTGCGTTGCCCAACATGCAAACGAACATGACCACAGTATAGATATTAGTAATTTAAGACTAATTAAAAGTGTTAATAATAATAAGGCTTTGGATGCATATAAAAGCATTCAAATAGAAAAATGTAAGAAAATCATGAACCGAGATAAAGGACCTATTTCGTTCAGTCAACTTTTTCAATTATAGGTTTAGTAAACTTCGCGGTTCATGATTTTTACACGCTTCGTTAGGTAGGGTTTTCATATAAATTGAACATAGTTTAGTTTTAGAATTAGATTAAATCATCTCCTGATGATGCTAACAAGATTAGCGAAACGTGCGTCGAAAAGTTTAAAAAGAAGTGATTTGGTGTTTAGTGGGAAATCTCTTCAAGTTTAATATAAACTCTGGCAAAATAAATGCATTAACATTTCTTTTTAACATATTGTGAGGAATTTTTCGCATACTTTCGTAAATGTAGACGATAGAATATACAGTTACATACAGATACAGTTACGAGAACATAGATAAAAGAGTTTGTGGATCAAGGTTATGCTTGTGGTTGCCTTAGAAGTATTCAATGACATGAAGAACACTAACTTAGACTTCTTACTCTACACAATGGACATAAAAATATCCGGCAAACGTGCAATGCGTCAGTGGAGAGTCTAGATTTTTTTAGGTAGTCTTGATTGGCATAGAACAGACAGTCGTATTCGGGGTGAAAAGCGAAGTTTAACTTTATATATTATAGTATATTAGAACGACTTACAACTAGGACTCCACGACTTGTGGTATTGGAAGCAGCTCACGCATAAGTAACATGCAACCTGTTATCTAACCGAAATATCGCAGCACATCATTACACCTTATTTGCAATCAAACCGACCTGCTGGAAAGAATACCAAAATTATTGCCGATAGAAAATATTGCAGATACAAATAAACATTGCAGATAGAAATTATTGGGATATTTGTAAATCAAAAAATGTTCCCTTATGTGGTAAATCTATCTATATTGAACATATTTTTAAAATTAATGATCAGCAATAGATTGGAGGTCCCATCAACATATTAGTTTGAAGTGCAGTATGATTCTGAAAAACGGTAAAACAAAGTATATAGAAGTATCTAGAGCTTAGATTTATTTAAAAAAACCAACGAATTGTGCTGACAATACCCTTCTTCTTCTTCTCATCATTCCGTCTTCAAACAAAGGTTAGCAACCATCATGAGTATTTTAATTTTGTTTACAGCTGCTCTAAATAATTGGTTCGATGTACAGTTGAACCATTCCCCAAAATTTCGGGAATTCGAATTTCTTGGCCTTCTGACGCTTGTTTACACCTCTATCTTTCCCTGCATAATCACTCTCAACAGTTCATAACGCTGTCTTCTCTTTATAGTTGTTTTTAATACTTTTTCGCTAGATATTTTACCTAGGACGTCTTCACTTGTGACTTTCTAAACCCAAGATATTCCTAGTATTCTTCTAAATAGCCGCATTAGCCGATTTATTCGAATTTTCAAATTAATTTTCTATTTTTCTGCAGCTTCGACGTTAACATTCTTTGAATTAACCCAACATTTTAAATGGTGATATCTATCTACTCGCTCCATATTAGTGTTGATTATTCTTAACTGTGTGTTGTTATTGGGCAATTGTGTGATGATGTATTTTGTTCCTTTTAGGTTCATATTTACTTCATGGAGCTTGCTGATTTATCTTATCCTTACCATGATTCTTTATAAGTTCTCGATTTTTTCCGCCAATACGACAGTGTCATCGGCATACCTTCTATTATTACTAGGATCTCCATTCACTACCTTGTCGGATGTTGCTCCTCGAAATGATTCCTGAATGATGACACCTATATACATATTGATAGACATCAGTAAGAGGATACACCCTTGCCGTACTCCTCATTATATGTCTTTTGTATATTTTCCTTCTACACAAACTCTAGATGTTTGATTATTATATAAGGTGTTTATTATGCTCAAATCTAGCTTAATTAATGGTTTTTCCTTTAGTAGTTCAATGAGGTTGTCATGCCTTACTGTACCGAAGGCCTTTTCATAACCTATAAAACATGCATGAATTTCTTTATTGACATTAAGACACCTCTAAACCAAAACACTAAAACTAAAGAGAGCATCCCGAGTACCAAGCCCATTTCTAAACCCAAACTGTGTTTGGTTCATCTCATCTTCCAAACATCGATAAATTCGATTATGAAATATGTGATATGATGTGATGTGATGTTATGTTATGTGAAAATGATAAATTCGATCTTTAGAAATACTTTAAGTAAGTGGTTTATTTATTACTAAGTCAATCATTCTGATGATATAATACATAAAATGTAAATCGAGTGGAAAAAATGTGTTTATTTTTCATACCTTCAAGTGCATATTTGATGTTTACCTCTTCTATTGTTATGTCTAGTGTGTCTTCTGGGTCTACTATTGTTTGTTCTTACTACTCTTGTTTGTGATCTTCAAGAAATTTCGGTATATATTCTTTTCATCGCAGTACCGTTAAAGTTCTTTATTTTCTATATGTTAGATCGACTTTGTATAAATAACACTATTTATTTATTTATCGTATTTAAAGAAACATATTGTTGGAGAAATTTCTATAAACGCCAGAAAAATAACACAGTATCCGTATGAACATACTTAAATCGAATTAACATATATAATGGCCTGTTTCGGTAGTAACTAACACGTCGGTCAATAACTCTAACAAATTAAACCCACTTTTTTAGCAAATTTCGACTTATTCATTAATATATTCTCCTTGAAGAGCAATGCAATAATTCAAATGCTTTTCCAACATTTCTACACCTTTTTTATAGAAGAATTTATCTTTGCATTCAAAATATCCTTCAGTTTCTGCAATTACATCTTCATTCGAACGAGCATTTCCAGCGAGCGTTTTTTTAAGGTGTGAGAACAGGAAATAGTTGCTGTGGACCAGATCTGAAAAATACGGTGGGTGTGGAACTAATTCGAAGTACAATTCATGCAATTTAGCCATCTTTGGCAAATATTTGTTGCACGGTACATTGTCTTGGTGAAACAGTAATTTTTGTTTGTTTATTTGGAGCCTTTTTTGGGATCTCGTCCTTCTAACGCACCAATAACATTATGTAATATTTGCTTTTGCTGGTTTTAACTTTCCCGCAATTACATTATCTCATGCACAAATGTAGCGATGAATCCATGTTTTATCCATTATCACATACCGCAAAAAATCCTTTTTATTTCGCTTAAACAGCTCCCAAAATTGCTTATAATCATCAATACGTTGTTGTTTTTGGTTCGCTGTGAGCAAAGGCGCTACCCATTTCGATAGGAATTTACACATTCTCAAATATTGATGCAAAATGGTGTAATCACTTTCTTTCGATGTCTTCATGATATCAGCTATTTCCTGCAACTTTACTTTACAGTTTTGCCAAATAATTTTGTGAATTTTTATAATGTTTTCTGATGTAACCACCTCATTCGGACGTTTAGAGCGTTCAGCATCATCGGTGCTTGTATGACCATGTTTGAATTCAGCATATCAATCAATTATGGTTGATTTTCTTGGTGCAAAGGGAGTCCGGGTAATTTTAAGTCATTGTTTTGCTTCAACAGTATTTTTCTTCATCAAAAAACAATGCTTAATCGATACAGGAAATTAATTTTTTTCCCTTGTTTTAAAAATAACAAAAGTAGCTTCCCTTAAAACACAACTCAGAAACTAGTAGACAGATTGTCATAAAATGTTAACACATAAAGTTTGAAGATTGGCACAATCGACCATTGGTAAGGATTTTTCGTAAGTAACGCCATCTATATATCAGACCAGGAACTTATTGAGCAATGTGTTATTATGAAATAGCTTACTCCTCTGATATTCACTAGAATTTATCTTCAGAAATATTTAAAGAATACTGCTAGAAGAATACTAATAACAGTCAAGAATACTGCTAGAAGATTACAGTAATAGTAACAGTCTGCTGCTAGAAGGATACTAACCTTAAGATAATAATTTATTGAATTACACAGAAATAATGACAATATTTTATTTTCTCTTCTGCTTTTGCAGGATGGTTAATGTATTACATTGAGTCAATGTTTAAGATTGTTAATATCAGCCACGAGAAATAAGATCACAATATTTGCCACATCGATTATGATATGATTTTTGTATTTGTAGTTAGGAATATTTTTCCAGTTCGTGTAAGGCCGATTTCGATTTCGATTTATTTATCCAGGGTTTTAGGTTAGTCTTACGACTCTTACCTGTTTCTATTCAATTTTCCGGCTGGTTCCGGTGTGTATCAGCGAACTGATACGGGGTTGGGGACTTCTATCTAGTCCTTCGGTGTCGATTCATAGTCGACTTTATTCATGTTGATAAGATGCTTTCATCTCTGCTTCGGAATCAGGCCGCAAGGCCCGATTCCGCGGATGATACGTATGAAAAACGCGTATCTTGATTAACTGTCCATGTGGGCGTGGTCGAGGGCGGGCAAAGTACTTGACATTGCAGCTGCTTCGTCGATTTAGTTCGATGATTTGCTTTGAGAATTCGCATCTTGATTCAATTGAATCGCGATTAGAATTCTCTGGAGGTTGAGTACAATTTCCGATAGCGTCGAAAATTGTTGGCTTATTGGAACTGCCTGAGATTCAGTTCCGGTTTGGTTTGAACGATGTGCGTCTCTTTTTTCCTCGTGTTGGGGTTTCTTCATTTGATTCTGTTGATTGATTGATTTTTTGTTTCTCTGTTTTTCCACTTTGACGGGTTGGTGGCAGAGTTCTGTAATCTTCAGGATTTTTCTCCCTTCGCTTGGCACAATAACTTGTACTATATCGATGGGTTTCTTTTCTTTAGTTAGCCATCTGGTTACTTTGGTTGGTTGGATCCCCATTTTTTGGAGTTCTTCTATAATTACTTCGGTTTTGATTGTTTCTAGTACGCCTTTCAGTAAGACTCGTAGAAATTTCTTATTGGATTTTGGTGTGTCGTATGCATAGCTCTTTTCGTCGAGCAATTTGCAAACGGCTTCTCGGTCCTTTTCTGTCTCCGGGGGTATTAAAACCCCGTTCGACCTGGTAATGGCTGGCCCGACCGCCACTTTATTTTCCTTTAGAAGCTTCATTACCTCTAGAAATTTAGCTTTATCTGTCAGGATAATAGCTGTTGGTTTTTTATTGTCAGGTTTTGATTCTGACGCTTTTACTGAGGGTTTTTCCGTGGTGGACGGTGCTGATTGCTTTTCGGTCGTAACCTTCTTGGTTTCGGCCTTTGAAGAGGAAGGAGCAGTCGACGCTGTCTGAGGATGGCTTGCTTCAGGAGCCCGTGCTGCTGGTTGACCTTTCTTCTTCTTGGTTTTGGAAGAAATCTGTTGGGATTCTTCTTTGTCTGCGGTTGCTTTTTTGGAGCCTCCTTCTAGTCCACTTTGGTCCATCTGGGCCTTAGTGGTTTGGTGTGAGACTAAGTTTTGTGGACTTTTTCTTTTTTCGAAACCGTAGGAAATGAAACCGTGCCATTCGCACCTACACTTCCGCCGGCTTTTATGATTTCAGTCTTCATATAATCGACTGCAACTTGAAGTATTGTTTTCTCGGTGAGAAGCACTGAATTTGTTGCGATTACTTCCGCTAATTGTTTATTAACACTTGCTAGAGCATCTCTATGATACTCCAAGCACTCGGCGTGGCAGCGTGCTAAATCATTATATGTATAGCACGCTTCTTTTACCTGCTTTAGGTAATTGTTTCTGTGGTTTTTGCTCATCGCGAACGGCACTATTCACAATTTCACAAAAAACACACTAAACGTTTAGTAAACGTTTGTTTGCACTTAACCTCACTTTTCGGGAGCTAGAGAACACGTGTGTACTCTCCGACGTCTCGATGTGTAGTCTGTGTAAGGCCGTTCAGAGCTATAACTTTGTAACGATTTTTCAACCTTTGTCTCCACTCTCACATCTGCCTCTTCTCTCCCGCCCCCTGTTCATTCATCCCAAAATCCTTAACATATCTTCCTGCACTGTCATTTGGAATGTAGGTTATTGCTAAAAGCCTCTAAATTAGCTAATTGTTCCTTTAGATTTTTTAAAAAATAGTAGTAATGGCACAGTACACGATAATCACTCTACCCATACACCATAGACGCTTAATTTCATACTTCATATCAAATCACCTTTCAGTTTTTAATAATATTATTATCATTATTGAGTAACAATCTTTACAAAACTTATGACAATCACTCAACTAAAATTCGAATAATCTTTTGAATTTAGGAATATGGAATTTGAAATCAAGAAAATAGTCGAGATATTTTACATATTCATGAATTAAGTTCCATAAATTCAATATACCAATATTACCTTATGATATAATCTGCGTTTATAATAGCCTTAATTATGTCATCATTAGCCACTCCCTGAACACAACCCAAGCTGCAAAAACCAATTAAGGGCGAACGTTCAGATATTATCTTAATATATACCACAAACTGGTTATACATATTACTAATTTTTGTACATATTCTTATTAGATATTGCATTGACAGTTTCAAATAAAAGTATGTGCATAAAATTAGACCACTTATATCACTATCTATATTTTTATAAAAATATTAATATATCTATGGTATAATTTAATTACCAGTTTCAGTTTCGTGTAAAAAGCTCTCCAAAATGTTCCTGAGAAGGTAATGAGATCTTCATTCGCTTCAAAAAACGAACATTCCAATATATGATTTTAAACTTATATGATTTTGTATTTATCCGGCAAAATATATATAGATCAGAGGATCTATGTGCCCATATCCCCCCCCCCCCCCACAGGGTGATTCTAGGGATTAAAACATTTAAAAAAGTATCTATAAACATACCCCAAAAATTCCTTCTTAAAGAGGGAACTCTGAGATGATTTTTTCGCAATTTTCAAAACGGTTTATGCTAAAGTCGTAAAATTCGGTATACTTTTATAAGTTGGAATGGAAAAACGTTTTTTGTGTTAATAATTGAATATTTTAGTCATGGGCGTCTCCTTGGTAAATACTGCCACAACTTTTTTGTTTGTAATATTTTTTATTTTTTAAGTCAAATTATTGAATCCCAAAAATGTTTAGGTAAAAAAGGTCCTGTTATGTCATCTCGTTGGAATAGACCGTTTTCCAGAAAACTTACTTTTTCTAAATCGATGCATAATTACATGGATATCGAAATGCATCTTAATAATTAATTAGTCGACTGTCACTGTTAATCTTTATCTTTGGCGTTTCGTAAAACCGGACCATTTACGCAATAAAGTGTAGATTTTTTATTTTTAAACTGCAAAATGGCCCATTATTCCTTCGATGAAATGACGAATATACAGTTTATGTACGGGAAGGCGAATTGGAACGCGTGTGAAGCTAGAAGATGTATTGTATACGTACTGTATGCAGAAACTTTTCCCGGAAGAGTACTTCCTTGAACAGAAACATTTTAAACCTGCATAGAAGATTATGCGAAAAGGGATATTTCAGGCCTTCAAAACATGACTATGGAAAAAGCAGGAGTACCAGAACTGCAGAAAATGAAAAACGAGTTTTAAAAAATATAGCAGAAAGTGTTGTAAAATGTAGCAATGTAAAAAATGTAGCAGAGAAGTGTCGGACGACTTGCTGTTTAAGAAGACATTCCTAAAAGTATCTTGTGGGAAATTGTTAGATTGCAAGCGCTCTATCCGTATCATTTGCAGAAAGTTTAAGCCTTAAAGCTTGATGACCTGCAACAAAGAATCCAGTTTTGTCAATGTAAAATTTTGTACAGGACATTCTCTTTACAAACGAAGCTATGTTCACACGCAATGGAATTTTTAATTCTCACAATACTCATGTGTGGGCGGAAAAAATCCATATGAATTTTTCGAATTGGGGCATCAGGACAAGTTTTCTATCAATATCTGGGCAGGGGCAGGGAATTTTTTGATTGGACCGTTTGTGCTTCCCAATCGTTTAAATGGACAACAGTATTTGAACTTCTTAAAAAACCATATCAGTTCAGATATGGCATCATTTATCTGTAAATGTAAGAGCGCATTTAGATCGGTTACGTCCAGGACGATGGATAGGATGGGGTAGTACAATGCATTGGTCCACGTTCCCCAGATTTAAAACCTCTCGATTACTTTCTGTTGGGATACTTGAAGGCACTGGTCTATGCTATCTCGATTGCACTGTAAAGGAATTGAAGCAAAGTATATTTACTGCTTGTGATTATATCAAAAATTAGCCTGGTATTTTCGGCAGGGTATGATCTTCAATGATGAAAATAATTGGAGGGTGCATTGAGATATATGGAGGTCATGTTCAACATTTGTTCTAAATAAGTGCTAAATCCTTAATACTAATTTGTCTTATTATTTGTTGGCTACTAAATAAAAATTTTTGTACAAGGGTGCCTACTTAATTATTAAGATGCATTTCGATATACATGTAATCGTACATCGATTTAGAAAAATTCAGTTTCATGGAAAAAGATCTATCCTAACGAGATGAAATAAACGACCTTTTTACTTAAAAATCTTTGCGATTCAATAATTTGATTTAAAAAAATTAAGAAATATCACAAACAAAAAAGTTATAGCAGTATTTACCAAGGAAATGCCCCAATGTGATACTCCTGACTAAAATATTTAATTATTTATACAATAAACGTTTTTCAATGATTCCAACTTATTGAAGTATACTGAATTTCACGACTTTAGTATAAACCGTTTCGAAAATATTGCGAACAATCCATCTTCAGAGTTCCCAATTTAAGGAGCTATGGCCCCTTTGTATATATATATATATATATATATATATATATATATATATATATATATATATATATATATATATATATATATATAAAAGAGCATTACACTTCAATTCCGCAAGGAAAAGTTTAATAGTAACTGATTGTTAACTGTTCGATAATCGTTATTCAAGAATGTATGTTAAAAATTCTAATTTATTTAAACAGAATTAGTTACTTATTATACAGAATTAATTACTAATTATATAAAGCAGTACTTAACAGAAGAATCATATAAACGTATGGAATTCGTTAATATGTACACTAATTTTACTTTAATTAACTATTTTAATAGCTACATTATATTTAGATAACTAGGAATATGTTTCATTATAAATTTCTGAAAAACGATACGTACAATTTTTTATTGAATTAAAGTGTTATATTGTTAACGATTACATAGAATATCTGTGTTCTATATAATATCGCTATATTCACTGCGTAAAAAGTTTTTTTCATATTTTTATTTAACATTTATGAATTAGTTATTATTAATACTAGTGTATAGTGTATAAATATTCCTATATTCTTAATTTTTAAACTACACGATACTTTTCAACAAAACTATAAAATATGAGATGTACAAATAATGAATAAGACTGGCGGCATAGCGCCTGATCTGGCAACACTGCTGACTCCCCCTTTGATGGGAAAACGAGCCAACTGAGTTTGGACTGCCTAGATTACTGAATGGTCCGTAGCTTTTCGTGAACCGGATTTTTCTAGTGCGATTTGAAACCAAGTAACAATAATTTCGAGCAACGGTGAGCGCTGTGGCTATAAGGGCCACATGCCACAGGGCTATATTCTGGTCACGGCCATAAAAATAGGCAAAATACCCACATCGAGTACGGGTAAATGGTCTTTGCTTATTAACATTCTTCACTGCACTGTACAACTTTTTACGCATATATATGTGTAAACATTATAAGAAATCGATCAACAAAAATATAATTCATTATTATATTAAATATTAAAATAATTCTTAGCTTCACCTCATTCTAGTCTCCTAGTCCATTAAATTCAACATTTCATATCTCTCCCAATTCATATTTGCATAAACTTTCGTTTGCGTTGAGCGTAAAATATGGAGCACGGCAAAAAATCTTTCAACGCCATACTTTTATTATTAAGATTGGACTAAGACGAGCTTTTGTGCTGATAAAAGTAAATTATGGATTTTACTTCGTATTATATAATGTCTGGATTGGTTTTTCAAATACATTAGTAAAAAAAAATTATTCAAACTGATAATATATTATAAAAATATCCTATGTTGAACACAACTTTTCATTGCTTTGAAAGAAGTAAGTTTATGATGTCACTGATACTATGGTTTGAGATTCAGAATGAATCTCCATAACTTAGACATCTTGATGTATGAAATCGATATGATATTATCTGACAATGTGATTTAGACTTTATTTGCCTTAATGATTAGCCTAAATGTTGTTTAAATGGTCATGATAGCTGTTTAAGTATATAAATTTCGAGTTTCTCGGGGTGAAAAACGAAATTTAACTCTTGCATTTCAATGGCATATAGCTATCACTTCAGGAATTTGTCGCATAATGCGATATATTCTAGGGAAACAGATCATCTCTACTACAGAACTATCAGAGGCATATTAAATGCAGCCTCTTACATAACCGATATTATATAACACGTCCCTAGGCCATATCTGCAAGCTGACCCAAATCTCACCATTCAGCAAAATAACGCTAGACTATGTGCAGTACAGTTTTAAAAAAACTGTAGTAGCAATCCACGAATAGCCAGAGATATTCCCGAATTTGTCGCCGACAGAATGCTGTTTAACCAGTGCCATAGCATTGATCGAATTCTTGAGCAATTTTTCCAGTAGCGAGCAGTTTAAAATATGTGTAGGCACGCCAGGGATACCTTCTTGCTAGAAAAGACATGGGTCATCTAATTTAGTGCATGTCTTGCAGAGTTATAGAACGTTATAACAACCCTTGTCGCCTACTCATTTTATTTATAATAGAAATAAATATCTTGATTTTTATCACTACATAATAGCGCCATTGTGTATATGAATATTACAAAATTTATCTAGTAGCATTTATTTTTATAGTGTTGCAACTTTTGAATACAATTTAAAAACACCTTTGAAGCGAAAAAATAATCACATGAATAAGAAAACTGATTGTTCAATTAATTGAACAATCAATTACGCATCGTTCTGAAGAACTTGGGCCTTCTTATAACACTACCATTCTTCATAAAGATTTGCATTTCAAGGCATATAATATTCAGTCAACCCAATGACTCTAACTAAATAATCATTTGTGTTTAAAAAAAAAGTGATAGAAAACAAAGTAAAAAAAACATGTTGTTTTAATTAAATTTAATTTAATGAAAAAATGTTTTATTTCTTTTTAAAAAATGAACTATCACAAAGTAATGGACAAATCAATCAATAAATGATCATTTTTTTTGTAGAAATTTTGCATACAGGCTTTAGAGCAACTTTAAACAGATTCATTATTTTATGAAAAAATCATCTTCAGCAACAAAGCTCATTTTTGGTTACATTGCTCCGTTAAGTTTCCGCATTTTGAGTGAAGAAAAACCCACATGCTATTCTTGAGACACCTTTACACCCACAAAAATTAACAATCTGCTGTGGCTTATGGTCTGGAGATGTAATTGGGCTGTACTTATTTGAAAATTGGCATTACTTTTCTGGCATAAATTAGATGATTTTGAGCTGGACGATGCATTTATTGACAGAAAAGTTCAGTGACTGTGTAATCCCAAGAAATGCCGATATTACCTGGCCACCAAAATAATGCGATGATCATTTGGACTTTTGGACCATTGGACTTTTTTCTATGAGGTTATGTACCAATAAACCACAAACACTGAATTAGTCGTGTCATTGGTGAAATAAATGCCGAGTTAAGTGGCAAAGTCATCAAAAATTAGTATTCTAGAATATTTTTGTTTTAAATCCAGAGACATTTACTTGAAATTAATTATAAATGTAAATACCATAAACCATTATTTAAAATAAAATAAAATTACATTAATATCTTATACCGTTTTGTTTTTATTCCAAATTAAAAACATATGTCTCTTATTTAATAACTTTAAAGTTTTCTAAACTAAAAACATATTACAAATACAAGCTCTCAATATTTTTTTCTCGGTAATCAATAAGGAAATCTTGAAGCACCATCATCACATTTTAACAAAAATTCAAATACTACCCGTTTGACATTGGCGAAATAAAAATTCATTTTTTTTTCATAATGTGCAGTGTAGTGGTTATTTCCATAAATCCTAGTTTACTTTGGAAGTGAAATACGGTTCGCAACGCAGTTCTCTCCAGCTCGAAAATTGAATTATCAGATATCTACTGTATCGAGAATTTTTTAATGTTCTTTTTTTAATTTTTTTTTATTCAAAAAGTGAAATATTGGAACCATTATTCTGCTAACATATATTTTTGTTTGTTTTAAACCGTTTGTTAGTTGTATCTGAATGATATTTTGTTTTTGAAAAATGAGTACAATTAAAAATAAATTGCGATATTTTTTTATTTTGAAACTCAGTATGCCAAACATCATTTTTAGTTCTGCAAATTTGTTTAGAATACGTTCATTATGCACTATCAAACAGTAAGCAAATTTTATAACAATTTTTACTATGCAGTTAAACCTCCTTATTCACGTTTTCAGTATTCGCAGATTAAAAAATTGTAACCACTTGTATTCGCGGCTGAAAATTTCTCATTCGCGGATCCAAAACTAATGATAAATATTGTATTTTTAGAATAATATGTATGTATTTCCTAGTTAACTTTCAAAACAAACAAGTATTTATAAACAAACAAGTCTTATTGCCGCTTGGTAGAAAGTTATTTGGCAAATAAGTCGCCACCGCCGTGTGCGCCGCCGGTTTACGCGTGACGCTATGACATTTGGTAAAAGTAGCCTTCGCTCGATCGAAAAGAATGCCAAACATAACTTTTTTTATCCAAAAGTGAAAAGTCGGCCTCTGGATTTAAGGTAACAAAAAAAAGAGTTACACTACTGCTCTGTTCTAATGCTTCAGGAGATTGTTTAACTAAACCACTTATACATAACACATTGCTAATCCTCATACTTTGAAGAATCAAAACAAGGACAACCTACCAGTATTTTGGTGTTCAAACAAGAAAGCATGGCTTCAAGTGTCATTTTCTGTGAGTCGTTTCGGGATTGTTTTGTTCCTGAAGTTGAAACTTATTTCAAGAAAAATTTTTGCCTCCTAACACGACGGCCTTACTCCAATTTATAGACTAAGGAATACTCCAGGTTTTTAAGCTGTATTACATTATACAAACCTTTAAAATCACACTGATCACCATTCAATGTGATAATGATGTGAACGTTTTGCAATGCTGGAAAGACTTTGATAGCAAAATGCATTATTAACGTCAAAGAATCATTGCAAGAGCTCAAGTCATATACATTGAAATCACACTGGAAAAAACTGTGGCCTAATCTAACTGTCGGTAATGAAGAAGAATCCGTGCAAAGTTTAACATTAACTGAAAACATTGCTCAAGTTGCGAATGGTATAGGACGAGATGGATTCGAACAGATAGAATCAAGTGGCATTCAAGAATTGCTTAAATCGCAAGATGAAGATAACAATTGATCTTCATAACAATTGATCTGTCTGTGGAAAAAAGTCTTGTTTTTAAAAGGCAAATTGTTAATACCACAGGCGAATATCAATCCAAATTGAAAGACTTTTTAAAAGCACAAAACAATAAAAAATTATTAATGTTTTAAACCATTGCCTAAGCCTCATGATAATGAGCCATATGATTAAAAATATCTCATTAAAATCTCTTTTATTATATTATATTTTTCTTTCTATTCTGTAACCTTGGAACATATGCCCTATAATCCCGTACAAATTACCATTCCGTATTCACGGTTTCTGTATTCACGGCATATTTACGGAACATATCGGCCGCGAATATGGAGCTTTGATTTAAAGAAAAGAATAAGCTTAATTCTGAAGTCCATACGTCTTTTTAAACGTTTAATTTTACTAGTAATACTAAAGTGAAAAGTGAAAGTGAAATATTTTTTAGTAATTCTTTATTGTTTTTTTTTAATTAAAGGCTTTTTCACAAAACGTTAAATATGACCATGAAAGTGTTAAATGTACCCATAGATGAAATCCCTCGTGCCTAATCCAACATTAAAAATCGTGAATCCAAACTTTCATGAATATCATGTAGTATATTTCAGAGAATAATATGACAATATATTGCAACTTAATTTTTTGTTTAATTATATTAACATACAATAAAAATAAACTATATATGCCAACCATTATGGGTAGATGAATTTGGTAGTTAATAGAGTTAATTAGAATTTCTGATAATGTGATATTTTATTTACACTCGAATTGTCTGTATTTACTATTGAAATATTTATCGTCGCCCATAAACTTTTTAGGAGGTAGTTCAACAATGAAACATACGAGATGTGTAAATAAACTAATGGGACTGTTGACTTCCCCTTTGGAGAAGAGACAGGCTATCGCTGATGCGTATATAATACGAGTATGAACTCCCAATAGTCGCATGGTAATCCGTAGCCATTCTTTACGTGAACCGGATTTTTTAGGACATTCTGACAATATATACAATATCGAGCAACGATGCGCTATCAAGTTTTGTTTCCAATTTGGACACAATACGACAAAAACTTCTACAAAACTTCAACCACCTTTTTGAAAATAATGTTTTGTCAAGACCCAGGTTTTCAGATGGTTTAAGGTATTCTCAGAAAGCCGAGACTCGATTTAAGCCTGAACCTCGCGGCGAAAGGCCTTCAATTAAAAAATTCGGGGATCTTGTGCATGCTGATCATTGCTTGACAGTCAGAATGATTGCGAAGAATTAAATTGAACTTACGCAACCGTTCATCAGATTTTAGCAAATGAATTGGTGATGAAGAACATCTGCGCGAAAATGGTTCCCAAAAAACCCTCACAGGATCAAAACAGCAGGGAAACATGTCTTGACTGAAACATCTCACCATTACTTGTGATGAGCCTTCGATTTTAGAATACGACCCGGAAACGAAACCCCAGAGCACGGAATGGAGTAAATGAAAGATCAAAAACATGCCGATTTGCTTTTTTGATAGCCAATAGGGATCGTCCATAAAGAATTTGTACCTCAAGGCCAAACAGTAAATCAGTATTTTTACTTATTTTACTCAGTTATTTATGTGAGACTAAACATGAGGAATACCTGGGTGCTGAAAAAAATCGCGGTTTGGCATTAGCGGGTTTTTGGCATGTAAAAAAATCACCATGCCTTCGCAGCCCCCTTATTTACCAGACTTGTATCCTTGTGACTTTTTCCTTTTCCCAAAATTGAAATTTCACATCAAAGAACACTATTTTGGTACATTAGAGAACATTGAAAAGGTCGTAAACAGTCGACCAGGTGACGGCGATTGCAGTATCTGAGTTCCAGCACTGCAATGAAGAGTGGACAAACCATCTTCAGACTGTGTGGCCTCTTATGGTCCACATTGTCCTCTTTGAAGGAGACAATGTAGATTTATAATATCAATTTAATATAAAAATTATAAAAAATCATTTTCGTTACTTTATTTACTCACTTGGTAGTATAATATAATTAAAAAAAAATATCTCCATAGGCAAAAAATTGAAAACAAAATAAATGCGAAATGTTCATTTCGATTTTCCATTGTTGATAACTGTGATGTTTCAGCTAACGATAAATATTTACGAATATTCTAACTAGCAATATTTACATTCAAAAAAAAAATTGTTTTTGGATTTTTTTATTTGGACTTGTTAAATATAATAGGAATAAACTAAATAATGTAAAATATAATAGGAATAACTAAAACTTGAAAATAATTTAATTTACATGCTTTTGTATGCTGTAAATCTACTAAATCTAAACACTCTTGGTGGCTTTCACCATTCTTACGATATATCCTCATATAACAGAACCAAAATAAAAAAAACCTTCAACTTTTATAAATTGAAGCAAAATTTCCTTGCCTCAGTAGATTACTGAAAGACATCTTATAATATATTTAATATTTACATAATTGCGCCAAAACAAAGCTACCTGACCGAATATAATTATGTAATGTCATTATGTGCCGGGTATAAAACATAAAACGTGTCAGATTATCCAAATAATGAAATAATCTCAATTAGGTCGGCCTAGGTTACACTCTACAACAACTTTACCAAAGACATACCGACTTACATTAACACACATCAGGGAGACGGTTTAAGCGCTTTTAATCTTTAACAACATCATGAATAAACTACATAATAGAAGGCAAAGGATATTGCCACAGAATAGGAAATGAAATCGTTAACATAATGCGTAACGCAAACAATACTATAAATATCATTAAACAAGAAGTTTAACTTTGGAGACCAGCATTAAATCTTTATCTGTTGAAAGGAAACTTTAGGGTATTAAATTATATTTAAGTCAAATGGCCACATTAAATATTATATTACAAAGGCTAATCAAAACGTTTCGAGCCTAAAATTATAAAATTAGATTCAATTTTCAAAACTGCTTTATGTTTCAACATAATCTCCCAATACTTCAATACACTTTCAATTATTCTGTTGGAAGCTTCGACATGAAACAGTAAACTCATGAGTGATTACAATTAAACATCAATTACTTTATTTAACCTCTCAACGCGCATTTCGCTAACCATGTTAGCATCATCAGGAAATGATTCCACCTAGTAAGTTCTAATCAGATCGCTAAATCCAATCAGTTTGAATGACTTTGTGATGATTCTAATATGGTTATTGAAACGTGCGTCAATATATTAAATAAACTAATTTGATGTTTAGTGGTAAATCTCTTCGAGTTCAATATACTTTGTCCAACAATTAGCTAATGATTATATCCTTTCCCAGAATCGAGTTTTTTTAGGAACTAATGGAAGTCAGAAAGGTCCAAATCTAGTGAATATGGTGCATATACCAGCAACTTAAAGTTTAATCTATTCAATTTGGCCATTATCTAAACACATTTATGAACAAGTGCATTGTGCTGACGAAAAATAATGATTTAATTCCGCAAGTCGGTTATTTTTTCACTAAATTTTTTACCCTGCTTGTCCAAAAACTTGCAGAGTATATTTCGGTTATCGGTTTACTTATCTCAAGAAAATCGAGCATGAATATTCCTTTGGCGTCCCAATATACTGATAACATTGCCTTTTCTGTCGATCGAACACTTTATGCTTTCTTTGGCGCATTTATACTGGCTTATATCCAATGTTTTGATAATTATTTCAATTCTGTGGTCAAGTTGCGCATCCATACCTCACATGTAATTATAAAACAAAACTAAAAATTGGTTTTATTGTACACACAATATGTTATTATGTTATGTACACACATTGTAACATTAACATTATATCATACCTTTCTTAACTAAAAGTTTTATTGAAATATGTGTCTTCTAAAATCATAAACATAAACATAAACAGCACCGTATTACTTACCGCTTGTGTTTTTGACACCATTTATGTGAAAAAGGCTTTCAAATTAACGGTTTTTTTTAATTGTTGAATAAAACACAGGTGGCGTAAATTTGCCTAGATCTAATTTTATTTCAGAAGTGTAATGTATGACATTTATAAAAACGGAATCGTACACAATACTACAACGTATTACAATTGTCGATTTATTTTATGAAAATGGGCGTTCAGTAAAAAATGTTTTTAGAAAATTGCGTGATATTTACGGCTTACACAATACATAGTCATAGTGGTCGTTCACAAGAGAATATTGATTTGGTATGTAAAAGTGTTTCTAAAGACCCAACCCACAACCTTGGCGTATCTTATAAGGTTCAAATAACCCAGAAACTAAAACCACTAGATCATTCAAAACGTCGTACATTTGTGAATTGGATAAAAGAACAAAGAAATATTTTTTCTCAAAAAATAATCTTTTCAGATGAAACACATTTTGAACTTAGTGGCAATGTTAACAGCAAAATTACTGCATTTGGGGTGAGGAAAAGCCAGAATTGATTCATGAGAAACCTTTACATCCTAAACGAGTCACTTTTTGGTGTAAATTGTGGTCAGAAGGTGTAAGTGAACTGCATTTCATTCAAAATGCTGCTGGTGAAGCTGTAACTGTGAATGGTGTTCGATATCGTAAGATGATAACTAGATTTTTATGGGCTGAATTGAATAATATTGATCGGAAGAATATGTGGTTCCAACAGAATGACCCTACACCCCTCTCTGCTAATTTTGTTTAACAATTTTTTTTACATTTTTGACATTTTTAACAATTTTTAAACAAATGTTAAATAACAATTGATTTATTGAGAGAAAAAATGTCTGGACGAGTTATTGCAAGAAACGGTGACATTAATTGGCAATCAAGATCGTGTGATTTGACACCGAACTACTTTCTTTGGGGTTACATGAAATGGCAGGTCTATAAAAACAATCCACAAACGATTCCTGAACTAATGGATGGAATTATTCGAGTCATTGGTGAAAAAGAGTCACGATTATGCCAAAATGTCATCAAAAATTTTGACGAAAGAGCTGAAAGAGGTGCTGACTTGGCAGGTATTGTCTTTAGAGTTTAAATGTCATACATTATACATTTATAATTTTTTTTTTAATAATTTTAAAATTATTAATTATCATTAAAAAGTTTTTTTTAAATTAAGGCAAACTCTGTCTTTTATTCAAGAATTAAATAAAAAGCGCTCAATTTGAAAGACCCTTTATAATGTATGACCCTTTCAACTTCGATGATTGTACGACCATATTTAAATCAGCAAACCAATTGTTTTACTATTGCATTAGATGGATCAAAATCTATGGTACTAACGCAATTGCTCCTAACCGTATAAATGTTTTTTTTAATAAACACTCGATGAGTAGAAATAATACAAAAAAAAACACCGTTCAGGAAATTATTAAAAGAATCTTCGACTTGTTAAAAGGAATAGTATAAAAACAAATTCATAATAATACTGTATGATACCCAATTAACACGAAGGCTAAACAAGATTCTCAGAAGTGGACATTAAGGTAGTTTACAAAACATATAATGAGTTAAGGGAACTCCTGGATAACGTAAAAGATGAAAAATCGTGAATTTATTAAATTAGTTGTCATAATTGAAATTGAATGCATGCTAATTAACGCTTGGTTAACTTCACGGTGCGTTATTTTTACACGCTTTATTATGTGCGGTTGTCATATAAATAGATCATAGTTTAGTTTTAGAATTAGATTGTATCATCTCCTGATGTTTGGAAGTTAAAAAAAAGTGATTAGGTGTTCAGTGGTAAATGTCTTCGAGTTTTTAAGCACTCAGTGATAACATGATTATATCCTTTAATTGCAGTTATTTTTCTATTTTAAACAAATCAAGTCTACTTTGCAGCTATTAAAATATGATTAAATTGGAATAAACAAATTAAACATCACTGTGTGCTTACAGGAAATAAAATATTATAGCAAACTTTTTTTAGATTAATATGTCCATCGTTCTGTCAGACTAAAAACTTTTTGATAAATATTTTGCATTTTCCCTAGTGATGCAAGTCCTGTAACGTTTCCTAAATATACCCCAAATATGATTGCTTCCATTTCACTTAAACATCGAAACAAAAAAAAACGTATGATTGATTGAATGTACTCAGACTGTGTTCAGTGGTAAATCTCTTCGAGTTTTGTAAGCACTCAGTGATAACATGATTATGTCCTTTAATTGCAGTTATATTTCTATTTTAAGTAAATCTAGTCTACTTTGCAGCTATTAAAATATGATTAAATTGGAATAAACAAATTAAACATCACTGTGTGCTTAAAGGAAATAAAATATTATAGCAAACTTTTTTTTAGATTAATATGTCCATCGTTCTGTCAGACTAAAAACTTTTTGATAAATATTTTGCATTTTCCCTAGTGATGCAAGTCCTGTAACGTTTCCTAAATATACCCCAAATATGATTGCTTCCATTTCACTTAAACATCAAAACAAAAAAAAACGTATGATTGATTGAATGTACTCAGACTGTGTTCAGTGGTAAATCTCTTCGAGTTTTGTAAGCACTCAGTGATAACATGATTATGTCCTTTAATTGCAGTTATATTTCTATTTTAAGTAAATCTAGTCTACTTTGCAGCTATTAAAATATGATTAAATTGGAATAAACAAATTAAACATCACTGTGTGCTTAAAGGAAATAAAATATTATAGCAAACTTTTTTTTAGATTAATATGTCCATCGTTCTGTCAGACTAAAAACTTTTTGATAAATATTTTGCATTTTCCCTAGTGATGCAAGTCCTGTAACGTTTCCTAAATATACCCCAAATATGATTGCTTCCATTTCACTTAAACATCAAAACAAAAAAAAACGTATGATTGATTGAATGTACTCAGACTGTGTTCAGTGGTAAATCTCTTCGAGTTTTGTAAGCACTCAGTGATAACATGATTATGTCCTTTAATTGCAGTTATATTTCTATTTTAAGTAAATCTAGTCTACTTTGCAGCTATTAAAATATGATTAAATTGGAATAAACAAATTAAACATCACTGTGTGCTTAAAGGAAATAAAATATTATAGCAAACTTTTTTTTAGATTAATATGTCCATCGTTCTGTCAGACTAAAAACTTTTTGATAAATATTTTGCATTTTCCCTAGTGATGCAAGTCCTGTAACGTTTCCTAAATATACCCCAAATATGATTGCTTCCATTTCACTTAAACATCAAAACAAAAAAAAACGTATGATTGATTGAATGTACTCAGACTGTGTTCAGTGGTAAATCTCTTCGAGTTTTGTAAGCACTCAGTGATAACATGATTATGTCCTTTAATTGCAGTTATATTTCTATTTTAAGTAAATCTAGTCTACTTTGCAGCTATTAAAATATGATTAAATTGGAATAAACAAATTAAACATCACTGTGTGCTTAAAGGAAATAAAATATTATAGCAAACTTTTTTTTAGATTAATATGTCCATCGTTCTGTCAGACTAAAAACTTTTTGATAAATATTTTGCATTTTCCCTAGTGATGCAAGTCCTGTAACGTTTCCTAAATATACCCCAAATTAGATTGCTTCCATTTCACTTAAACATCAAAACAAAAAAAAAAACGTATGATTGATTGACTGTACCCTGTCAGTTAATAATTTCGGTGCAACGGAAAAAGTATAACAAAACAGAAAATATTTATAATTTTGAATCAAAATTTTAATCTAAATCTAAACGGATTAAGTTTCGCCGTATTAAATCATAATAGAAATTGTTATTTTGCAGTTTTTCAACTAAATTGTGTTTTTGTTTGAAGAAAAATTAATTAAAATATTTGTTTAACTTTGAAAGTCACGCAATTAAATGTCTTTAGGCAATTTAATAGTATCCGAGATCAGCTGATTTGTGGTTTTTTTTTTTTAAACATTAACGTTAGGATTAGGTCAGGATTTAACGAGTTTCTTAAGAAATCTTTTTTACAAAATTCGACCATGATCGGTAGACCAAAATTTGATAGGTAGGCGCCTATATTTCTAAAAAATTGGCCGGAAATGGGCTTCAACGTGCATGGAAATATATAAACAACCAGAAATATACAAATTATGTGGCACGAATCGCTAAAAACGAAATGAAACGCTGAAAGCAGAGCCTAAACTATATGCCTAAAAACTAACAGCAACAAGATAATACATATATTCATAAAACAAAATAATGATCACATAATAATAAACAATGCAAACATAGATGCTATAAATTAATTTATTTACCCAGGCCACCGTATAAAGCCAAATTTCGAAAATCAAGAAGCAAAAATCTTCCGATGAGTCAAATTGGGATGGATATCTTTTGGAAAGCTGTGAGGGCATATGTGAGAAAAAATTGCAATGCATCAAAAAATTACTATATAAAATATTTTCTACCGATGTTTGAAACGAAGATGGATTTTGAGTAACGTAATACTAGAGTAAAGTACCGAATATGAATTTTACAAATAATAAATAATAGATCTTAAAACCTATTTGAACACACAGCTTGTAAGCATCGAACTTTGAAGCTGTAACACTACTATCAAAATTGATATTATACTACAGAAGATACTCAATACTCATTGGTATGTAAGAAATAGTACCCTCTTAGTGATGTGAGCATGGAGATACAGACAAAATGAGACGAATTATTCAAAAGCACGAAGAAAGAGCACGCAAACACGTTACCTAATGTAAAATATTAGGACTCAAGAAAGTTTAACCCATTGAATCAGTATAGTGGATGCTAAAAGCTGAGTAATGTGCGCGCGTGTAGTATACCTTGTAAGACGAATCTGAGGAATAAAGTGAGTAAAGTTAACCTAATTCTTTAGTATAAAAATTCTAATTGAACAATGTTACTCATTTATGTTAGATCGGTCGTCATTTAATTAAAAACAAACAGATACTAAGAAAAATTGAAGATTGTTTACTGGTGTTATGATGTAGGACTTTGGTAGTATAAAATAAACACAATTTTAGAATATATATATATATATATATATATATATATATATATATATATATATATATATATATATATATATATATATATATATATATATATATATATATATCTCTTATATTCTCATATATTTATTATATTCTCATATATTCAAGAAATGTGGTAATAAAAAGGTAGTAAATAAAAATATGACAAATGTAGAGCAAATTCAAATATTCATATTGTATATTTTTTTGCAAATTAAATTAAGAAGAAATATAATACATGTTTAACATTCTGGGGAACCATAAAAATATTATTTAGTTGTGCAACTATGACAAATTTACCCAGAAATAACAGAATATCTGAACTAAATATTGAGAACGAATTGAGTTAATTTCAAACATACATTATGACTGTTTAATAAGCCCACGTATCTGTGACGTAGATTGTTGACGCTATCTATCTATTCTTTATAGTTTGATAAAAATTGAAAGATAAAAATGTTAAAAATTGATAAAACTGTCTCAAATTTTGTGCTGCTAACAAAATTTCTTGTCTTGTAGAACGCCTAAGGAGCTTTATCGAAAATGCGAGGATACAAAGGCCAAGAAGTGGTTGAATAGTTATTTCGTTCCGGTCAACGTCTCCGATTGATGAAAACATCAACAAAGTGAAGAAAATGGTGACAAACAATTATGATTGAAGATAAACTGATCTAACTCAGGACCTCGGACTCAGGAATTATGTTTTAGGCATGAGACGCGTCACCGCGTAACTTGTGTTGAATGAGGTAAATGTCCTCTAAAAAGGACACTGCAAACAGGTTGCTGAAAGGATCTGTAAAGGCCAATTCAGACTCTACACTCACGAAAAGCATCATAATCAGTAAACCGAAAAAATCACGTCAAAACGGCCCGAAAATCATAATCATGTTGACCGTTTTCATTGTGTCCACTCGGAATTACTTCCGTAGGACAAACAGTCGACAAGCAATATTATCTGGGTATTATGAGACGAGAGAATGTTCATCGGACAAGGCCGGATTTGTATTCATCTTTATATAAGAATTCTTGACCACACACTCAACAAATTGCATTGACCAGAACTGACCCCATGTGACTTTTTGTTTCCCAAACTCAAAATATTAAATATTTCGTAGATGTTTTGAATCAATTGAAGTCATAAACAAGATGACAGAATTTTCTGATGAACATACCGGAAAGTGCCTATCTATAAGAAGTATTTGGATGGGTAGATTATTCGCTGATATGTATCGTATCAAATGGAGACTATTTGAAATGCGACAGAATACATTTAAATCAATATTTTGTGTTTCATTGAACAATTCTCGATATTTATTTGGCCGAATATATAAAGAAATGATTTTTAGTGGACAATGTCGTCTCTTAAATGATTGTTCCCACAATCAAACGACACTAAATTGAACTGTTGCATCTTTGTATCAATTCATCAAGGAATAACGTACTCTGGTTCAAAGTTTATGATGTGGCGACTTTTCTAGGATAGATTAGACAAGAGAACATCAGACTCAGCCGTGTTAAACGTGTTAAATGGCAACACATTAACGACATATTAATTCTATGTAACCTTGTATTAGAAAATTACTGGTATCCACACATTTTCTTTTCAAAACTTGGGTTAAATTGGTTGTAAGATAAAGTTTTATTATCTTTGTATAAGGATGATCAATACAATGTTGAAATACCTATAGATAATCTTCAAGAATTGACCCATGGATTACTTATAGCGAATAAATTTCTTGCAGCAGCAAATGAAAGCCCTAATATGGCAAAATATGGTGCAAAAAAATTAAGACAAAATATATTATTCAGAATGTAACCACTAAACCGAGATCTTCAAATTTTGTACACACCTTACATGAACTCAGTGTAGCTTCCAGGAAAATAGCTTTTACCCGTTGTCAACGACGTTCCTTAGAAAATGTTTTCAAATATCTGAAGAATAGAAATTCCAATGCCAACAAATTATGACTTATGGAATTAATATTCTAAATTGCGCCAAAGATTGGATGAAAGAGGGAAACGTTCGCTATAGCTCGTAATAACATAGTTCATATACTCGTCGCATTAGATCCGTAGGAATTAATTTTCTCTATTATTTGTATGTTATTGCACAAAATACATTATATGTAATAAAGGTCTTCATATTCTCAGTTATTTACAAATAGACCTAAAACAGCAGAAAACCAAGTTTTTGGTTTTTATATATTTTATCGCAAATTGTTGGTTTATTTGACTGCCTAGATTACCCATCTGATATCGATCGCGATCGCTTTCGCTTAACTTCGGTTATCGATAACTGATATTCGACGACATGCTGGCCGGATATATATATATATATATATATATATATATATATATATATATATATATATATATATATTATATATATTTGGATATATATATATATATATATATATATATATATATATATATATATATATATATATATATATATATATATATATATATATCCAAATCCACCAAATCCATCATCCAAAACGCTAGCAAGCGTCTCCCAGGACCGGTTCCTGACCTTAAGCCGTCATCAGCTGAGCTCAAGCTGATCGCCTGGAGAGCGGATGAAGGGAACGACAAAAGCCATGACCATATAAATCGACCATGTTGAATGGTCGAAACCACAGGATGGCAGTGCTGCATGTGACTGTTGCCACCATTCGACATGGCCTATTTAAATGGTTATGGCTTTAGTCGTTCCCTTCATCATCTCTCCAGGCGTTCAGCTTGAGCCCAACTGACGACGGCTTAAGACCAGAAACATTTTGGGAGATGACTCTAGGGATTAAAACAAAAAAAGTTCCTATAAACATAGCCCAAAAATTGCTCCTTAAGGGAGAACTCTGAAGATAGTTTTTTCGCAATATTTTCGAAACGGTTGATGCTAAAGTCGTGAAATTCGGTATACTTCAATAAGTTGGAATCGAAAAAGGTTTTTTGTATTAATAATTGAATAGTTTAGTCAGGGGCGTCACATTGATTTTTTAAATAAAATTATTGAATCGCAAAGATTTTTAGGTAAAAAAGGTCCTTTTATTTCATCTCGTTAAGATAGATTATTTTCCAGGAAACTGACTTTTTCTAAATCGATGTACGATTACATGGATATCGAAATGCATCTTAATAATTAAGTAGTTACCCTTGTACGAAAATTTTTATTGAGTAGCCAACAATAACAAGACAAATTACTATTAAGGATTTAGCACTTATTCACAACAGATGTTGAAAATGACCTCCAATCACCTCAGTGCACCCTCTAATAATTTTCTTCATAGATCTTACCCTGCCGAAAATAGCAGGCTTATTTTTTATATAATCACAAGCAGTAAATACACGTTACTGCAATTTCTTTACAGTGCCAATTAGGATAGTATAGACCACTGCCTTCACGTATCCCCACAGAAAGTAATCGACAGGATTTAAATCTGGGGAACGTGTTGGCCAGTACACTGGTCCACGACATCCTATCCATCGTCCTGGATATAACCGATCAAAATGAGCTCTCACATTTGCAGATAAATGAGGCGGAGTCCCATCGTGCATAAAAAACATGCCATATCTGAACTGATGTGGTACATCTTCCATTCGATCCAGCAAATGGTTTTCCAAGAAGTTCAAATACTGTTGTCCATTTAAACGGTTGGGAAGCACAAACGTCCAATCAAAAAATTTCCTAGCATCCCTGCTCAGATATTGATAGAAAACTTGTCCGGAAGCCTCGATTCGAAAAATTCATGCGGATTTTCGTCCGCCCACACACGATTATTGTGAGAATTAAAAATTCCATTGCGTGTGAACATAGCTTCGTCTGTAAAGAGAATGTTCTGTACAAAATTTTACATTAGTAAAGCTGGATTCTTTGTAACAGGTCATCAGACTTTAAGGCTTGAACTTTCTGCAAATGGTACGGATAGAGCGCTTGCTCTCTAATAGTTTCACACACAGTACTTTTAGGAATGCCTTCTTAAACAGCAATTCGTCCGACACTCATTCCTGGGTTCTCTGCTACATTTTTTAAAACTCGACGTCAAAGACAAAGGTTAACAGTGACAGCTGCTTACTTGATTATTAAGATGCATTTCGATACCCATGTAATCGTGCATCGATTTAGAAAAAGTCATTTTTCTGGAAAACTGTCTATTCTAACGAGATGAGAAAAGAGGACCTTTTTAGCTAAAAATCTTTGCGATTCAATAATTTGATTTAAAAAATTAAAAAATATTACTAACAAAAAAATTATAGCAGCATTTACCAAGAAGACGCCCCAGTATGTGACGCCCTGACTAAAATATTCAATTATTAACACAAAAAACTTTTTTCCATTCCAATTTGAAGTATACCGAATTTCACAACTTTAACATAAACCGTTTCGAAAATATTGCGAAAAAATCATCTTTAGAGTTTTCCTTTAAGGGGCTACAGTCCCTTTAAGAAGCAATTTTTAGGGTATGTTTATAAGAACTTTTTTTAATGTTTTAACCCTTAGAGTCACCTCCCAAAATATTTCAACATTATTTCACGACACTCTCTCTCTCTCTCTATATATATATATATATATATATATATATATATATATATATATATATATATATATATATATATATATATATATATATATATATATATATATGTATATGGCGTCTCCTGTTATCCGGGAACTCGGAGGTCGTTGCCAGAAGTGCAGTGTCGCTTCTTGCGGTTAATACTTGGATCGGTGACTATCCGGAGAGACCAGGCTTGCGTACTGCATTTTAACAGAGAAGAGTGTAAAATTCAACTAGGAATTTCCCCTCAGTCACACCAGTTCGAGGCTGGGTAAGACCGGATGCCTTCTGAGAGGTATTCTACGTTGGTCACTCGCCAGTTGGTAAGCTTCTCGATGGACTATGGTTAAGCACAAAACGAACGGTTGATAGCCTAAGAGAGCTGCTGACCGGGGTTATCGGTAGCTGATAACCGTGGTTCGGAACTGACGAGAAGCTGAAGGTCCAGTTGCTAAATAGCCTTAGTTGGTTATGCGCCTCTAACTCTAAAACCTTTGAACATTTCTGATGTTTAGCGGAAAAACTCTTCGAGTTTAGGATTAATTGCGTCTAAGGTTTTATTCTTTCTCAACCCAAATTTAGCTTTTCCAGAAGCATCAAGAAAAGTTATAAAAGACCAATGGAAAATATTCTAATTCACAATTAAATGAGGTTCTTTTTGATACAGATATATTTTTCAAAATGCGAAAGGCGGAAATTAATTTTAACACCAAATATTTATTCTATCTGGTTCCGTAATACTTAACACAGACAGAATAAATTCAGTAAATAAATGTAAATTTAAAAAACGTAATTCTCGGATATTTCAAGATGCCTTTCTACATAATCAAAATAAAATTCTGTTGGTATTGGCATTCTAAAGTTGGTTTGAATTAAATCTATTTGATCTTTAAGCGTACATATTGATATTCTGCCTTAAAACGCTACGTGATTACTTTCTTATTTCAAAGAAAAGAACGTCAGAGTCTATGCCAGTTGAAGCTGCGAGATAAATATTATTTTCTTCTTACAAATATTATCTTGAACACAAAACGTCTCTTGTTTTTTTTTAAATTATCATTTGAAATCCCATGATATAATATGTTTTGTTTTCAATAACAAACAGAAGTCAACTTTAAAGTATGTACTTGTCCGGTATTTCTATTAGAGAGATATTTTTAGATAAAATCCTAAAGCATAAAAAAGTCTAAGAAAGAATCTTAGGTTAACATGTCCAGCTCAAGACCACGATGGAGAATAAATGCTTCTAAAAACATCGGGTACTACAGAGCCATTTAATTCCATAAACCACCTGACCTGCAAATGACACGTAATTTTCTTAAACTACGACATACGTTTATTGTTTTTTTTTCAGTTTTTATAAATATTTTTCTTTAAATTATATACACAGTTTAATGCTAACAATGAAAATGTACATAAAATTTGACTAGTCCTACAATATGTTTACCTAAAATTTAAAAAACTTTTAAAAAAACAAATAATTCCATTGGAACAAACGAAAATTATAACTTTTAAATAACACAGGTAGGTCTACGGTGGATTTAGTGGCGGAAAGACTAAAAATGTTTTTGAATATGCTTGTAATGCTGCTTTTAACGGTATACATTTTTGAAATGTATATGTAGTGTTCGAGGTATGATAGGTATTGAAAAATTACGATTATTTCATATTTTTTACCGTTTCTTACATCATTGAACATCGAGTAAGCTTCTTTTTCATAATTGCTTCGAGTTGGGTTGTTCGGAAATTTATCCAAATGATTACGGAGGTAATGAACTGTGATGCTCATGTTACATCCAAGCTAATGATTCTATATCATTCAATGAATACACAAAATTATCATATTTCATCAAAAGTCTAATTTGTGGTCCATCGAAAATGCCAGTATTAAGTATCTCCTTGCTCAAACTAAGACATTTTCTTGATATATAATTAAAACAGAAACCATTTTGATCAAATGCTTTGACGTACTGTTTCATTAGTCCCAATTTTATGTGCAAAGGAAGCAAAATTATTTTCTCTTTAATAACGGCTGTATTTATCGCAACTGTCTATAAAAAGTCTCCATTCATTTGGCTAATAGTTCAAGAAACCCATTTTTAATAAATGACCACCGATAACATTACAAGAAACAAAATCTCAAAAAATAATCTTACTAAACTAATTTAAAATCTTTGAGTATGTATGCCAACAGTTGTGATCTTTCTTTTAAAAGGTCGTCTTAAGGAGCTTGAGTAAAAAGCAGGGGTTTTGACGACGTAGCTTCAGAATTATCACTTTCTTCGTTAATACAAGCTTGCTTATTTTTGGATGTACTACATTCTATATCTGAAAGATCAGACAGGCCACGAAAAGTTAGAACAAAGACGTCTTCTGAATGAGAAACAGGTCTTTCAGCAAATACCAGATCGAGATATATCATTTTTTTAGGTTAATAGCGTGTACCTTGACTAAGCAAAAATAGCGGTCATCGTAGTGATTTTTTGGTTTCCTGCAAATCATGGGCACACCAAAGTTCAATTGACTTCGAATTTTCCATTCGTCCACTGCCTTAAATGTTCACTACACATTTTGCAAACATTGTTTGGAATCCATAATTCATCAACGTCTTTGATTTTCAAGTTAAAGTAAACAAAATATGCATTTTGCACAACTTCAGATATAGGTTTTCGAAACTTTTTCACCGTACCGGCAGCACCATTTTTTTTATTTTGCAGACCGGTGTAATCATATGTCTTCAAATGTCTTTAACATGTGCTTTTAAAATATTTTTTGTTTCTCAGGAAGCATGGAAGCTTTTTTTGGTTATAGACGCATTGGCTATTCTGGCCATTTAGCGTCGTATTTTTTACAGTTTTTCCACAAACCCCCATTAAAGTCGGGTGGACTGTATAAACATCCATATCCAAACCGGGATTCGAACCCGGAATCATTGGATTGCCAGACAAGTGAGTAATCCACCTGACCACCACGATAATAAAAGCCTTATTAAACAAATATCGATTATAATATCTAAAAGAAATTTAAGTAATATTTTAGGCGACAAATAATACCACTTTCAATAATACCAAATTCAACATGAAAAATTAAAGTTCCTAAGTTTAAATAAATCACTAGTCACGTAGCCTACAAGATTAAATGAAAATTCTGATTCACCGAATGAATGCTTTCTTAATGAATGAATACTTTTAAAATAAAACAATAAAATATTCATTATGTCCTTTGTTTTGAGATAACTGCCTTACAGGTTTCTTCATTTATCATATAGTTGCATGTATTTTTAGTAATAATTATAAATAGAACTATTACTTTTGAATTTGGTATTATATTTGTATTATATCTACTAAATATCATATCTACGTATGATTATTTATATATCTACATATAATATGTATATTATACATATTACTACATATTATATTATATATCACATATTATATCTCAATATTATCATCATATATTATAAAAACGTATTTTACAATTTCACTGAAAAAAAGTTATTACGTTATACCAATATTAACCTAATATAAATTTTTATAAAGAATCTATTATATTTTATACGTCATGACAAATTAAGATGATAAATGCTAATCATTGTTTTTGCTTTTTTTAATTGAAAAGAAGTAAACGGTATTAAATGGAAAATATGGATTAATGAAATTAATGTAACAGAAATATCGAGACCAAATAGTAAGCTTGATCTTACCAATCTCTATCTGATCCAGTAAATGTTTATTTCGATTTAGAAAGTATACTCTTATTTTAACCATCTTTTTTAAATATATCTTATTTCATCTTATTCGGTATCAAATATATTCGAAGTCAGGTAATTTGTAACCGCGACAGAACATTACGATTTTTTATGTTGTTACAAAAATTAAAGCAAAATTAGAGTGAATTATAAACTATTGGAACTACCAAATTTTCACGAAATAATTCTTTATAAATTGATTATTATCTACGTGGAAGACATTACAAAATTATCCATGTCTGTCTTTCATGACGGTTTTATAAAAAAAATGATATTTTGATGTATTCACTACATAAACAACTTAATAACAATATTTCCACAAAGTTTATATAAACAATGCAATATGCAGTCCTTAGTGACATAGTATTTGTAGAATATTTACGAAATATAAAAAATAACGGTAGTAGACCTAGCAATATAAAACAGATAATACATTTTCTAATAATTAAATGCCAAGGTTCCAACACTTTATTTTTTATAATATTTTAATTTTTATAATAAACTATGCTTATTCCATGTTAACTCAAGTCTCTATTAATTTACTTTACTCTAGTGCCTACTGAAAATTCACATTAACTTAAAATTTCATTAATTTGAATTCAAAATAGTTTATTGATCAGGTCCCGAGTGACAGAGGAAAGCCCAGGACCGTGAAAGTTGGAAGCATGCTGAAGAGGCCTTCATCCTGCAGTGGATCGACATGGGCTGATGATGATCTTCTTCGATACTTCTCTTCACAAATTAAAACTTCAGGTCTCACAAAGGGGAATGGAAATGATGTATGCTTGGCACATCGATCCAAGGACAAACAAAATTATGTGACATCATTGGAAGAGCAAAAATATTGAAATGGAAGTGGCCAGGTCATATAGTGATGCGATAGGATGACACGTGGCACAAGGAATTCTAGAGTGCATACCGCTTGATCACAAATGTCTGCAAAGAAGACCGAAATCATGATGGGCTGATCGCATCGTTAAGTATATTAGGCCCGAATCGCAAAGACAAGCTGAGACTGTCAATGAGTACTGTGGATGGATACGGGCTGATGATGAAATTTATACATTTGCTTTATCCATTGCTATTCCATCTTACTAGAAGTTTTTTCTTACTAGAAGTTATCATTACATCTTCACTTTACGGTTTCAAAGTATTTTACCATTATCTGTTTTACTATTTTAGATAAACGAGTTTTGATATTCAGTTCTTCTAGATGGATGCATAAATTCTGCAGTCTACTCAATTTTCCAGTTTAATTCAAAGAGATTTACCACTGCCATGTCATTGGTTTTTAGTTTCTCAATGCGTGTTTTGCTAAGCATGTTAGAATCATTAGCAGATCATTCAATCTAATTCTAAATCAAACTGTGCTTTTTTTGTATAACAACCATACCTATTGAAGCATGTAAGAATCATAAACCAGGAAGTTAACCAAGTGTTACATTAATAATTGAAAAAGTTGATTCAAAACCCTATTATTAATTACACTTCTTAGTCTTCGAAGTGTTGGACTGACACAGACTTCAAATTTTAAGTTACGAATATTTGTATTATCTTTATACTAAAGTGCATGTGGGGCATCACAAGATTTCTTATTTCTCCTTATCTAATATGATATTTTACTTTACCCAACATACCTTCCATCATTTATCCTTAACTTAACCCAGAACTTTACTTATTAACTTACTCTATAGTTTTTATATTACCTTAATGCCCATATTTTTCACAATTTTGTCTAGGCCTGATTTTAATTCGACATCAAACGGTATTGCATGAACTGAATGTTCCCTTTGAAAAGTCAAAGATTCTTTCAGTAATTTTCTAAAGTATTGTTTGTATTTTAATTAATGTATCTATAATATTCTTAGTATTATCATTCACTTCAGCTACCATCCTAAATAATTTTATTTATGAGTTATAACTATTTTAGCTTAGAGGAAAATTAATTAGTCTGGTTCAAACTAGCTATCCTATTATTGAAGCTATAATTTGAGTCAATAGGACTATGCCTCGAAGTTGAAATGTTTTTTTTTTAAATTTCAAAATCTACTCTATTTTTGTTATTTCTACTCACTAAAACGTCCAAAACGTGTTTTACTATTTAAATTTTTAACAAATTATCCGAAAATTTCATTTTTTGTATCGAAAACATCATCCACATCTTAGCTACATTCTTAAAAAGTAACTGAATTCAGCTTTAACCTCAGTTTCAAATTTACTCATAATAAGTTATTTAATAGCGATAACGGAGGATTGCCATTGCCGTTACTTCTTGTTCACAAAACCTATTATTATAGTAATATTAACTTAATATTTTATAACTTAATATTATATTGCGTGTCAGGCGGCGATGGGAAAAGTATCATCTGTGTACTTTTTGTTGTATAAACGTTATAACAATTCTTAAACAAATATATATTGCGATATAAATGTCTAAAAAAAATAAACTTACAGAATATTCAATATATTTGCAAGATATATTGTGAAAATGTTCCTTCTTTAGACCGTAAAATGTCTAGCCTTAGTAGGGAAGTACAAAATACGGTAGTTCTCTGCTTTAAACCAATGATTTATCGCTCTGTCGAGAGGCGGCGTTCTCGGCTAAAATCTGCTTCATCCCTCGTTCTTAGCTTTAATCTGATTAGAGCCGATTCTGCGACTACTTTTTATTCATGGCAAGTTCAAGTGTAACAGTTTTATTTTTGCATGAAAAGATTGCTAACTGGAACTCCCGAACTTATCGAAAACATATACTGCTAGATTGTATCGAAATGAACAGTTGTTTTAATTTAGTAGACAAATGCAATTAATTTGATTAAATATATGATGTATTTGACTGATTGAATTGTAGTAAACATGTACATGTCTGCAACCGATTTTGTAATTTTTATTTCTTTCCTTCCTAAAAAGAATAAATGTGACACCTGAGTTTTAACGTATTATAGAACATTGAAAACGTTTCTTTTCAATTATTTAGAAATCATATTAGTTATGTTACATAGCAAAATGGAAACACACATTTTGTCGAGTAACCTTTGCATCTCTTTGGCAAACTATTTTTCCAATTTTCAACTTGTTTGTTAAAAACAATAATTCTATAACATCCTTATTTGACTCTAATAATACTAAAACCGGATATATGGATCCGATATGTCGACATTTTCGTAATCTGGTCCTTTGGCAAAAAGGATCTCGCCAAATTCCATTCACCAAAAAATACAGTTCACCTTAGATGAATGACAAAATCTCGCCTTTCTGACTTAATAACCAAGTCCCAAGATGGACGCTTACAACACATAGCTTACCGGACACCAACCCACACGAACAGATACCTAAATGTAAGGTCCCATCACCATCCAGCACAACTACAAAGGGTTGTCAACGCCTTGATTCCGGTCTCTCTGACTAACCGACAACACCAGTCGAGTAAAAGAGCTTAAAACGATTACCGAAACTCTAAAGCAAAATGGCTACTAGCCTGTAACAACCAAACCTAACCATTAAAACCACCAACAAAAGCTAAATAAATACAAAAATAGGCCCGTAACAGTTCTGTCTTATATCAAATATGACACAGACGGCATAGGGCGACTGCTTCCAAGACATAATTTATCAACTGCATATAAACAACATAGAACAATAAAGTCAGCCATCACAAGTCGAAATCAAAATTCCAAGTCCAAGATCGAATTATTCTAGAAAATTCGAGTGAATACAGCATATCGTACAAAACATGCAAAATGGCATGCGTGAGAACAAACCAACAGAACAATATCGGCTCGGCTCGAAGAACATAAATTGACGGTTAGAAACAAACAAACCACATCGGTCCTGTTCCAACATCATCTACAAACAGGCCACAAAATCGATTTTGGCAGTTGCCGACAAATAGTAAATATCCAGAATTACAAGACCAGAACCATTCGAGAAACAATAGAAACAGAAATATATATATATATATATATATATATATATATATATATATATATATATATATATATATATATATATATATATATAAAAGTAAAGTTTTGGGATGCGAGGCGCATCAGCAACTGAGAAGGCTATTTAGCGAATGGACGTGGAACGTGGGTTCCGAACTACGGTCATCAGCTACCGAAAACCCCGGTCAGCACCCCCACGAACTGGCGTGACTTCTTGTCAGATTATACACTCTTAGCTAGAAACATTCACAAGAAATTTAGAAAAACTTTTTTTGTTTAGTACGGGATTCGAACCCGCTGCACATTAACTGCCGTATCGTAAGGCTGACGCCTTAGACATCACAGCTAATGTGGCTCCTTATATATATATATATAAACCTAAACCTTATATATATATATATAACCTAACACCGTCTAACAAATGGCAACGCCGCCAATTGTTAACCAAATTAAGCTTAAATTAAAATTAAATATTATTTAAAAATAAAATGTAATGTTTTTATAAGCCTAGCATAGTTCTAATAGATTTTCCCGAGCAGGTTGAAAAACTTTTGGTATATTTCTAATCTGGTTGGTAGCAGCTTCTCCGTAAATAAGGAACATATCATGATATTCGGGTATAGAATACAATTTTAGTTTTCAATGGAATTTTAATACATGCACTGAAATAATTTTAGTCTCCAACAGCTTTTGTTGTAGGAATCATCTCAGACAATCAATACGACGGTACAACTATCATTTGTTGGCTGATTCTTAATTGAAAAATAATTAATAATATTCATTAATTTATTTGTTAAATAATAACCAAGTTAAATATATATATATATATATATATATATATATATATATATATATATATATATATATATATATATATCAAACTTAATAATCAACTGAGAGTTATAAAAAAATGACAAGAAACAAGAAAATGGTGAGTGGACATATAATATAGCGCATTTCGTGGAAGATTTCCGTAGACCCCTTCTCGATATTGATGTATCTTTAGTAAGTATAGTTTAACAAATCCATTCACCTGCAATAATAATTCAATATTTAGTCAACGTGAGGCTGTTATATGAAACCTGGTAGTAGTGCCAAACTAAAATGAACCTCAAACGTTTTGGAGGATATAATGGCAAAAATTGACAGAAGTCTGTTCCGAGGCTTTTCCTGGAGAATTATTGATCACGTGAAGCTCAACAGAAAATCCTTTAAAAATATTTGAAAACGAAGTTCGTGTTGAATACTGCTGTTATTTATAATTAATCTAAACAATATTGCTTTAAACTTAACATTTTCCTCAATCAAGGTATTGTTTTATCTCTCTGGCTACTTAAATATGCAGAATTATCATATTTGGTCTTCGGAAAACCCCCAAGAGCCTGTAGAAACTCTCCGTCATTCCCAAAAAATCTGTATCTCGATACAGATAATACATAATAATAGAATAATACACAATTAATACTGAAAGGTACCAAAATTATTTATTTTGAAGGCATTTTTTGAAAAGGTAACATATCGACGGAGATTTAAACCATTACTTTCAACAATACAACTCAACAATGCACAAGACACTAAAAATGGCCCTAATATAATAGTTTCGGGTTCAAAATTTTCCTCTTTAAAGTCGAGATTTCAACTCCTTAGATTATTTTATTTCGTTATACCTTAAAAACATAATATTCAAAAATAAACCACGTTCCGTTACCTATCCTGAGTCTGCTTAACGTTACCTATCCTGAGTCTGCTTAACGTTACCCAACATCTTCAGGCTAGAGCGAAACCTGAAGGTTTACTCCCCGGGGTGATTTTCTAGAATGTATTAGAAATTATAGATGTCTCGCCTTCATTTGTCCAATAGCCAAGTGAGTGAAAATTTACGCTTCTTCTGACTGATTCACAAGGTGAGTTACTGGAGTTTAGGAGATGGGTGGCACTATCGATATCTTTATGTATTAGAAGGTCTGGATTGGACATAAGTCTCTTAGTCATATCTAGTCAGAGCCTCTTGCCGAGGTTGGTAAAGTGGTGAATTTTTTTGTGATGATTTTTTAAATTTTTGTTTCCTATATTTGACATGTACTTTGTTGTATACTCTAAAGAGCACATACGATAAATGAATAAATAAGTTATGCAATTGGTATCTAGGTAAGTAAATCACCGAAAAACTAGAATTAATTTCAGCAGAAGTAAACGGTGATTTTTTTAGGGTATCCGAAATTCCAATAGAGGCCGCTATCAAACTAAGTGTAAGTTTCCGCGCAAGTCTGTAAATATGTGTCTCAATAGTCTGGCAAATCATCATGGAATGTTAACACTAGAGCAACGCTTGCAAATTGTCGAAATTTATCAAAATCAATGTTCCGTACGTTATAGAGCATTTCATAAATTTTAGAGTGCCAATCGCATTTCACGCTGCTCAATATTAAAACAAAAACAAGACAAAAAACTGCATTTCGAAGAATGTATCGCCGCTGTTGCCAGCCAAATTTATCAATTCGTCGCCATTCACAGAAAGTTGGGCTTTGTTATTCGACTACGTGGCTTATTTAAGTCCAATTACCATTTGAATAGTATTGATCTAGAGAAAATATTGTTCCTACAGGACGGCTCCACGCGTCATACAGCCAACGTAATAATCGCATTATTGAGGAAACAATTTAATGAGAAAATTCTTTCGAGGAACAGACCTATTAATTGCGCACCAAGATCATTAAACTCGAAGAGATTTACCACTAAACACCAAATCACTATTCTAAACTCTAATCTCCTTATGATGCTAATCCAGATTTTTTAAACTTTTCGACGCATGTTTGCCAACCATGTTAGCATCATCAGGAGATTATTTAATCTCCTGATGATGCTAATCCAGATTAAATCATCTCCTAATGATGCTAAAATGGTTAGCGAAACGTTCGTAGAGAAGTTTAAAAAAGTGATTTGGTATTTAGTAGTAAATCTTTTCGAGTATGATGTTTCACACCCAAGGTTCCAATAGAAGAATTGATCACCAAGATCATGAAATTTAACACCTTTAGAATATTTTGTTTGGGATTATGTTAAATCTACTGGTCTATGCCGATAAACCAGCAACTATTGACGTCTTGGAAACCAACATAACTTGGATAATTGTGGACATAAGCCCTCAATTGCTTGAAAAATTGGTCGGAAATTTGATTGACAGAATGCACTTTGACAGAAGTAACCGCGGCGGACATTTGTAAAAAAAATGATTTCAAACATTAATGCCATTAAATGTTATTTCACAGAAAATTAATAGTTTCTAGATCTCGAATTTGGTTAGGTTAGGTTAGGTTTGTTGTTTTATTTGAATTTAAAATTCGAACGCACTAAAAAAATCACCCTATATAAGATCAATTCATAAGTTGCCTCTCAGTTACCAAACAAGCAAAAGTGGAATGCGTTTTAAAAAAGTCTTTTGTTTTGCTAACTCGTTAATAATAGCTTCAACATAGTGCCAGCGGGAATAATTATCTTTCATTAATCTTCAATCCAGTCTCTCATCGTTATTCTATAAAAACATCTCTATTCTATAAAAACATATATAAAAAATGATTATTTATAAAATTGAATAAAACAAATTTTTATTTTATCTATCACTTATTTTATTTTTAACTAGTGGCGGCTCGTGAGCGAGGGCGTTGGGTCGCCGCAGTAAACAATTTTTCAGAATAAAACACCATATTTTATTTTCGTTCAGTTTCTTTCCTTTAACTCATTTTAAGATATTATGAAAAATTAAAATCTCCAAATATCGAAGAACGTCTGTCGACCCATCACACCAAATAATGCCGATAAAAATTCCATCCTCTCGCCACAATGTTTACATCGTTGATCGGACATTTACCTCGGATCGGATCTTATCTCGTCTTTGGCGTTACATGTTTTGTTGGTTGCCAGAATTCGGGGGTTTAACTACTTTCTAAAACATGCGATTTGGACATAGATTCCCCGCGACCGAGCGTATCGGAAATTAGTTTTAAACGGGTATGGAGGTATATATATGTCTCGCGTCGCGTATTTCGTTCGCCTCGCGAATACTTGTTTTGATTTGGGATTTGCTACGTGTGTACACACTGAGGAATATTTTTTTGAATATAAATATTTTAAAATATATTAAAAATAAATTCCTGGTTCACCTCCTGTATAGAGTTTCAATAGCACGAAAGGTAAAAAGGAGAGAGAGGAAAGCAAAAAAAATCTTTAGCAGCACTATTTTCTTCTACGCCCTCCCACTTTAAAAATCCACGAGGATTTTTTAACTTTTTTAACTTTATTATTCATATTTTTTAACTTTCTGTGACTATAGTTTCGTAAACAATGCTACATTATCAAAACTAAGAGTTTTAATGTCGTGTTAGATAATGTAACATTATTTACGAAACTATAGTCACCCAAAATTAAAAATAAAATAAGTTATAGATGGCAAAGTAAAAATTTGTTGTATTCAATTTCAAAAATAAACTATCACAAAGCAATGGATAAATCAGCCAAATTAATCATTTATATTTATATTTTTTTAAATAAACATCATCTTCTAACTCTTCCAACACTTCCTTATAACTATCAATCATCACATAACATATTTTACAAAAATAATATTTTATATTCTAGAAAATGATAACATTCTTCTAACACATTTTAGAAAAAGAAGCCAATTTAGATTATACGATATGCGCAAACTTTATTTCGTGCCACCATAAAACGTCTAAAACTACTGGAAAAGTAGAAAATACGGTAAGTGCCGCTTTTTACGCAATGATTTATCGTATTGCCGAGAGGCGGCGCTCTCGTCCAACTCTGTTCCGGCCTCAGTTTTATTCTGATTAGGGTCGATTCGTTGACTTTTTATTCATGGCCGGCAATTTGGCGAAAATGTTTTATTTTTACATGGAGAGATAGCCAGTTCGGACTCTTCAAAGAACGTTTTATTTCCATAGAATGCGTATGGAGCCCATTTTGAAAAACGTAAAAAACCCCCAGTGAGAAATCGCTTAAAATACAAACGACTACAAAAACGTGTTCGAAAAAAATGGTAAAACAGAATAAGAAATATAATGAAAAAAAAAACGATCAACTAGAGTTAAAATAAAAATTTTCACAAAATTGATAAATAGCAATTCCATAACAATATAGTGTTCTAAATTGATACATCTGTTATTTACTGTAAACAGTATAACAAGTCCTGTAACACAATTTACACCAAATTTATCTCTCTTGGCAAAAAAGAGATAGCAGAATCAGAAATTGAATGTGTATATTCAAAATATATTCTATCAAAATTAATTAAACTCCAGCTTGTAGGTTCATAAATGTTAATGAGATATAAGTTTGTTGAGTTTTTCAAACTAAATCATATTAATTCCACTCAACGTGTATAGCAGATGTTTTAAAAGGAAACGAAAATTATACAAAGTCAAGAGATCTGTAGGTAATGTAATTTCTCCATTCATCTAGTCATTTAGTCATTTTATATACTAGAAATTAAGGTTATCTTTCTATGCAGTGAAATAACACATTAAAAGAGACAAAACTTGAAGTTCAGTGTTAAAAGATAACAGTTAAAATGTTGCTATGATTACCCAATGTACAGAATTTTATACATTTAAATCGTCTAATGAAATTATTAGTGAACTGGGTTTAGAAATAAGACCAAGAACAATTTGAGGAAGGCTTCAGACAAGTAACTTACATTACAGAGCAGCCAGAAAAGCCCCTTTCTTATCTGCCAAGAATGTAAAACAACAGAGAATCAAGAAATGGCACAATATTTTATGGAGCGATGAAATAAACCTAAATTTAATATGTTCTGACGGTAGGCGATATGTTAGAAAACCACCCAACCCAGAATTTTCGCCAAAACATACTATTAAAACTATAAAACATGGACGCGGTCATATAAAGCTGTGGGTAGCGTTTTCATGTTACGGTGTAGGACAAATTTACTGGATTAAAACAAAACATGGACCAAAATGAGTACATCCACATTTTTCAGGGAGATATGATGCCTTTTGCAGAAGATATCCCGCTGGTATGAAAATATCAACAGGTTAATGATCCGAAACATACTGCTAGGAAAACGAAACCATTTCTTAATGACAATAACCTGGAGTTATTGCCGTGCCCTTCCCAATAGTCGGACCTCAATCACATTGAGAAGAACTTGTGGACCTACGTCAAGAATTCTATGGCGAAACATAGAACGAGAAACAAGCTCGAACTTTGGGAGGTGATTAAAAGAGAATAGGAAGCTAAACCATTAGAAATGTATCGGTAATACTTGTAAATTCTATGTCCAAAAGGTGCGCTGAAATAATAAAACACAAAGGTCATAAAACTAAGTATGAATGTTCAAAAAATGTTTATATGTTATTTAGTACTTTTGTTAAATGTTAAATAGTATTATTGTGCTTGTTTCTTAGTTAGCTCTATTTTTGTGGCCACATTTTTTTCTTTTTTTTTAAGAAATTCCACCACAGTGTGTGTATATATATATATATATATATATATATATATATATATATATATATATATATATATATATATATATATATATATATATATATATATATATATCAATGCAATAGAACAACTTGTAAAACTTACACAAAGTTATTTTTTTTTATCATCCCTCAAGTCCAATACTGTTAAGAAATGTTTTTAACAAATACATAACTGATAACCCAAGACCTTAGAAATATTAAGTAAAAAATACCAAAAGCATAAATTACAGGACGACACATCCAAATCGGGTTCAGATTAATTACGTATAGGTTCAGAAACATAAGTAGTCTAAGGCCTAAATTATTTCAAAAAGACGAACAAACCATTAATTAAGAATACATTGTCGAAAATGGTTATTGAAATCAGAGACACATTGAAATCTTGGAACTGCCTTATACCTTCTTTTCTGAAAAACAAATTGCATATCTCATTTCCAATAGTACCAAAATTATATGGCTTACTAAAAATGTATAAGCCAAGAAAATCAATGAGACCAATTGTATTAATGATTTAAACTACAACATACAACTTGACAAAATGGTTAGCAGTATAAAACTAAAAATCTACCAAGTCAACTATCTTTCTTTTCTTTGAGCTTGATGACGCTAATATGGTTAACAAAACGCGCGTTGAGAAATCAAAAATAAGGGATTTGGTGTTTTGTAGTAAATTTATTTGAATTGTTAATATGAATTCATATGCTTCAATTAATAAATCATTTCAAAAATATATTCTAAAATAAAGGCAGAATATCTACCTGTCTATTACCGCTAAGTCAGTTTATTCATATTTGTTAACCTTTTACCAAATTACACGAAATTCGTGTAGAAATGTCATTACTATTAGAAACTGGTGATGAGTACTTCTTAAAAAGTATGCTTAATTATGCAATAAGGAGAATGGGCAGTACTCGAATATATTCAAATTATCTATTTCCATGTTCCCAAAATAGAGAAGCTGCAAAAATATCTGTCCTAATCCATAATACTACAAATAATATCGCCAGTATTATGTCATCCAAACAACATCATCATATATTAATTTTATTATCGTACAACAAAATTTCTAATATACTTTTACATTCATTAGTAAATACGTAATAATAAATACGTACATAAAATAATAAAAAAATATAAATATTTTGCAAATATGGAATTATAAATACTATAATTGTCACATATTAGGAAATAAACTGTTTTTTAAATATACAACAAAATTAATTAATTATTATATAATATATAAAAGGTAAAGTGTTAGGGTTAGAGGCGCATCAGCAACTAGGTTATTTAGCGACTGGGCCTACAGCTTAATAACGTGGGTTCCGAACCACGGTCATCAGCTTCCGACAAACCCAGACCAGCACCCCCCTCAGCCTATAAACCCTTGGTTATGTGCCTACCCATAAGTCTATCAGGAACCTACCAACTGGCGAGTGACCAACGTTGAACCCTTCTCAGAAGGCATCCGTCCTTACCCAGCCTTTAACTGGCGTGACTGAGGGGTAATTCGTAGTCGGATTTTACACTCTTCCCTAGAAACAATCACAAACATTTAAGAAAGATAAACGCACAGAAGAAAGAAAAATAACCATCCGAGGCTGGAATCGAACCAGCTATCGCCCCAGCGCAGATTCGGCATAGCAGCGGCGGGCCGCTGCTTTTACCGCCGCACCAACGCGACCGGCTATAATATATAATATATAGTATAGTCACTTCAGTTTATTCCACTGCTTGAAAGGTTTTATTTACTTTCATCAAAAATAATTAATTAAAACCTTAATCTACAGTATTCCTCGAAGTATTGTTCATAATTATTTCCACTATGTTTTTGAAATTAACAATTTAACTTCAGAATATTCCTGCAGGTATAATTAAATGAAATGAAACAAAAAATAAAAAAAAAGGTATTCGGAAAGGAAGGCAAAAAAAATGCAATAACAATAGTTTATTTCTATTTAAAATAAATTTCTGCATCTAATACGAAAGTAAATGATAAAAAGGTAATAATTTTATAACAATAACATCGATATTATTACAATAACAACGATATAATTCAATTTTTTTCTATTTCTTTATATAAATTATTTTACTTATATTAACTAAATTAAATCTTTATTTGTAAATCTTACATTTTTAATCCGTAGCTTCTGTGGCTTTTATTACTCTTTCAATGACGGCGAATTCATTGAAAATGTAAATAGACCCTACCGTACCTCGAGACATAATCAGGGCAGACAGAAAAAGAATGCATAAAATATATTAGGAGAAGAAATGAAACTTGAGTTTTACTATCAACTACTATAAAATGCTAAATTTAGACCAAAAGTACAAAATGGAATGTCTGTCGACTTCTGTATATTTTATGACTTCACTGAAGACTGAAACTGTTAACGGAGAAAAATATTCTTCAACAAGCTCGGCGTTTATTCTCATTATTTTAAAAAATTATTTTTGTCAATTGTTTTTATGGAATTTGTTATGTGATATTCAGGGTTTTGTTTACTCTGAACCACGGTCATATGGTACCTATTAACCCTGTTCAGTATCAATATCTATCACGGGCGTAGCCAAGGGGGGGTTTTGGGGGTTCAACCCCCCCCCCCCCCCCCGAAATAAGCTAAATATTACCTAATATTATAGATTTTAGATTTCTTATTTAATGGTTTTAGATTTAGCGCAGAGGAACGAAGTTAATTTAACCATTTCATTTAAAGTTAAGAACTTTATAAATATGTCGTAATTTTTCCGATGAATATATAGATATTACATTTCATGTAAGTATATTCTTGACAAGCCTGCACTGGCGACTGACAAGTGACCAACGTAGAAAATTTCTCAGAAGGTATCCAGCTTCAGAAGGTCACTTCCTTACTGTTTCGAATTTTACACACTTGCTTAGAAACATTTACAAATATTTAATCAAAGTATAAACATCTTAAATAATCGAACTAAGACTTATGTCCAAATGTATACTCTGTCTAAAAAATAGTATAACAACTGTTACGAACCATAATGCCTTCTTCAAATACGAAACGACAACTTAGTGAAAGTGGAGCGTCCTATGTACCGAAGAATAGACTATATGATATGGAATGCTATTGGTTATGAAAGCAAATCATCTCTGATCTTCCTTAGAGGCAACATGATAGCATCACATTATCTTCAAGTGATAAAATGATAGATATCGTTTGTTCTTAATAGTAGATCCAATTTTCAACATCATATGATTTAAATAGAACAAATTTTTAATTTATTATCTGTCATTTATTCTGATTATCAAATTATTCTATAGAATTTATAAATGAACTATCATAAAGTAACAGACAAATCAATCAATTAACATATAAATAAATAAGTAAAGATTAATATCTAAAATTTCCACTATATTTTAAATTTGTTGTATCACAATTGTTTCGACACACAGTAAATGCCTTTTTCAAATACAGTATTTGAAAAAGGCACTGTGTGTCGAGACAATTGTTATACATACAATTTTAAATATAGTATAGGAAATTTTATATATTATTTTCTGTTTATTTATTCAAAATCAATTTCCATCAAGTGTCGGCTACCTATGTTAAATTAATTATCATTTAATTTCCTATAAAGATAATATGTGTTTCAGTTAATAAGTTGTTTTTTTGCAAAAATTGAGCGTTAATTTCCATAACAAAATAAATTACCCTAATAATCAAACTATTCTTTCTATCAAAGAATGGATTCCGCGCCAAAAGAACTTTTGGTTTTTTGAGACCAACCATTCATCAAGCCAAATTTTCTTTCTTTGTAAGAATGTAAGTGTTCTTCCGAAAGTTCGTGCTGCATCAATCGAAATAAGTGGTAGTCCGAAAAAGAAGCAATGTCATGTTGAAAAATGACTTTATCGGGTCTTTGGACGTATTTTGAACGTTTTTCCTTCAATGCTCGGTTCAACATTATGTTGTTTGCCTGTAATTAAATTGCAAGTGATCATTTAACCAGATTTCAGCAGTTCGTAATACACAGTTCAGTTATTAATCCACCAATTCACAGAAAAGTCTTATTTCCATTCATATTGGCCACTGATTATGAAATATTGAAGACTGTCCTGGGTCTACCGATGATTTTTGCCCTTTGAGTTGTCAAAATAGATCCACCCTTTATTTTCTGCCTGTCAATCTGCAGCAATTGCAGCAATTGCAGCAATTCTGCAGCAAAATGTCATTAGAGGTTTATCACCTTTCATGTCTCTTTATTTCAACTCATTTGGAACCCATTTTCGTTCCTTTTGGATCTTTCTCACTACGTGTAGACGTTCGGAAATGGCGGATTGGGCAACACTCAATACTTCTGCCAATTGTTTCAGCGTATGAGTTAAGCTCCAACAATGCTTTCAAATCTGTATCTTCAAGCTTTTTCGGCTATCCTGGACGTTCCTTGTCTTTTATATCAAAATAATTACTTTTAAAGCATTTAAACCATAGTTCGCAAGTTTGTTGAGCAGCCGTTTTCTTCAAATGAGAGAAGGTTATTAAGCTTCCCCGCAAAAAGTTTTTTCTGGTACCTAATTCGATATATTCAAAGCTATGAAAGACTATTTTTTTGCACATTGACAATTAATAACGAACTGACTTTTGGTGGCATTTGTTTACTCTCCAAAACGCAATAGACATGATTAGTGTATACCAACAAATATATTAGTAACGCTATATCTTAATAAAATCGACATTATTAACCGAAACACCTATTAAAATCACCATATGGTTAATAATTATAGACTAAATAGACTAAATATGAATAAATAGATTTTAGAAATTCTGAAAGTATTATTGAATAGAGAAAATATGAGAAATTAATTAGAAAACAAGATGAAATACAATTTCTCTATAGAACAGTGTATCTAAAATAAAAAGAACAAAAACAGCATACTCTCATATATTTTATTATTTTTCTGGAAGAGAGATTGGAAACTGTCAACGGTATAATGTAAAATATATGTACAAAAAAATTGAAGCATATCAATATTATATTACATTTAAGTATAAATAATGCAAATGATACATTGTAAAACAATATTTACATTTATTGTGAAGAACTGAATCTCTTTTTTTCGTGAAATTGCTTTTTGAAAAATGAGAATCATAATATTCCATTATTCGATTAAGGAGGTACAATCGGAGGCAGAAGTACTGAAAATGAATATTAATAAAACCGTCCAAAATTAATCCTAAACAGTTTAAGTTTCATAACCTGAAAATTTGGAAAGCTTGATAGCTTTTCTTTGTATATTTGTTACGTGTTTAACTTATTATGTCAGTAAATCCCCATAAGATCACATATACAATTACGATAATTTTAAATTGCATTAACTTTTGAACGGCTTAGTCAATCAATTTGAAATTTTCACAGTGGCTTAAGGATCGAGTAAAAAATATTCTCTAAAATTTTTAAACGTTTTGTAGCATTTTAATATATCTCCAATACATTCTTAAAGTTTAAAATATTTATAATTAATTTTTATTAATAACAAATAATATTTAGAGGTTTTAATTAATATTTAAGTATTATTAAAAAGATCGTAGTTCTAAAAATTTAAATAAAAAATGTTTTTCCAAAAACTTCAAATCAAGGCATATTCACTACCAAAAGTTAATGAAAATGTTTTACATATTATTTGTTATTATTAATTTAATTCTAGATTATAAGTGAAATTTGTTCTTTCTTTTTTAATTATATGTTATTTTCTAGCATTATATTTATTAATTTTCCTTTTCTTGTATGTTCTGTAAAGCAAAGATATTTAAGAACTTATGATTTTTAGTACTTTTGCCTATTCAATGGTATACTATATATTGCAATTCGATGGTTGTCATCCGCTACTCTGGGTTTGATATTTTTAAACAATCTGGAAGAAAAAAGAATATGGAATCATTTGCTCTCAAATGTAAGGAATGGGTGTAGCTTCCTTCCGGTCAGGCAACTAACAGAATGTTCATTTTGGCGGAGACGCAGGTTATTGTGTGTTCCACATGAGATTACGGGCTCCAGCGGTTGGGGTGCATAACTCCCAACTACTGTTGTCTTATTGGACGCAGTACAAAGAAATCAAAAACTGCATGTATAAGCCATCCGACGAGAAGTCAGTGAAACTGTGGGTTTTTTGATTGTAGATAGGATCTCTCTATTCTTGGCGAGAGAGCATATGAGTCTAACCACAAACAAACGAAATATATGTCCTCCAATGTAAGCGATGGGTGCTGGTTTCCAAGGCGTCAATAGTTGCTGGTTTATCGGCATAAACCAAAGATTTAACATAACCTCAAAGAAAATAATTTGAAGGTATTAAATCACATGACCTTGGTGGCCAATTAGTCCGTTCATGGAATAATTTTCTTACCGAATTGTTTCCTCAATAAATCGATTGTTGCGTTGGGTGTATGATATGTGGAGCCATCCTGTTAGAAGGACAGCTCCTCCAGATCAATACCATTCAAATAAGGAATTAAATAATCCATGTAGTCGAATAACAAAGCTCCAATTCCTGCGCACGGCGACGTCTTCATCAACACAACCAACAACAGCAGCGATATTTTCTTCGAAACACAGAGTTTTTATATTGTTTTTATTTTAATATCAAGCAACGTGAAATGCGTTCGGAATCTGGCGATAATTCGGCAAATACATCGCTCGGTTGGGCACACTCGGCACTATAAAATTCACGAAATACTCTTTGGCGCACAGAACACTGATTTTGATAATAATTTTTAACAAGCTTTGCTCTGATGTTAACCATGCCATGATGACTTTGAGACACAGATTTGCCAGACTATTGAGACTCAGATTTACAAACTTGCGCGCAAACTCACAGTTCATTTGACAGTGACCCCCTATCGAAAATTCGACCACACTAAAAAATCACCGTTTAGAAGACTGATTTCTGGCCATAGGTCGGCATCAGTTGGTTTTGAGCTGAACACTTAGAAAGCGCCTGAAGGAGCGACCAAAGCCATGACCTTATGGTCATAACCTTAAGTCGGTCATGTCGGTTGAAGGAATATGCAAAGCACGAATTAATTACGAATTAATTTTAATACGTAAAGTACGAATTAATTTTATTTGCTTATCAATTTGGTTCTCTATGGGCCAAATATGCTATTTTTCATACACACACACACACACATATATATATATATATATATATATATATATATATATATATATATATATATATATATATATATATATATATATATATAGATTGTAGCCAAATTTTTTTCGATTACTTAAATCATTTTTATAATACTAAAACTTTTATTTCGGAATATCTAATCTCTCAAATAATCACGAAGTTTAATGGAACAGAACGCTAACAGTAAATAGCATAAAATGTAATAAAGAGTATCACATTGCCTGAGTTTTTATCCAAAAAAAATTACCTGCTTCAACTTTATGTAGCTTTAATTAAAATTTCAAGACGAAACATTTCTCTAAGTACTCCATATAGCAGTTTCTGTCAATATAGACTCATTAAGTATTTAAATAGTCTCTAGTATTCCTCGAAATATGTTAAAGAGGAAAGACAAAAATATATTTAAATATTTTTCAAAAGAATTTCAGCTTAAGTTTTATATATTTGACTATATTCAAATGTCTACATTTAGTTCAAAAGTACAAAATAAAACCCATGTCATATAATTTATCGTAACGCTAAGAAGACTGTCAACGTAGCTATTTATTTCCCAGCGTTACCTTGAAACGTATTTTCATTGTTAAGAAATATTCTGTTCTTTACTCTTCTGATGTATTCAATTTAAAATACATAAAAATTATTCATAGAAAAACTTAACTGCAGTGACGGTTGGTCCATAAGGGCACATGGGCAAGTGCCTACACCTAAAAAATTAAAAATTAAGTGGAAAAAATAATTTCAGATTTTATATTAATTTATTCTCTGTTCTGTCTATGATCACACTTCATGCGACTTCTATCGTCTAACATCCATAATGTCATTCGCGGTAACGAAATAGGTCGTGGATTGCCGAAGCGCACCGATTGAAGATAACGTGCTTTGGGCACAGACAAGTTTGTGCCGCTACTGTTTTCTTTATTATCGCGTGCGAAAAACAAAGATAGCAATGCATCGCTTTGCTAGTAACCCGGAGATTAAACGCATTTATAACATAATATTTTGGCGCAGGTGGTTTTCGCCATCGTGCTTTTCGACTTTTCGAGTGGTAGCAAGTGAATGTTTTGAACGATTACAATAGTGAAGATATATTCAGTCGCATTCTGAATCATTCGCATTCATTCAGTAAAATCGCATTCTATTTCATAGAGACATTTGAAAAATGAGCTAGAAATTGGTCTGTTGAGGAAGACAGACATTCGTTCTTAACTCAGTAGTGAACATCGAAACTGTATTGAAAAGCAAAATAAAACTGTTGATAGCAATCGTTACATATTGTCTAAGTTAATTGTCGGTATAAAATCCTATGGGGTATTTGAACTTGCCTTACGTAGGCATGACGAAACCTACACTTTAGAAAATCCTGGCATTTTCAGAGGGCTAGTAAATTTGATGGCTGAAATACACAGTATTTTAGAAGCTCATTTAAAGGAGTCTAAAAATAAATTATTCCTAGACATCTCCAAACAAATTTAGAACGAATTACTGGATTCAATGTTACATGTTTGTCGCGATTTATTAAAAAAGGAAATTCACACAGTAAAATATGTTGCCATACAGGACGATGAACCAACTGATACATCTACTCAAATGCAGATGGTTTTTATAATCAGATATGTTAAAAATGGCGAAATTTACGAGAGATTCTGGGGCTTTTTAATACCAAAAAATCACACAGCGGATGGAATTGCAGACGAAATTCTGACGGTGCTAAGCGAGTTAGGAATAAACAATGAACCTAAGCAACTCATAGCCGAAAGTTATGATGATAAGATAAGAGGTACAGTCGGAGGAGTACAAGCCAAAATTATAAATATTTATAAGAATGCACATTATATTCACTGCTATGCTCACCAATTTAATTTAATAATGGAAAGGTGTTGTACAATAGAAAAATGTGTAAAGGTGCTTTTTGCAAATGTGTCTGCATTTACTGCTTTCTTTTCTCGATCATCCAAAAGGGCAACTGTTCTGGACAGCATCGTGAAAAAGCGTCTACCCCGTGCGGCCCCTACTAGATTTTACGCCGAAATGTGGCAATACTTTTTACATTTACAAAGAAGAATTGTAAACATACCTTGAAGAAATTATGGACGCCGAGTCAGGGGTTAATAAATTATTTGGTGGATGATAATTTTAAATTTTAGTTGTTTTTCTTCAATAAAATAATGCCTCACTGCGACAATCTCTTTGATCAACTGCAAAGCAGGCAAGTAGATGCACTTAAAGTTAAGAAGAATTTGGTATTCTGACAACCTCTAAAGTTTCCATGCAACACGCGTGGAACCACTGTGCCATCCTCACGTATTATGACCAAGATTTGGGCTCTTTTATCTCACAGCTTGTGTTTAGCTTTATTTATAAATCTGTTTCCTTCCAGTGTTTTTTTAACTAAATTTAACAAAACTCAACGTACTCCACCTTGCCTAAAAGACTTCCTTCGTTCTTCATTGTCCGATATGTATTCATTAAATCAATCAATCATTTTCTGCTGGCAATATTGCAGAAAACAAAGCACATTGCATACAAAAAACTAGCATATTGTTGACGATTTCTTCATTTTAATCAGTTATTTCCAATTCTTCTGGATCCTGCAATACAGTTAAGCGGTTCGACAAAGCAATCTCAAAATCGTTACACCTCTCCAGCAGCTTCACACAATCCACTTCTATGATCACTTTCAACATTAAAATGATTAAGAACAGTACAATTGCAAAATATTGTTTTTTCGTTTGACATGATGTAATCAACTTCACTTATGATATGTTTTCCGTGTCCATTTTCTACTAATTTTTTCTTATAAAACTAATTCATAATATAAAGTTCTTGTCCTTCAGCAAAATCAACCAATCTATCACCCTATTGTCCCGCCCACTACTACTATACCGGTTGCCCTTTTACCAGTTCTTTCCAATTCTAGCGTTCTAACATTTAAGTCACCAATTAGGATTTTACATACACATTTCTCCTTGTCTAGACGCTGATCCACAACCTCATAAAAGTCATCAATATCCATAATAAAAGTCAATTATCCTCGCATAAGCATTATTTAATATACTCAGTGCATTATTTTAATGAAAACTAGCTGTACCTGCCACGCGTTGCTATGTCTCAGTCTGGTTAAATAATTAAATCAAAATGAAAATATATCGAAATATATAAATTCCATTATGAGAGGTACAGTCGGTATAATTTAACAACGCAGTCGGAAACATTGAAAATACTAAGTGACAGAAGCTGTCAAGAAACATGCTGTCCGTGATGAGCAATGTTTAATATTGCGTGTGTGGCTGTTACGTTCAACAGATGGCGCTCCCGTTGCCGTAAATATTTACTATAGCTTATGTTGCTTTTACGTCCAACAGATGGCGTTGTTTTAAAAAAAAGGCATATTTTTACCTGTCACAGGTGTGTCATCTATATAATCGGTATATAAAAACACGCGCTTATTCGAATGCAACGTTGTGTCAACATTTCAAAGCAATCGGTAAAGAACTTTCGGGATTTAACATTATGAGCAAACGAACATTTACATTGTTATTTATATAGATGATCTATATTTGTTATTTTTATGTTATGTTATATTAAACAATTAAGTTAATTATTATTAATTCCAAATCGTAATAAATAAATTCAATTGACCTTAAACCTCCTTGATATCTTATGAATTTTAAGTTGTTTACGTTTTTTAGAATATTAATTAAAAGTTATATTAATGCAAGAAACTTTTAATATACCTTATAAAAAGTTTATCTTGCCTTTTGGTAAAAGTAATTATCGTTGGAAGTCTCCACAACTTATTGAAATTCCCCCTCTCGCCAATAGACATTGAATCGCCTAGTTACCTAAGCTAGAGTTATTACATATTTCAACGTTACGCCCATTGTATTTGTCTTTGTCATATGTAGCCAAATATAGCACAGGTGTTAAGTCATGGAAAGCCTCCCTTTAGGCTGTCTCTTGTAACAATTACGCCTAGTAATTTATGATAGCAAATTAGCGAGTAACTATGGCCCTCTAGATTCTGAAACGCCCTTAGAACCATTTAATATGGAGAATAATGAGGGTATAATCTTGACTTTTATTGCTAGGATTAAACGGCGGATAACAGATATTTAATATGAAGAACTGTCTTTAAGATTAGTAATAGTCGAGTAAAGTCTAATAAATAGCTTGAAGAATTTCTGTTATCTTAGCTACCAACAGAAAATTGTAATTAGTAGTAGATTTTTTAGTTAAATTTATTTGTCTGAATAGTAGAACTAATGCGAGTTTCAGTTAATAATCTCGATGTTTTCGCATTATTTGAGCGTGTATTTCTATAACAAAATAAATTACAATAATAATAAAGAAAGTATTGGCCATATCCTATCTTTATGTCAAAGAATTTATTGCGCGCCAAAAAAACTTTTGGTTTTTTGAGCCCAACCATTCAAGCCAAAATTTTACTTCTTCGTAAGAATGTGTTGTTCTGAAAGTCCGTGCTGCATCGATCGAAATAAGTGCTAGTCCGAAGGGGCTAAGTCCAGTGAATACGGCGGGTGGGGTACAACGTCCCATTTAACGTTTTCCAAATATACTAGGATTTTAAATGATACACTTGTAGTTTTTTAATGTTTCAAACGTTTATTATAGATTTTGCTCTACATATATTTCGCCTTGTTAGGGATTTCTCAAGAGTAGCTTAAACTAATATTAATGGTCAAACACAGTGTTTCCAAGTATACAGGTAATTTTAATTTCATATACACCCAATTTATCTAAAGTTTCCTTTTTATCCTTATGATTAACTAACATTCTACCTACATTAAATTTATTTACACATATAGTTTTACAACCTAGTTTATTTAATCTTTTACACACTGTATTACTAGATTGAGAAGTGTAACTAATAAATTTGTGTAATAAATTCTTGCTTTTTAATGTTATAGAATTCTTGTAAATTCAACTTTCTTTGTTTATTTTTTAACAATATGTCAATTAATCCTTCTTTGTAGTGGTAGTTTTTTGCTATATATTTAATGGTATAGAGCTCTTTATGAAAATTAGCTTTGTTTAGTGGAAAACTAACTAACCTACGTATTAGACTATGATAAAGAGATCGTTTGACTTGCCAAGAAGTAATGAAACATTAAAAAGCTGAAAGTATATGTTTCACAAGGAACCAACTACGGAATCCATAACCGTTTTCCAAATAGTTTTTTACACATTTTGCATGATAGGGTCGAGCGTTGTCATATTGAAAAATGACTTTCGTGTCTCTGGTCGTTTTTCCTTCAATGCTCGGTTCAATTTTGTCAATTGTTGTCGGTATCGATCGCCAGTAATCGTTTCACCAGGTTTCGGTAGTTCGTAATATGAATGTCCCCTACTATCCCACCAAATACACAGCAAAACATTTATTCCATGTATATTGCACACTGGTTGTGATGTTGAAGGCTGGCCTAGGTTACCCATGATTTTTTGCGCTTTAGATTGACAAAATAAATCCACTTTTCATCACCTGTCACAACTCGATGTAAAAAAAACCTTTTCTTTTCTTCTGGCAAGCAAAATTTCAATGTCTCTTTCCTTCAATTCATAAGGAACCCATTTTCCTTCCTTCTGTGTCTTTCCCAACGCATGCAGACATTCGGAAATGGTGGAAGTTTTGGAGCTGATTTCATACAAATTTAATGTCCTGAATTCAATATTCTAATATATAAAATTTTAATAACACATACGTGACACTAAAAAAAAAACTAAACACCGAATTTTTATTATTATTTTATACAAAAATTAATACCTACACAGATAGAGGAAAAAGTCATCGATTAAACCAACTAGTCACTGAATCCTTCAGAAGCTTATTTTCTGTGTCATTCTTGAATGTATTTTGGAAGAGTCCATTTTTAAACTCCATCAGTAATCTGTCATCATGTGCGTATCTCATCTTCCTTCTTACGGGTCCTCCATAGTTTTAATATCCTGATGAAATCTTTCACCTTGTTCTGGTCACCTAAATTTTGAGGAAAAGTGTCTAAGTGGCTATGCAAATAGTACACCTTAATGCATGAGCATTAAGGGATCTGAATCATGCATCTGATGTTAACATATTGTTTACCAGTTTGAAATAGTTTTCAGCTTTGCGTTTGCCCAGAAAAAATTCCACAACTGCAACAAATGAAGTCCAGGCTTTTCACTTAGACTCATTCAACGAATTTACTAAGGCAGAATCCTTAATGAATTGTCTTATTTGTGGGCCATCAAACGTTCTAGCTTTAATTTTTTCCGTAATTAAATGAGGCATTTTTTTCCTATATATACAAAGCATGATCCATTCTTATCAAGAATCTTTACAAACTGCTTCATTAGGCCCTGCTTGATATGCAGTGGAGAAAAGATGATTTTCTCTCGTACAACGCCCATTTTGTCTCGTCCGGGTTGTTAATGACTTTCTTTTCCCCAACGTCCATGTTTTATATTTTAGGCCACTCTTTTCTGTCCCAATGATGTGTTTTATCTGTTATCCCAGAGGGACAATGGTATTCGGTGGACCCACAATAACGCAGATTATCAGAGCACAGCGAATAGCCTGGTTAGGACCTATAGAAAGGTTAGCAGAGAGCCGCCTAACAAAACAGGTTTTGAACAGAGGAAGAGGCGTGGAAAGAATGAAGAGGGGAAGACCGAGGAGAAAGTGGCTACAGGAAGTGGCGGAGGATTTGGCGAGAATGGGTGTGACACAGTCTAAAAGAAGGGTAAGGAATAGAGTGGTTTGAAGGCAGATTGTAAACTAAACCAAATGTCTTAAAGGCTTGTAGAACTGTACATATATCCCAAAGGCACAAGAAGTGTGCAATTGGTCGGGGTACACTAGAATAGATAGATGGATATATCTAAAAAAAATAGAGCACATAGAGAAAAAACTGATTACATATTTAGATTTAGCGCCCCATCTGCATCTTCAAATTTTTTCAGTTGTCCTGAACGCTTCTTGTCTTTTGTATCAAAATAACCACTTTTAAAGCATTTAAACAATCATTCACAAAATTTTTGAATAAAAACAAGTTCACCATATAACTTTCAGCAGCCATTTTCTTCAAATAAAACAGGGTTAGTTATCTTCTCCGCAAAACGTCTTTTTCTAGTACATAATTCCACATATTCAAAGCTATATAAAACTATGCTTCTTGCATAAAGACAATTAATGTCATAGTCTATACCAACAAAATACCTATTATTTAGGATTTTACTAAATTAAAAACGCAGATGTATTTTTGTAATACTAATAACTTTCAAATTTACGTAATCATACATTAAACTTGAAGAGATTTACCACTTTTTATTTTTATTTTATATTTATATTATTTATGATAATCACTTTTTTTTGAACTGCTCGACACACGTTTCGCTAACCATGTTAGCATCATCAGGAGATTATTTAAACTAATTCTAAAACTAAACTATGTTCTATTTATATGAAAAAGCCTACCTAACGAAACGTGTAAAAATCATGAACCGTGAAGTTTACTAAGCCTTACATTAATAATTGAAAAAGTTGACTGAACGGGATAGGCCCTTTATCTCGGTTCATGATTTTCTTACACTTTCTATTTGAATGCTTTCATATGCATCTAAAGCTTTTAATTAGTCTTAAATTACTAATATTTATACTGTGGTCGTGTTCGATTGCATGTTGGGCAACACAAGATTTTTCATTTCTCCCATATCTAATGTGGGCAATATGTTTTTTATATCTTGTCAATATGGATCTTTTGGTTTGCCCAATATAGCTTCGATCACAGTCTTGACAACTAATTTCGTAAATCCCCGACTCTTCATGTTGCTCTACTTTATCCTTTGGATTACCCAGAACTTCTCTTAATTTATTATATAGTTTGTACACAACCTTAATGTCCACTTTTTTCAAAGTGTTGTCTAGCCCTCTTGTTAACTGGGCATCAAATGGTTTACCATGAATTTCTTTGTATTCTGATGAAATTTTCCTTTTTTCCTTTTGAAAAGTCGAAGATTCTTTCAATAATTTTCTGAACTTATGTTTTCTAATTAATTTATCTACAATGTTCTTATTATAACCATTCACTTCAGATCCCTCCCTAATTAATTTTAATTCTTTGTTATAATTATCTTTATTTAAAGGAAAATTAATTAATCTATTTACCATAAAATTTAAACTAGCCATCTTATTTTGAAAGCTATGATTTGAATCGTCGGGAATGTATCTCGAAGTGATGGTGTTTTTTCTGAAAATATAAAAATCGAACCTATTTTTATTGTTTCTACTGACTAAAACATCCAGAAATGGTAAACTATCGTTGTTTTCGAGTTCATGCGTGAATACTATATTTTGGGATTTACTATTTAAATTCTTAATCAAATCATCTATTTTCATTTTTCGAATCGAAAATGGCAAAAGCGTCATCCACATATCTTAGCCATACCTTCAAAAAGTAACTGAATTCATCTTTTGCCTCGGTTTCAAATTTACTCATAAATAGGTTGGCTAAGAACGGTGACTGAGGATGGCCCATTGCCGTTCTTTCTTATTGTTCATAAAACCTGTTATTCAAAATCTTCCAAAATATGTGACAAAATAACTAATTTTGCAAAACAGAAATGGCTTGACTTAGAAATCAAACATTTGTAGAGTAAAAGGAGTATGCTTGAAATTCAGGCGTGTAATCTTTAGAAGCAATTAACTTTTAAATTAACTAATGTAGAACGTGAATGAAACCGAATAAAAGATGAATTCAGTTACTTTCCGAAGGTATGGTTAAGATATGTGGATGACATTTTTGCCATTTTCGATTCGAAAAATGAAAATTTAGATAATTTTATTAAGAATTTAAATAGTAAATCCTAAAATATAATATTCACGCATAAACTCAAAAACAACGATAGTTTACCATTTCTGGATGTTTTAATCAGTAGAAACAATAAAAATAGGTTAGATGTTGATATTTTCAGAAAAAACACCACTACCTCGAGATACATTCGTAACGATTCAAATCATAGCTTCCAAAATAAGATAGCTAGTTTAAATTTGATGGTAAATATATTAATTAATTTTCCTTTAAATAAAGATAATTATAACAAAGAATTAAAATTAATTAGAGAGGTATCTGAAGTGAATGGTTATAATAACAATGAATATTCTAGATAAATTAATTAGAAAACATAAGTTCAGAAAATTATTGAAAAAATCTTCGACTTCTCAAAAGGATCAGAACACAAAAAATTCATGGTAATACCATTTGATGCCCAATTAACTAAGAGGGCTAGACAACATTTTGAAAAAAGTGGACATTAAGGTTGTGTACAAACCATATAATAAATTAAGAGAAGTTCTGGGTAATCCAAAAGATAAAGTAGAGCAACATGAAAAGTCGGGGATTTACGAAATTAGTTGTCAAAACTGTGATCGAAGGTATATTGGGCAAACAAAAAGATCCGTTTTGACAAGATATAAAAAACATATTGCCCACATTAGATATGGGAGAAATGAAAAATCTTGTGTTGCCCAACATGCAATCGAACACGACCACAATATAGATATTAGTAATTTATGATTAATTAAAAGTATAATATATAATATATAATATATAATAATAATAATAATATAATATATAATAATAATAGGGCTTTGGATGCATATGAAAGCATTCAAATAGAAAAATGTAAGAAAATCATGAACCGAGATAAAGGGCCTATCCCGTTCAATCAACTTTTTCAATTATTAATGTAAGGCTTAGTAAACTTCACGGTTCATGACTTTTACACGCTTCGTTAGTTAGGGTTTTTCATATAAATAGTACATAGTTTAGTTTTAGAATTAGATTAAATCATCGCCTGATGATGCTAACATGGTTATCGAAACGTGCATCGAGCAGTTCAAAAAAGTGATTTGGTGTTTTGTGGTAAATCTCTTGAAGTTTAGTGTTTCACACCAAAGGTTTCAATAGAAGAAGTAATCATACATAATAAAGGCAAAGCTAGGTTAATAATTACAAATTATTTTAACTATTATAGTAAAATTATTTATTATTTTATAATTATCCATTTAATATCCAGTAATTGCTGAAATTTACTAAGTATTCCTAAGTATACCATTTCCCAACTATTTTAAAATCAGACCAATAGATAATTTTTATTCAGAATCAACATCAATAATTTCTAAAAATGCACGATTATTTTCGTCTGTTGAATAAAAGACTTTTCTTGTCTAATTTGACACGTTTTGGTATAGTTTTGTTAGAATAATGTTGACAAATAAATTGTGAATTCTAGTTTGCCAACATCATTCTGACGAAGCTACAGTGTTAATGAAATGCGTCAAATACAAATATAATATAGTGATAAACAAGAAAAGTCTTTCATTAAACATTTGTAATGAATTTCCATCAAGTGGAAGCGAATACATTCCAAAACTTATTTCTTTTTGTTGGATTTTATTTAAGGAACTGTCAGCTCTAATATAGGAAACTCCTTATTTCTTTTAATTAAATTTAGTAAATATTGAGAGTTATATAAGATATTTCTTTTACACAATTGAAACTATTCAAGGGTCTGATTTTAAAGTTGATACACTGTGTGTTAGTGATACACTTTTCCAAAAAATTAATTACACTATTATTATTATTATTATTATTAATGCTCTTATTGGAAAGAGATGTATTTTGTCATGCAGAGATGTGATGACAGTCCACAGAATAAAATCAAGAGACAGAGCTTTGTAAAAGTTGGAAATTTGATTTATTTTTAATATAATCCCCTGCTGCATTGATAGATATAAACCAGCAATACTCAAAGTATATATGCCTTAATAAACTTTTACAATATACGGACTCTGCGACGCACTTTGTTAGTGCGTAGAAAGAAAGTCAAAAGAAATAAAAGAAAATAAACGTAATTTAATTTAAGGGGTTGTAACTTACAATGCCCTTTACAAATATACACAGCTGATGAGCTGGTGCTAGCCAGAGCGGACTGTTAAAAGTGGGTGCAAATTATGCTCCATTAGCCCAGATCAACCGGAGAGCCACTGGCCTTACTCTACGGAATAGGCCAGGAAATCCCCAAGCTGTTCTAGGAGGTCGTACTAGTTCACCCCGCTGACACAATACTCAGGACAGTGTATGAGTTACTGCTGCAATACCCTGTGTTTCTGTCGAACGGCAATCTGCCTATCATCTGGGTTTTCATTGGTGGTTGAATCGGCTCGACCGATTCCCGCTAATAGCAGAGGCGATCAGCGTTTCTGGCTAAAATATCACTGTCTTTCTTCGGTGAATATACTTTAGTAATAGGTGTTAATATATTCATACGACTATTCATACTACCTTCGCACAAACACATCATTCGTACGCCTGACACAAACATACAGCCTCCTTCCTACGACGCAACCCCACGCACCGATCTTTACTATCAATAAAAAGCATTCCAATTTCAATACTCCCCTCACCTTATTCGACCGCATTAAGAAATTATATCGATAAGGTGATTTTATAGTTATTTTAAATGGAACATGCAAATTGTGCATTACTAATATTTATAAAATACGATAACACACATCATTTCCTGGATATTTCTTCTGGATTCTTATAGTCAAATGATTTTAATCGCGTCAGCGATACCTATATTTGACAAATTTACACAGAGTAGGCGCCTACTCGCCATTATGGCTAAAATATGAATACTATGTTCTTGTCGTAATACTCCAGGAAATCCTTTAAAAAATTTTCTCTCATTTATAAATGAATGTAAAGATTAGCTGTAAATCGTCACCTTGGTATTGAAGTGTGCCAAGCCAGAAAAGTAAAATTGAAGAAAACAAGGTTAACATAATGCCATTATTATACAATCTTTTATTTTTCCCCACTATAAAACATTAACGGCAGGTATTTTAAAGAAAATTATTGTAGATTAAAAAAATATATATTTCTTTTTCTTCGAGATATTTGAAAATTTAGTTTGGACCTGTCGTAAAGAAAATTCAAAAGAAAATTCCTATAAATTTTGTTTTGTTATTTTTTACAATTATTTTAATGTAAAACACCGACAATTATTTTAATATAAAAGCAATGACCTTCCTTTTGCTTGGACCATAACAGATTTTCGCAATATAGGGCTGATTTTTTTTGTCTAATATATCTTTCATAGTTTCGTTAGCTATATTTTTAGCTCTTACCTTCTTCTGAAGTTGTACTGTTTTCTGTACAGTTAATGTGTTAAATGTACTAAAGTCAATTGTACTTATATATGCTTTACTTGGGAGTATGGTACTAGGTTATATGAAAATGACTGTATTTCTGATAATCAAAAAATTTATATTTTCTATTTGAATCAAAACCTGTTTGTCCTTAATATCCTTAAGAGATCTAATCAATGATATGGGGCTATTCATTTCAGAGTGCCTAAGTTTTCGTTCAATCAGGCTATGGATAGAGTCCATCTCTTGGATGTTTCCATGACGAGCTCCGGAAAACTTTTGTTTAATCAGAATTATTTGAGGCTGATGCTTCATAAAATAAATCAAGGAAAATGGCATAATGCTGTTCCGATTTTCCAGAACTAACGAATAAGATTTTTTATATCCAGATTATCGTAGACTATTTCGTCTAGAATGTTTACCTAAGGTGCAGGCAATATAGCATACGGTGCATCCTGCCGTCTTTTTTTGCATCCCGTATCTCACAATAAGCTTTATATTCCCTGTACAATTATTATTATTATTATTCACGTATGGGCCCGGGTGGACCACGCGAAGTACAATTAGAGGCGTTTGTTGTTGTTAGCCTTCCTTTGCGCCCATACTAATTTCATTCTTTCGCTATGAGCTTTTTTTCTTTCGTCAGACCAAGTTGTTCCAGTCTTCCTACATTTTTCCCTCTGGCCAACATTCGAAACGTCAACCTTGTGTCTGAAACAGCCTCGATCCTGAATTTCACTTTGTGTAATATTTGCTGATCTTAGGTCCTCTTTAATTGCAGCAATCCATTTAATTATTTCTACTTTAGCTCTACTCCTATTTTCATAAAATTCGACTATTTGTCTAGTTAGCCTATTTGGATTCATCCGTTTTATGTGTCCGTAAAACTTAAGTCTTCTTTTTCTCATATCGCTATGTATATCTGTGTATTGTTTGATTTCTTGGTTTTCTCGAAGTCGGTATGTTGTTGTATTTATTTGTTTCGGCCCTAGGATTTTTCTTATGATTTTTCTTTCCTTCTTTTCAATGTCCTCGATGTCTCTCTTTCTATTCAAAATGAGCGTTTCTGCCCCATATAGACATTCTGGCTTAATAACTGTGTTGTAATGTCTCAGTTTTGTGTTTTTAGATAGGCATTTTTTGTTATAAATATGTTGTGTAGGTCTCAATGCCGTTTCCATTTTTTGACCTCTACCCTTATTGGCCGCTTTTTCCAACCCATTTTTCCATGATTATTTTACCCAAATATTTAAATTGAGAAACTCGTCTGATGTTACCATATTTTGTTTTTAGAAATGGTGTTCTTAATCTGTTGCAGGTCATGTTTTGTGTCTTTTCAAAGGAAATTTGGAGTCCTACCTTTTCTGCTGTTTCTTTTAGGATTTCAATCTGTTTCTGTGCCGTTAATACATCTTGAGCCAAAATTGCTAGATCATCAGCAAACGCCAGACAATCAATTTTGATGTTGGTTCTCCCCAGTTTAATGGGCTGGTCAGTATTCAGGGCCGACTTTTTTTGACGCCACTCCTGTATTACTTTTTCTAGAACACAGTTAAATAAGAGTGGCGAGAGTCCATCCCCATGTCTCACTCCAGTTTTAATTTCGAAGGGCTCTGAGATGTCACCCATGAATTTAACTTTTGACCTTGTGTTAGTTAATGTTGTTTTAATAATTGCCAGCGTTTTCAGATCTAGTCCTTGTCATTTCAAGATTCGGAATAAAGATTCGCGGTCTATAGAATCATATGCTTTTTTGAAATCCACAAATGTACAGACGAGATTTTTATTGTACAGTTTTTGATGTCTTAGGACCAACTTTAGATTCAGGATCTGTTCAGGGCAGGATCTGCCCGGTCGAAAACCTGCTTGATATTCACCAATTTTAGGTTCCAACTGTCCTTGTGCTCTGTCTAGTAGACATTGAGATAGAATCTTGTAACAAACTGGGAGAAGAGATAGCCCTCTATAGTTGTTTAGATCCGTTCTATCTCCTTTCTTGTGTAGTGGATGGATTAAAGCAACTTTCCAATCTTCCGGAATCCGTTCGGTTCGCCAAACTTCTTGTAGAATTTTGGTTATTTCCTTGATTGTACCTGGACCAGCGGATTTCAAAAGTTCAGCAGTGATTCCATCTTCACCAGAAGCTTTGTTATTTTTTAGCCGCTTGATTTGAATTAAATTATTAATAATTATTTCATCTAATTATTTCATCTTCATTCGGTGGTAATGAATCTGGGTTTGTTTGTTTAGGGTTTAGTGTTGGTAATTTGTTTAAAGGCTCAGGACAGTTTAGTATTTGTTCAAAATATTTCGCAAGTTCTTTTCAATTCTCTTGGTTATTTAGAGCTAATTGTCCGTTTTCCTTTTGGAAGCAAAGACTTTGGGGTTGATAGTCTGTTAATTTAGTTTTAAATGTTTTGTAAAAGTTTCGGGTGTTATTTTTTTGGAAATCTATTTCTATTTCGTAAAGTTGATTGTTTTCATATTTTCTTTTAGTTTGTCTAATTAGCTTCGATGTTTCTTTTCTTACTTCCAAAAAGATGTTATAGTTTATTGCTGTTTTTTGACTGTTCCAATCTTTGAATGCTTTACTTCGGCTTAATACTGCTTGCTCGCAAACTTCATCCCACCATGGATGTTTTCTAAGTTTTTGTAAAGGGACCAACTTTAAGGCCGTTTTAATAATTTTTTGCTTCAATTCTTGCCAGTTCTGTGCTGGTTGTTTATCAAGCTCTTCTGTTAGGGCTGGTTTTATTTTCGTTGGGTCGAACTTTGGTATTAGCAGTCTCTTTTGAATAAGTTTTCGAGGTTTTAAGCTAAGTTTGATTCTAGTCAAGTAGTGATCCGTGTCTATGTTAGCTCCTTTCCTGACTTGAACATTCAAAATCTCTTTATAATTGGGGTACGAAATGGCAACATGGTCAATTTGAAATTCACCTATGTACGTGTTTGGTACCCTGTACAATACTATATTTAATAATATAATAATATATTTAATTTCCGTTTGTAAAAGAAGGCACATTAGCCTTAAGGAGCGCAAAAACATTTTGCACATCGAAGAAATATTTACAGTAGTATACCTTTTGTAAGGTTTTTGTCGTTATCTTTTTCGATTTTACATTGCAGTTTCAGTTTTAAGTGGTTATTATATTTTTCTATTTCAAGATCATTTGTTTGAATTGACCGTCATTTTTTACACATTGGCCAAAATCGCACCTGTCCCTTTTGCAAAACAAAACTCAATATATAACATCTCATAAACTTTTCTCCCGCTTTGTAACACGAACTTCATATAGAACTAATGCGCATCACATAAAACTTTAAGAGTCTTTAAGCTACCACTTGAACAGAAAGATTTTCGAGGGAGATTGTCAAACATTAGGGGAAACGTGAAAGCGAAATGCCCAAGAGTGACGTGAGAGAGTCTTGCGTTACATACGAAATTTAGATCTCCAGACTATTTAACAGAGAAATGCTTAAAAAGTTATGATCATGGTAGTAGTAAGATATATATAGGAAGATTAAAAGTTGAATATACATACACACACTGAAATATGATATTTGATTTTTTTTGTAGATATCCTGTAGGAAATATACAATGGCTTTCAATATTAATATATTTTTTTCATATTCATGTGTTCATGTTTTCATTCATTCATGTATTTCTTGGATTAATAATATATTTTTGGTAAAACTATGTCAGGTAATAATAAAAAATCCAGATATTCCGCTTATATTTAATAAAAAAAATCAATTTCAGCTATGATTCAACTATCAACGTAGAGCATTTTTCAATAAAGAGATTTCTTAACAGATAAATAATAATAATATATATTGAATAGATGCATGTTCTTGTAATTTTGGCATTTGAAAAGCTGAATAGGTAACTATTAGAATACTTAAACAATAAAAATGGTCTTTTATAAAATTAACTTTTATCTTTAGCAATGGGACATATGTTGATTTTAACGAATGCATAAACAAACAATAATCTAATATGTCGGGCGAAGAAAATCTAAAAGATATTACACTGGTCGACATGATTTTTTTAACGTTGATGAGAATGCTCTCTTTGTGTTTCATTTAGATAGTTATTGTTGTCAAAAGGTAGTTATTGTTAGTTATTATTTCATTTATGTAGTTATTGCCTTGTCACAGAAATGACCTAACACGTCCAATTTTCAAGTGCTTGCTTTCCCTTTATATCATGGGACATTGAAATTATTGGTACCTGACTTTGGACTGGGCAATGCAGAATTTTTTTCTTTTTTTGGGTTTTTAAAGAATCACTAGGTAAAAACAAAAAACCAAACGGAGACAAATTTCTTAGTAGTTCTTTTATGTAATATGTTTCTGCCAAACGAACAAAATTTTAAAAAATATAAAAATGTTCTAAAATAAATACAAACTTTTAAACGATAACATTTCGGAAAGTCTCCTCCCGTTTTCAAAACGAATCTAAAAAATAAATTATATCAATTTGTATACATAAAGTAAAGATAGAAAGTAAATATATTTTTTGTGTATGTCAATGATACTTACATTGACAATTAGTTTTTAATGACAGTGACATACTACCAAAAAAATAAATATATAGGTGAGGTTTACTGTGTGATTGTTTACTGTACTGACTGTATATTGAAATACTTAAATGTTTTTAATTGTATTCTTTAGAATCGGGAACCATATTGAATTTAAATCTACCGTAGGCATAACAATACAGTTATTTTTATTTATATTAATTATAGCGGTTTCTTTTAATCTTCTGTATTTTGTTACCGATTCTTTTAATACCGTTTTGGAATTATTCCAATTGATTTTATGACCCGATTCCCATGCATGTTGTCTAGATTTACTAAAATCGCCTTTTCTAAGGTTTACTTACTCTTTTATTCTAACATCTTACGGTCTAGATGTCTCACCTATATAAAATTTGCCACATTCGCAGGAAATTTTATAAACCACATTTTTGGTATTTTGTTGAGTGCTGATTGGTTTAATTTTTGTTAATATAGATCTAAGAGTATTTTTTTATTTTAAACGTCGTTCTTATGTTGTATTTATTTCCTACTCTTTTAATTTTATCAAAAATATTGCGGATGTAAGGAATTTTGAGGTTAATTGTTTGAGAGTTATTATTTTTATTAATAGCTTGTCGGTTTTGTCTGGTATCCAAAGTTTTAAACGATTTATCTATGAAATTATTTGGGTAATTGTTTTTTATTAAAATGTCTTTGATGTGATTTGTTTCTTTTTGTAGTTTATCACTGTCGGTACAATTAAGTTTTGCTCTCTCATATAAACTTTTAATTACTCCTATTTTGACTGATTTTGAGTGATTAGAAAAGAAATAGAGATGCCTATCTCTGTTTGTCAATTTTCTGTAAACTGTAGTATTTAATGTGTTGTTTTGTTTTAATATTAAAGTGTCGAGGAATGGCTATTTATTCTCCCTCTCTATATCTAAAGTAAACTTAATTGTAGGCTCTCGAGAATTTATATCTTGTAAAAAAATATTTAGGTCATCAATGCTATGTTGCCATATAGCAAAAATGTCATCAACATATCTAAGCTATATTACTGGCTTTGTAAGAGATTTACTTAATATGTTATTCTCGAGTTCCTCCATAAAGATATTACTCATCAAAGGAGAAAAAGAGAAAGATCATTTTCTAATTGAAAATATGTGGTTTTTAAGCACAGAGTTGATGATTCCAAAATTATATTGATTTTTAGTTTAGGGCTGTCTTTTAATGTTGTGATGTTCTAATCTCTTTCTAATTATTAAAAGTGATTTATCAACTAGTTCGTTAGTAAATAAATTCACCACGCCAAAACTAACCATTCAATTTTGGTTTGTAATTTTAATGTTCGAAATTTTATCTAAAAAATCTGAAAAATGTTTAATATATGAATTTGTTCTACCCGAAAGTGGATTTATAATGTTTAATAAAAGTGCTAGTTGCTAGTGTATTCATTTGCACTTTCCAAAGGTAATTTTTGAGCAACAGACTCTACTGTCGATATAAATAATAATAATAAGTGCCATTAATAATTTCAACAACTGGCATTATACGAAAGAACCTGAAAAATAACATCAAATGTCTGCGACTGGAAGAAAATCTGTTTAAAATAATGCGGAGGGCAGTAATCCTTAATACCACTCGCATCGCCCGAAAATTTTTGGAGAAATGAAATGTTTTGGCTACGGCCCGCACTTCATTTAAAATCCAGCTTAGCTGGGAAAAAAGATATAAAGGAACATTATAATAATAATAAAAACCCAAAAAAAAATATATATGAACACGCCACAATCATTCAGGCATTAATGCAGGAATTACCTCAAGACCGCAATTACCTCATTTCCACATTATCGATTAGGAACCTTTAAAAGCAGTATTATTTTTTTTCTATAGTTTATAGTTTAGTTTGTTTCTGTCTCGTTCACAATACAGCTAAAGTGCTTAAGTCGATCTTATAAAAAATGGCAAGTTCTAGTCGCCAACTTTGCAAAAATCCAGCGGATACGTTTTGTTATATATGCGGACGATTTATTTTAAAGTCACAAGCTAGATCTATATCCGAAAGCTAAATCTATAATCTCAAAAAAGCCTATCTCTTATATTTTAAGTGGCAAATTGGAGATGAAGATAAAAGGTGAGGTCCTCATATTTGTTGTGTGAGTTCTCAAGTAAATTTAGTGCAGTGAATGCATCGCAAGAAAAATTCTATGCCGTTTGCTGTTGGTATACTGTGGAGAGAACCTATTGACCATGTAAGTGATTGCTATTTTTGTATCACTAAAACAGAAGGAATTTCAAAAAGCAAAGGGGCAAAATTCAGTATCCAAATTTGACTTCTGCACTGAGGCCATTTCCTCATAGCCGGGAACAACCGGTACCGATTGCACCTTTAAATCTGAACAACATGTTCTCCTGCGATTTTAATTCTTCATCAGGATGTAATCCACAACTTTCTGAGAACACCAATTACCTAGTATTTTTAACAACTACCTGTAAACCTCGCTTAAAAATTTGGAAATTCTTGGTTCCAGACTTCAACAGGGGAACCTGTTAAATAAAAAAGTGTTTAAATGCAAGTTTAAAAATGCAACATGTTCAAGTTTTTATAAAATGGAAGGATCGCTATGTGTCTGTTGTGATACTGATGGTTTAATGAATGTGCTTAATATGGAACATGTACCTTCCGAGTGGCGTAATATCATAGATCGTTTTCGGCGAAATACAGGCTACAACCAGTATTGCTTCATAATGGAAACAAAAACCAATCTATTTCTTTAGCCCATTCAGTGGTAATGAAAGAAACCTATGACAACCTATGAAAACTATGACAGCAACCATACTAAATCGCGTTAAATATAAACCGTATCCGTGGGATATTTGTGGAGATGTGAAAGTGATAGGTATATTGCTATGATTTGAAGGGGGTTTTACAAAATATTGCTGTTTTTTTGTATCTATGGGACAGTGGAACAACAAAAGAACATTGCACTAAGAAAGATTGGCCTCATAGAACTTTTTTGAACCTGGTACTTCAAACTTAAATATATCTCCCTTAACAACCCAAAAAAAGTGCTTCTTCCACCTCTCCATATTAAACTTGTACTAACGAAAAACTTTATCAAAGCTATGGACAAAGAAGGTAATAGTTTCAAGTACCTAAAAGAAATATTTCCTCAATTAGGTGATGCAAAGACATATTTATTGGACCACAAATAAGAATGCTTTTGGGTGATTTCCATTTTCAAGAAAAATTAAATAGAAAGGAATTGACAGCTCCGAAGTGTTTGGTAAGTGTAGTAAAGGATTTCTGGGCAACAAGAAAGGTGAAAACTATAAAAACCTCATAGATGAACTCCTCAAATCCTATGAAATATTAAAGTGTCGCATGTCCTTAAAAAAGCATTTTTTACGGTCCCATTTAGATTTTTTTCTGAAAAATTTGGGTACAGTAAGCGATGAACAAGAAGGGAGGTTTCACCAGGAAATCAGGATGATGGAACTAAGGTACCAGGGACGCTGAAACCCATCTATGTTGGACAATTACTGCTGGTTTTTAAAAAGAGATGATGCTGCAGAAAACAAAAGGAAATGAAAGTTTTTGTCGCTGTATGACATCTCATGTAATATATTATTCATTCACATAATCCTCAGTAATGCCTTTGCACCGATTCAACACGTTTTACATGTTTATATTAAAAAATACAGTGACGGCTCATAACGGAAGGCGTTGGGGCGCCACCTCTACAGCATTTGGCACAGTAAACAATTTTTCAGACCAAAACACCATATTTTATTTTTGTTCAGCTTCTTTCTTTTAAATCATTTTCCCGGTTCGCCTTCTGTATAGGGTTTCAATAACACGAAAAGTAAAAAGGAGGAAGGAGAAAGCAAAGAAAATGTTTCAGCAGTACTATTTTCTTCTACGCCCTCTACTTAAAAACCCACGAGCTGCCTTGAATAAATATTAGATTATAAAAGTATGTCGTCTCCTTTTTTTCCACCACCAATCCACTGTAACAAAAAAACTGTACGTTTTATAGTAATTAGCTTATAATTTTCGGATTTATGACTACAAAATCATCTCAAAGGGTTTGTAAATTTGTTTTATATTAAACTATCTTTAAACTATCTTTACATTCTCAAAAAATTCTCTTTAGTGTAATTTATAATCTCAAGCAGTGAGCAACATGGTCTTTAGTCTACTTTATAGTCTCAAGCAGTGAGCAAATGGATTAGTTAATATCATGAATATTGTTAAACAGAATACTCAAACAATTTAGGAAATATGGTGCAACACCCGACCTGTAATTGGTGTAATATAACCTCAAATATGTGAAAACGTCAATCAAAATGTTATCGAAAGATTAATATAGGTAGGTATTTTGTAAGAAAGATTCTAGTTGGCTCCTAGTTGGTTTCTTACCCTTACCGACAATTCACAAGTTCATTTGGTGGACGAAGGTTAGTCTAGCTTAAAGCCATAAATTTGTCAGTGTTTATACACTTTAGAACGTATTACTGCTATCAACGTTAAAAGGGTGGACACCACACAAATAATGATTCGAAAAGTAATTGCGTTCCCTCATCTCTGGAACCATCTTGCTTCATTCGGCCTTCTTACAGGTCGTAGTAATGGGTCAGAAATTGTTTGACAGTGCTCATGTCCCAAATATATATTCTCGAAATACACAGGAAATCTACAGACGGAATACCAAAATACTACTTCACTAGCTCGTGCCACACATTCTCTCATAACTGTCAAATATTTCTGTCAAATTACAGTTTTATAACATGAATTTTCACCTAGAAAACCGGAGTATTTTTAATATAAGAAACTATAGAGGTTTTAACTTATTAAACCGTATTCTAAACATAAGATAATTGACACTGCTGAAAGGGATTTAAATACGGGCATTGAACTTTGCGTAGAAAATTATTTCAAAACATAGGGTCAACGAGCTCTGAATATCGGTATTTTCAAACTTGCCTTAATTAATGTCATTGAATAAAAGTTTTTAGAAGTGATTTTTTTATATATTTCTTTTTAATACTAAAAAACTTCCTTTCTTTAAAATATATTAGTGTTTCTGTTGGTATAGGAAAGATTTGCTTCCCAAAGCAATAATTCAATTTTAAAGAATAAACTTTATATAAATTAAAATTTTACAATTTTATAGAATTCGATAAGATACATTTAAAGCTGTCATCATACGTATTTTATACGGAGGCTACTAAAAGTGTTTGTGGTAAGAAAAATGAATGGGTCCTTAGGCGATCACGACGTAGGGAAAAAAATAATCTTTTACGACAAAGCGCACTTCTGGCTTAATGTGTTTGTGAACAAACATGACTGCAGGATTTGGGCCAATAAAAATCCTTAAGTGATTTAGGGGAAAAATATTATTTTTGATGAAGCGCACTTCTTGCTTAATGTGTTCGTGAGCATATGTTTGTGATAACATTACTACAGGATTTTCTACAGGATTACTACAGGATTGAAAATCCTCATTTAATTCAGATTCTTCTTATCCTCAGAAAGTCACTGTTTAGAGCAGCTTTTCGACTAAAGGAGTAATCGTACCTTATTTTTTGAAGATAATGAAAATTGTATTTCTGCTAATAGTAACGCTACTGGAATATGATAACAGTATATCTTTGCCCTGAACTGATAAATGTGGATATAAACAATGTTTTGTTTCAAGAAGACTTATCACACGTTTTGCTACACAATCGATTTACTGCAAGGAAATATTTCTAGACACGTTAATTAGCGAAATGCTAATGCCAGCTGGCCACCAAAATTGTTCTAGTTTACAGAAATAAACCCCGAACAATTATTGACCTTAAACGAAACATTCAGATCACCATTGAAAATATATCATGCCATATTTATTAAAGAGTAATCGAAAATTGGGTTTCCGGAATGCGTTGCGTTCACTATGTTATAAATAATTTATTTTCATCCGCATTAAATCTAATATAGCAGTCTAGTAGAAATAATTCAAAATGCTAAAAGGTAAAAAGGAACATGTCAACAAAATCCCACAAAAACGAAGTAAATAACAGACAAAATGATAATAATAAAACTGAACTAGAGAGGAAAACCTCCTAACAAAACATAAAAATGGAGTTAAAAACATTTTAAATTTAATTCTGTTCTTTTCCGATCTATCTTCTTTTAGAGTTTATCTTATTTAGAGTTATTCCTTGTACTGTTCGTTCAAGCTTATTTACATCAATAATGTACATTTTTGGGGTTATTAAATCCCTTTAAGGTAAACTGAATGAAAAATCAAAGCATTATTATCAGTTGGAATTTTAAATCCATCTTTCTTACAAGTTTTAAAATATTTTTTCGTATAATATATTTTTTAGTAATATAAACCAGATATTTCCAAAATAATTAACATTTAACAATCAACTTTATATGCATGTCTTAATTCAATTACACACTTCGATAATGTAACCCAACTTGTTAAAATATAGTTTAAGACTCTGAAATTACGAAATAGGCAAAGTTTAAACATCCTATCTCTCGAACTGAAAGCGTATAACGAGTCCACTGAGCTTACTCGGGTTTAAGCATTGTCTTGTAAGAAGTATCAATTGGATTAACTTCTTAGCCACGAGATATTTTGTTAGGGAAAAGCAAATGTTGTTGAAAGTCAAACTGTATAATAAATCCTAAAATATTTTTATAATTAATTCTATTTATGGCATTTGTTACTGATCGAATATCTAGTAGATCTAAGTAATCTAATTAAATGTAAGAATGAATGTGTAAAGTAATTAAATGTACACAAATACAATTCCTTAAAGACCTGATGTGATAACATTTTACATTATGCCCACGATTATGGGGTTTATTGGAAAGGTAGCAATAAGTTAAAATGTATATCTAGAGTATCATGCCTTTTAGGCTCGCTAGTTTTTTTGTTATATATATTTTTCATTTAGCTGCTGCTACAACTTTTGAAGCCAAGTTGTTAGCTGATGATAAACATATTTAACCATGACTTTTAATATGAGCAATGCCAGTAAGTAATAGATAAGCCTGAAATGCATACAGGTAAAATCTGAAGATATAAAAATTAATTATTTTTAATTATTACCAATGAACCAAAAAATTGCTCGTATGTATGTAATTTTAGAAATGTTTTAGTCTTAAAAAAGGTATATTGTATATAAAATATTCATCACCAGCCCGTGTCATCCGCTGCCTGATTATTCAGCACGATTCCAACTTTCACGGTCCTGGGCTTTCCTCTGCCACTCGGGTCCAATACACTTAACGATGTCATGAGCCTATCGTGATTTCTTCGCGGACGTTTGCGATCAAACGGTATCTACTCCAGGATTACCTTGGTCCATCTGTCGTCCCATCGCCTCGTAATATGGCCTGCCACATGTCACGTACTTTTGTTTGTTTCCTGATCCACGTGCATGGTTTTCTGTCCAGTATTGTAGTGCCAATCATAGATCTCTCTATTCCCCTATATGTTACCTGAAGTTTTTGAATTGATAAGTGTGAATAAGTGTCCAGGTTTTTCCTCAATATGACATAAAGGGCAGGGCGCACTGATGAAAAACTTTTCTTTTCAGGCAAAGTGGGACTTTGCTCTCTATATTGAGAGCCACATGTAACACACATTTAATATTATATATATATATATATATATATATATATATATATATATATATATATATATATATATATATATATATATATATATATATATATATTACTTTTATTTAGCCAAAGCAATTTCTAAATATATGGTAAATAAAATTGATGCTAGCTTCAGCCTTGTCAAAGTAGTATTTTGAAAACTAAAATTAATAGGAGATTATTCAAGCTTAATACTTTGTATAATAGCATTAAACAGTTTCTTAATTGGAATGCTCAACTAGGCCTGGGTAAGGTATAAAAAATAATAAATATGCAGTTCTATTTGTTATCTTTCGTTTCCTTTGATTTATGTTTATATAAGGTAAAATATATTTTTATTAGTATTGTATTGCTTACTTTATATGTGTGTGTATTTCATATATATATATATATATATATATATATATATATATATATATATATATATATATATATATATATATATATATATATATATATATACTTATTCAAGTTAAGCAACTTAATTTCTTAATGTCTTCCAGCTTTAATGATTGAGTAAATTATTTTTTGAAAATTCGAAATACGAATACAATTAAATTTTAACGATCCAGATATATTTAAGCTATGTAATAATTGAAAAATATACACCATATCATTCTTTAAAATATAGCTTAGTTAGCACAGCGAATACGTTTAATTTTCGTTCAGTTTATCTAATAATTGGTAAAGTAAACTAATCGTTCCAAAACGTCCAAAATTGGAATGAAGCCAGCATATCCAAATAAATTAAAACCCACCCGCCCAATTTTCCGTAGATTCCTTCGTTGGCTCTAAAAATCTTATTATTACGCTATTCTGAACCGGTCCCACTTCAATTAAACTCTCCGGTGGTTGGATTGAACTTGTTAAAATATAGTTTAAGGCTCTGAGGTCACGCAATAGACGAAGTTTAAAGATCCTATCGCTCGGGGAGATACCAGATAATGAGTCCACTGGGTTTAATCAACTCCAGGCATAGTCCTAAAAGAAACATCAATAGGATGAAAATTTTGGTTAGTGTATATATTAAGAGAAAATGTCTATTTTATTAAATGATTAAGATAGATAGTGTATTTATAGGATGTAGTGGAATATTAGGTTTTTAGACATTCAATCATATTTGTATATATAGCAATTATTTGTCCTATTTTAAATCAGGTGGCCCATGGGAACCGAAATTTTGTTAAAGAAACGTAACTATTAATCTTTTGTAACAGAAATATTAACATACACATAGTCAGTGTAACATGTTATTTTCAATACTTAAGCGCGGAAAACAGTGTGATTTAAGTGATGATCATTTTTACGAACACCCGTTAAAAGCTGTCCACGAAACTTTACCTGTCTACTTTTCGACTGTGTCGTTGTCTTTGGTAGAATTCACAGCGATTTTTTGAAGCCCAAAATTAACAATTTTGTTTATTGACTGCATTTAAACAGAAATGAGCTTCATCGCTCATAATTATGGTAAAATTTTGTTGTGTTGCGTGAGCAAATGGCAGGCCTGAATAAACAAAAAAAAATGGCAGGCGTATCCTAAGCAAACTCGCGATGCTATCGAGTGACATCTGCGCTGCTATCGACACCTGCCTTATCCCGCCACACACACTCTGCTAGCCAGTCAGTACCCATTTCGAAAACGTCTGTTTCAAGTAGATTACCCTATAACACATCGGTCAATAAGTCCCCGGTCTGGCAAATAAAACACACTTTTTTACAAATTTCGACTACATTCATCAATGTTAATACAATGGATAATTCCTTGAAGTGCAATATAATAATTCCAACGCTTTCCTTAAAATTTTCTTTAATATATTTCTACACCTGTTTTATAGAACGATTTTTCTTTGCTTTCAAAATCTGTTTCAGTTCCGGCAATTACCTCTTCATTGGAGCGAAATTTCTTTCCAGCGTCCAGATCTGGAAAATACGGTGGATGAGGAAACAATTCAAAGTGCAATTCATGCAATTTAGCTATCTTTGCCAACGATTTGTGACATGGTGCATTGTCTTGATGAAACAGCACTTTTTTTGTTCATTTGGAGCCTTCTTTGGTCTCGTCCTTCAAATGCACCTATAACGCTATGTACTATTCGCTATTGATGGTTTTACCTTTCCCGAGATAATCGATAATCATCGATTTTAGTCGCTTTGGATAGCTTTCACGTGCTGCTGTCCACTCGACTGACTGCCACTTAACTTCGAAGTGTAGTGATGAGCAATTATCAAAGAAATGCTTAATCCACACACGAATTTTCTTTTATCTTATTTTGAAAATAACAAAAGTAACATAACTTAATGCACAACAATTTAGAAACTAATAGACACATTGTCATAAAATTTTGACATATGACGTTTAAAAGTTAGCACAATCGACCACTGGTAAGGATTTTTTGTAAGTGACTGTGTTATAAAGCTAATATCCACAAATAAAACCTGAAAGAAAACTATAGAAAGTTATAAAATTGGCATAACACAGGTAACGATTAATTAACGATTATCATCATTTTGAACAAAACATTTTCATAAAAAAATTTCTTAAAACACATCCAAAATGCATCCATTTTCGCGGAAAACAAGTCACAACTTTGAAAACTAGATTTTTTTAACAAGTGTGAACGTAACATCGCCTTGTTTATTTTGATCGAATAGAATTCAGTTTTTTGTTATATTGGCCTCTTTAGATATTATTTAAAAATAAAATATAATATTTTTATAGCCATTCATTTCATAAGTTTCAACATAAATTTAGTTTGTTTTGTTTAGTGATGGGAAATACGGATCTTTTTGGAGAGTCGGATCATCGGTTCCGAATTAGGCTTCCGAATTAGGCGAAAAGGCTTCGGTATATCATTGACATCAAAAAGCAATAATTCACTCTCTCATATGGAAAAATTTTGAAAACAAAGTAATAAATGTAAAAAGTTCCAGAAACCCTACCTAGGCAGCTATTAATGAAATAAAAAAATAATTAAATGAGCCCTTAATCGATCGACACGAGGACCCCTTAATATGGTGGTTTCAAAGAAAAAATATTTATCCAAGACTATGAATTTGTCCAAAAAAGACTCTGTCTTATGTCTACTTCAGTGCCATGTGAAAGAATTTTCAATAAAACTGGTCAAATTGTGACAGAAAAAAGAAGTCGATTGAAAACTAAACAGATAAATGAAATCATATTTTTACATGTAAATGTGTAATTGTTTAAAAATTTTAATTTATAAAAATTAATTTTAAAATTTGATGTACTTATTGTGATGTGTCTTACCTGATGTTGAACTTTATTTTATATATTTTGTATCTTTATGTTTTTTTCATATTTTTTATATCTTATATATTTTTAGTCTATTTTATGTTTTATATATTTTTATAGTTTATTTTATAATTTATAATTTTCGTGTTTTACAATTTAATCTATTTATGTAATGTATTTTAATGTATATTATATATGTAAATCCATGTGAGCCGTACGCTAAATAAATAAATAAATGTAATTGTTTAAAAATAAATTGATATATTTAATTATTATGTGTATTATTCTATATATTTATATATTTAGGTACGTAAAACAATAATAGATTGCAAATTTTAAGCCACAATATGGCTCCTTTCCCCACGAAACTTTTCTCTCACGGTTCACAAATCAACGGATCTAAAAAAAAACCCGAGACACGAGATCCGTCCGACCCGACTATCTAAGATCCAACAGAACCGAAAACCGTCAGGGATCCGAGAACCGTCTGGGATCCGAGTGCCGTGTGGAATCCAAGAGCCGTCTGGGATCCGAGAGCCGCCTGGGATCCGAGATCCGTGTATCGTAATTTTAGGAACCGGTTCATTCGGCTCTTTTAAATGATGCGAATCTGGGAGTCGGATCAGATCCGATTCGGACATTTCTAGTTTTGTTACAAAAAAATTAAAACTTTATTGTCGTTTAATACCAAAGCTTAAATTACCAGTACTAATTTTTCACATTATAACACGTCTCAAACGATTCACATTACATTGATAAAAACACGAATAATTGTTTTATGAAATTAATTGCTCAAAATATCTACCAACACATTCCTCCTGAATGAACCTTTGTCGGTTGATAAAATATTAAACAAATAATTTGGATTCCTTTGATTTTCGCCAATAAACCATTCATAATATTTTTACCTGTGTAAAAAATCAGCGCCTAAGAGTACTTGTACCCTTTATATGTAATAAATGCAGTGTTCAATATTCGCTATTTATTTGACTCCTTCAAAATTGATTTTATGTCCTGTTTGTAGATGATGCTGGAACAAAGAGCGAAGGTGGTTTGTTTGTTTTTTAAGTTGTTTTTATGTTCTTGTATTCTGGCCGAGATTCGTCTGTTTGTTTGTCCTATGTATGTTCTGTTGCAGTCGGAGCAAGATATGCTATATACCCCATGATTTTTCAGTCTAACTTGGTCCAGTTTTGCGCGGCTTGTAGGCTGTTCTGATCTTATGTTTTTTAGCAGTCTGCCAATCCTATCAGTGATTCCTTTTACGTATGATAGGACTTTTGATGCATTTGGTTCCTGATCTTCTATTGCTCTTCGTGTTTGGGTTTCCTAACAGTGAATGGCCTTTCTGATACAATTTTCTGAATATCCATTTTGTCTAAGGGCTGTGGAAGTTTTTGGTACATATATATATATATATATATATATATATATATATATATATATATATATATATATATATATATATATATATATATATATATATATATATATATATATAATATACAGTGTGATTGTTCGTAATTTATTTCATTGCTTATATTGGTCCCTAAGCACAAGTAAACAATCCTCTAACAAACCACCCCTCAGTCACGCCAGTACTCAAGCTGGATAAACCCGGATATAATACTTTCTGATTTTCTACCTTGGTCTCACCACCCAGCCAGTAGCATTTTCGAAAAACTAAACGTTAAAACCCGTTTAACCCCCGATATACTATAGGTCCAGCTCATCAATAACCAATAGTCGTCAACGAATTTTTATTCTAGTTAAACCGCTGAAAGATTGCCAGTGTACGGACAATTTCATGTTATCACGAAATTTTAGGGAAGTAGCCGATGAATGAAATTGTTTTGTTATTGGTCAAAACAATGAATCAAATTATTTCATTATTGGTCAAAATCATTATGTATCTAATCTATAAACATTGTTGTTGAGACCCATTTTTATATGATGAAAATGTTACCACGCTGTGGGAATATAAGGGTCTTTAAACAGTTGCATTACACATTAATTACAAACATATCATATAATTATAAAAAAAACTATTGTACAAGGTATTCCAAACTTCCATTTTACTTCCTTCGAATAAGTCTGTTGTTTTCGTCTTTGCACGAGGTCTGCTTGTCACAGGAGAAGAAATAACTCGATTATGTTCCTTTTTTTCTTAATAGAACACACAGTTTTCCTTGATATTTTTAATGCTGCTGCAATTCTCTAAAAAAATATTACGATATGAAGTAAGTATAAGTAAAACGTAATCCAATTAAGTATTATTTACCTCTTGAATGGTTAAATGAGGCTCTAATTACTCATTTCGAATTATTCATAAACATTGAGCACAAATTGTTCCGCTTGCGATGTCAATGTTTTTCCCGACATTATCTGAAATCACACAAAAAGCTAAATCAAATATATATATATATATATATATATATATATATATATATATATATATATATGTATATATATATATATATATATATATATATATATATATATATATATATATATATATATATATATATATCTTAAAAGTTCTATATTTTCATTATTATTTTGAAACGGTTGTTTATATTTCAGTATGTTTTTAGTATGTTTTAGTCAAAATGTATTTAGTTAACTTAGAATTATTGAAGGAAATAAAACTTTATAAATCTTTACCAATACTTACCAATAACAAAATAATCAAAAACAGTAGTTTTTATAAAAACTTATTTTACCATAAAAGTGGACATTACAGCACAAAATTTCATTAAAACACAATAATAAAACAACTCAAATTACAACCAAAACAGGACCGCTGAACTCACTAGACGAACTCTTAACCGGCATTAAGAACAAACACCTTATAATTATTTCTTATTTTCTTTTTGTACCACTCTGTAACGATATGTTTAGAGATACTTATTAATATTTTTTATCTCCTTCTCTCTGATTGGGTAAAATAAAAAGAACATATTGAGATAATGTCTATGATATAAGCATCAATTGGTAACGCACAGGTAATCTTTCAGCGATTCAACTGTAATAAAAATTCCAATACTCACCGAAAAATGTGTATATATTATAATTTTGTTAATTACCATTACGAGAATGTTTCTAGATATAAAAAGCAATCTATGCTTTTGAATAGCTCTATTATATTCCATTGCATGTATATACTAGAGTTATTTAGTTAGTAACTTATAAAAGACGTATACCTGCGATTATTCGCTAATGCCGGTTAACGGAAGTATGAAATACGAGATGTGGCTATTAAATAACGAGACTAATGCTGCTACAGAAGAAGTACGCATGCACCAAATACCAGCGCCCAACAGCTGTTTAGCGTGAGGCCTTCAAATACAGTACCTCTCGCTTCTGTAAGCAAATCCGTAGAACTGCAGCCTTCGTTCACATTAGAGATGTTTTTTTTTCGCCGGCAAAATATTAAGTTTAACACTAGAGCAACGAATTGTTGTGAAATTTCACTTGAAACTTGAAAAACCGCTACAGAAATGAATGAAATACAATGAATGTTTATCACATGCACGTGTTTTTGAGAAGTTTAAGCATTTTCAAGATGGCTGAGAAGACGTTGGAGATGATCCACGCCCGTGTCGCCCTTTCAGGTCAAAAACGGATGAAAATATCGAAAAAATCGGTTATCTGGTTTGATTTAACCGTCGGTGAAGTATTTACTGCACTCACCTCGCACTCCTAATTCCTAAAATTGAACGTTTGCAAATATTTATTCGAGGATCTGTAGTCAGGTCTTAAAACGTCAGCATTAAGAGGCCGTGACAACCTGACCTTCTCCTATTTTCAAGACTCGTGTCTCCCTACCAGAACCTTTTGAACCAAAGCTGAGCGGTGCGCACTTCGTCCACTTCGCACATCTCACGAGCGGCATCAGTTGCTGTATTGTTTTAAAATTGTCCTAATTTCGCGACTTAGTACGCTCGTTTTAAAGTTTGTTAAAAACTGTCAACTAAATATTTTGAAGTGGAATCACTTTAATACTGAAGAAGGAGTGTTTATTTGCCAGAGCAAAAAATTGACGTCGGATTAAATCTTTGAGGAATGAAGTTTAATCCTTTATTTATAAATAAAGAAAAAAACAATACTTTTATTTTACCTTAATATTATGTATTAAAATGTATATTATGCATATTACTATTATATTTAATGTTGTTCACTTAAAATACCAATTATGTATGTCTGAATTTTGATATCAAGATTTCCACACCAAAATGAAAATGTATTTTACTTTTTCAAATAAGTTTTAGAAGCAATCCATTTATTTTTTTTTTTGAAAATATTCTATTTAAGGCCGTTGAAAATATCAACAATAATAAAATGTACAAAGATTTGTTTCTCATATTCCTCTTTTTTCTGTGATATGACATCTTATCCATATTACCAACCAGCATGAAAAAACACTTCTGAAAATACCATATTCTGACAACTTCGCCTATACACAAAGACGTATGAAGTAACTGATAATGCAATAAGATTCCTTTAGAGCCTACAAATTTGCATTTCAATGCGTTAAAATAACCGTAACCCTCCAGAAAAGGTGCTTTCCAAAAATACATACTTTAAAAATAAAAAGTGTAAATCAAGTGTCTGGGAGTTATTTTCCCTTAATGAACGTTGTATAATTCATTCCTTTTGACAAATACAATTTGTACTACAGAACAATGAAATATAAAATTATAATTATGCTTTGAACTTAATAAATATGCGAATTGTAAATCAAGAATTTGTGAAAATGGCATGAATATATTTGAATCAATATATTTGAATATCAATTAAAAATAATCATCTTGAAAAAAACATTACAATTAAATTAATTAAAAAAATACGATAAAATTTCAGGGTAGTCACGGTGTTTTAGATCAAACAAGAAAATATTTTTAGGTTAGGTTAGGTTTGGTTCCCTGCTAACCTTGAACAACCAAAATTTTTTCCTATCCTCCTTCATGCTATTATACATGTTAAACATACACCAGCCAACTATAATACGCTAGACTTTATACAGAGTATAATCAACTACGCCTTTCATTAGAGCATGCGCTAGATTTGTATCATAATACGATCCCTCTCCTAAATATAATCTCACCCTCCTTTTGAATAGCTGATTTAAATACACCTTGACTCTTTAAATTATTTCAACTTGCCACAGACTCCAATGGCACTGATATTTTTGAAGCTTGACTTGATCAAATTGTCTTCTTCATAATGAATTTTCAATTACGTCAGAATCCATGCAAACGAGAAGGTCCACATTTTATCAATCAAACGATCCTAGAGAACATAAAAAGCAACTATCGTTTTCCACATTTGGCCGAGGGCTACTATTCATTGCATACTATCCTATTTTAAAACTCAATATAGTGATTAGAAATAAGATATAGCAGAATCGCACATGGACAGTTACTAAAAAAACTGACCAAATGTTAGTCTTGAAATAGTGTTGATCACGCGTCTTAATGCTGAAATTAAGGTTGCAGTCACTGTCCTCTTCTATAATAGTTCAGGTTTATATGAACGAAATTTATTCCCTTTTAATTTTTTTTAAATTGTGTCTTTATTTACTTTATTTGGTAGCAAACATGCACTTTTAAGCAAAAAATATGTTGGATTTTCCACTGCACATAACATTACTTTTAACACCGTATCCTCATTGGCAATGCGTTTCCGATGGTTGTTATTGAATTTACTTTTTACATATCCATATATTTTAAATTAGCCTAGTATTTTTCTCAGTGTTGTACGCTTGTATTTTTGTCAGGATGTTTGTTATTAAACATTTCTTCTGCTTCCCGATAAGTTGTATAATTTTCTCCCACAATAAACACAATTTCAATTTTATCTTCCAAAGTCAATGTCGCCGATATTTTTAGATATCTAGATATAGAGATTTAGTTAGCTTTTTAATTTCTAACAGTTATTTGACATAAAGGGATAGAAATGTTGTCAGGGCAACCGATTACAAAGAATATACTACTAACACTACATCGAAATAAAAAATTAACACTGTTATAGAAAGAGTATGGACATGATGTATTTCAAAAACAGATTTTTTAATATATTTTGTTTCAATTTGATTTGTGATATGTGATTGATAAAGTGATTTCTGATGATTCCAATAATATTTTCTCAGAAAACAGAACTTTTCGTAATTGAACTTTACTATCATTTTTTTCACATTTTTCGATGAAATTTTGTTTATTCTCAATTTCACGCCTATCAAGCACGATAAATCTTTAATTTACATCCGGGGGCTAAGGGGGTGTTTATAATTGTACACACCACATTCAGCCACATTTATTATTTTATTCTATTTGGCAGTATTCTTAGAATCGTTGTCTTTCTGGAAGATAAACGTAACCTATAGTTTCAGTTTTTCAGTATTGGCGGATAGATTATGATTCAAAATAGAAATTTATTTTCCAGCGTTACATTGTACCATTGAAGCATAATTTTACATCCCCCCTCCGTACAACTCCGAACCAATGGTATTCAGATTCCTTCAGAGGAACCTTTATTAATCTGCACCGAAAATATGCTACTCATTCACTTTTAAAAATATAACATTTTTACAAGAGTCCATTGATAAATAAGTTTTGGTAAACTCAATCTTTTTTTGTGGTTAGCCACACTAATGAAAGGTTTTTTCTCTGCTTTCTACATAAGAATTAAAACCATGTATGACATTTCTTACAGTTTAAAAATTGAATCCAGCATCGAATGTTGAAGCCAGTTCAGCTATTACATAAAGTGCTAAAATAGTGGCGTTTTTAACTAATTGATGGATTCGTTGTTTTTTTCTTTCAGTGAACCACTGAGGTCGTCCTGGCTATGCTTTGTTTAACACAGAACCAGTTTGAATCCATCAACCAGTAATAGTTAATAAGAAAATTAATATTTAATTAAAATTAAATGTATATTTTAACCGAAGTAAATCATATTTATGATAGATCAATCATTTATAATGAAATTTTACCAGGTGGTTACGAAAATGCACACAATGTTCTCCAATTTTTCCCATTTTTAAACACCCGAAAAGACAAAGAAGAAGGTATATATAGAGCAGCCAATAAACAATACAGCTGCCAATAAACCCGGTGAGTACTCCACCTCGAGTTATTAACCCTTTATTTTGTGTTTAACCTTAAATATATCGATACGATTACTAAGGGGCGAGTGACGAACGTAGAATACCCTCAGAAGCGTCCTAACCTTACTCCGCCTCGAATTGGCATAATTTATGAACAAATCCCAGTTAGATTTTATACTATTGCTTGTTGAAATGCAATACGCAAATCTGGTCTCACCTCGGTGACTCACCCATCCAAGTACCAACTTAAAATTTTAATGTTTATTAAGAAGAAATAACAACATTACCGAACAATAAATTGAATGTTTTGAAAATTAAGGAAAAGCAATGTGGAAATATTTTTTGACCCGCTAGCATGATCCATTATTGTACTATACTTTGCTGAGATATTCACTGTATCCACCAAAATTAAATTAAAATAGATACATGCTCATTTATAAAATTATTATCATTATCGTAAATAAATTAATCCCCTGCTTTTAAAAAGCTTTCAAACATTTAAGGCCTTTATACTTTAAGCTTCTTTATACCCCTTTTTCCAGATAAGGCCTTAAAATGACTTGCCTTTGTGCTATTAAACATCATATTTAATACACTTTTCCATTAGCTACTTAACAAGAAATGTTTATTCTTCGTGTTTTTTTTTCTAGTCATAATTGAATTTAAAAAAATATAATATAATCATAATATTTTTTACTTTTATTAGATATTTTATTAGACTTTTTATAGATTAACTTTCGTAATGAAACGCTGTCTATATATATATATATATATATATATATATATATATATATATATATATATATATATATATATATATATATATATATATCGGCGTCATCGTAATCATTGTCATCAGCTCGTATCTATTCACTACAGAATGAGAGCCTCTTCAGCATGTTTCCAACTTTCATGGTACAAGGTTTTCCTCTGCCACTCGGGTTTCATATACTTAACGATATCATCAGTACATCGTTCTTTCAGTCTCCTTCGTAGACGGTTGCGATAAAGCGGTATCCACTCCAGGATTACCTTGATCCATCTGCCTCGCTATATGGCCTGCTCATCTCCATTTCAATTGCTTTACTCTTTCTGTGATGTCACACATTTTTGTTGGTTTCCTGATCCATGTACAAGGCTTTCTTTCTCGTTTTGTAATGTCAAGCATACATATTTCCATTGCCCTCTGTGTTACCCGAAGGTATTAAATTCACTGCGATGTGAGTATCCAAATTTCAATTCCGTGTGTCATAACGGGCACGATGCACTGATCGACGACTTTTCTTTTCAGGCAAACTTTGAGCTTGCTCTTAAATACTATGTTGAGCCTGCCAAATACATGCCATCCACATTTAACACGTCGTTCCACCTCCCAGACGGTATCCCCCTCCAATGCAATCCTCTGCCCGAGATATATAAAATTGTTCACAATCTCCAAATTCCTTCCTAAAACTGAAATTCTTCTGTCCTCAGTAAATTTATTGAACATAACCTGACTCTTTTTCAGGTTTATTTTGAACCCAAATGGTTCGTCAAGCCTTTGCAACTCTTGTATACGTCTTTGCAGCTCCACTGGGCCTTGAGAAAGAAGAACGATATCATCAGTAAATCTAAGATAGTTTAAATTTGCACCATTGATCTTTACACCATCCTGTTCCCAATCCAGATTATGGAATACTCCTTCAAGACATACCGAGAAGACAATAGGCAATATTGCGTCACCCTGGCTAAGCAATGTTTTTTCGTACTCGATAAAAGTCAAGCACAGTAGCATGATGCATTCGTTGTGCCTTTCTATGGCCTGCAGTACAACCTGGAGGTGATCCATTGTACTGAATCCACTTCTGAATCCTGCTTGCTCTATTGTTTCTGCGTCATTCAGGTTCCTTAATATTATTTTAGATATTATTTTAGTGAAAATGTTGTACATTATTGATAGGAGGCTTATTGGACGATAGTTCTTTAAATCGTCCTGTGCTCCTTTTTTATTTAAAGGAATCACTTCCGCATTTTTCCATAAGTCAAGTACTTTTTGTTCTTTGAGGCATTTTGAGTATAATTTTGCCAGTGTTTTATGTAAAGCCCGCGCACCAGCTTTTAGCATTTCAACAGTTGCACTGTCCTTAACTGAACCCTCCACTTTTTCATCGATTCTATAGCATCCTTTATATCATGCTTCTACAACCTCTTACCCCAAATTATATTGCAACTTGTCCTAATTACATTTAAAAAGATCGCATAAAGAACAACATTAATTGTAGAAAGACAAACAGTTCCAACCAAGCCTAGTACTTTAAAAATATATTCAAGTATACAAAAATTGTGATGAAAATCAATTATTTGATTTCATCAGACAGAACCTGTAAGAATATAGTAGAAATAAGAAGTTATCCTTTCTCTAATAAGTTCTTCTGGTTATCCTTTACAGAAATAAGAAGGATGTTATTTTTCGTCCATTCAACAATAATGGAAAATGTAATATATCAAAACACTTTTTTATTTTATTCATTTTACATTCATACCTACTTTAGTCTTGTGACTCTGTCGTAACTCATTCATGCTAAGATAAGTTTATTACTTTTTGAAAAAATGATGATAAATGATCCATCTCGAATGGCATAAACGTCTCCAGCCTAGCATGAAAAGTTATCACGTTTTATATAAGCGCCTAATCCATTAAGAGCCTCGGGCTGAAAACGAACTGGACAAACAAACTTCTTCGTCTACGACGACCCTTAGAAATATTACACCTTTTGATGTCGGGCTTAATTGCAGACCGTTTCGTCCTAGTCTTTCGATCAACATCGTCGGTGCTCATAAGAGATCATAAACACGAAAAATACACAAACGGTCACTCGACTGGGGAAAAGTAGCACGTAGGGTGAGGGCGAATTATTTCTAAACGTCAAGTTTTCACTTCAAAAAAATTTATAGTGAGTGAACATCAGCCAAAATATAAAGCATTTCACTTCCTACAGACTAATTTTATTTTTGTTGATGGTTAATATTTATTTTCGCTTTTAAAGTTAATATGTTAAGATTGAAACAGATTAAAAACTTATCCATTATCTTATTGACACTGATATCTTTTTATTAAATCTTAATGGTGCCCAAAAAATCATGTTGTTTGAACATTGACAATATATCAGAAGCAAACTATATCAAAGTACTATTAATAGAAAATGTTACATCCCTACTGAATATACTAACTTTAATAATTTTATCTGTAGTACGTCGTAGATTATGGAGGATGGTGTTAAATTTTCCATCTTCACACAGCATTTTAGATCCGGAGGTGATATCTGCTGTAAGGTCACTAGTTATAGTACTTGGATTTAAAGTCATCCAATAAAAGGTCAGATCTATATACTGCTTTACAATAAGCATGAATGTAAAATTCGAGTGTTAAAATTCTAAGGAATCGCGCCTTAGTCACGACAAATAAAGGCTGGGTAAGGCCGGATGTCAATTGAGAGATGTTCTACATTAGTCACTCGCCAATTGATTTTTGGAACCTACGCAGGATTTCGGAATAGTCTTTATGGTGATTTAATTTTGTCTAACACTCATATTAATTCGGCATCAAACAGTATTACCATGAAATTGTTTTCGTTCTGTTCCTTTTGAAAAGTCGAAGATTTCTTCAATAATTTCCTAAACTTTTGTTTTCTAATTAATACGTCTACAATTTTCTTATTATTACCATTCACTTAGGCCACAATAAAAATTACTTTCTGTTAAATCTGGCGATCTTGCCGACTAAACAATTTCTCCATATCTGGAGATAGAATAGTTGGAAACAATTGTCTAACGAAAGGCATTTATCGATAGCTTAAAGGTGTAAAAGTCCCTATCTAAACAATATGCCTTCATTAACAAAAGAAATACTTAATTAATTGTTGTCTACTGAATTAAAACCTGAATACCTGATTAAAAACGTCTCAAACATTATGGCCCGGTGTAATATTGTTTGATATTGGATAAAGAGTTTATCATGCAGTTGGCGAGGATTTTCATCATACCAATATCTTAAATTTTGACACATAAATCAGACATAAAATATGATATATAATGATTAAAGTTTTCCAAGGAGTCAAAAAACAATTGAACCCTGTGAATCAGATATTGATGCAAAATACATGCTAAAATACTGTCCGAAATATTTAATAAACTACGATGAGCAGAACACCGTGAATTTTGTCAAGCAGATGTACTGACTCCACACTTGCTATGCTACCTAGTGGCTTCCATTTCAGTAAAGAACCTGTTTCTTCATAGTTTTTATTCCACATTTTGATAACATAATCAGACTATACCGCATCATTATGAAAAACATGTATTTTGAATTGGCCATGAAATAAATGTTAAGCTGTGACAATAAAATAATTATTTTTGTAATATGGTTTAATGGTAAATGCACGTTGTGCAGCCTTCTATTGATTCACAGTCATTAATGCTAAGAAACTGCAAATACAATGATGATAGTCTCATAACTTCTACCCGAGAGACTTTGGATGACTTATCCCAGACCCCTCTGGCCAACAGGCGTATCAGAAATAAGCGAATTAGAAAGATCAGAAATATCAGGAAGAACGGAGATCAAGAAGATCAACCAACATAGGTACAACGGGATAAGGGAGTCCCTCTAGTTACAAATAGTTCCACCCCATTGACGTAGGACGCGTGAGGCTAGTGATTTCTGCACGACCTAGATGTTTGGCGAAGGTCAAACCAGAAGCCAAAAGGTAAATGGATGTTACTGGCCAGACATTCCTACCCAAGAGACTTGCGGGAAGTCTCATAATGAAGATCGTTTATTGCTCTACCGCACCCTGTATAATATAAATCTACAAACAGCAAAAAACCTCGATTTGCCTTCTGTAATAATTTTTCCATCCAAACAAATGAAGCAATTTTTCAAGAAATTCAATCTTCTAGTAATGAATCAAATAAACTTACAATTTACGCTCATTCTTTTAAAATTAAAGGAAAGTTGGTTGAGATGCATTTATTTCAGTTGCAGTTTATATTAGAATTTTAGAATAAAAACAACTATACCAAGAATACTTTAGGATGTATTAAAAAAACATAAACATTCAATTCAATATGTCAGAAACAATGTTTTCTTTTATTTCATTAAATTCTGGTATAATATTTTGCAATATATTACAAATCCCGATAAAATAGTGAAAAATTGTTCCAAGTTACATCCCGTAATATTTTTCTCCCTTCTGCCATTAAAGTAATTAAATTGACCATGATATAAATAATAATGCCATAAATTTGATAAAATATATTGCTATAGCTACTATTCAATAAACTTTTGTATAATTTAATGTCTAGCTCTTGAAAGAAGAAATGATAACCCATTAAATAAAAGATCTTGATATATAGTAGCTTCTCTCTATATTTTCTGAAATAATTCATAACCCTTGACTTATAGAACGGTGCTAAAAATAAATGGTTTTTTATTTTCTTTCTTCTAAATGTCTTACCAGTTAAAAATTAAATTGTTAGATCATATGAATGGCTTTGCTTTATTTATTATTATTATTATGAATCTCCATCAAGTAGCGGCGAAATCTATATAATATATTGAATGTTTAAAATATGATTATTATTATTATTATTATTATGTGATATAACTTACATTTAAAGGGGGTTCAAATGGTTGATAAAGGCGTTTAGTAGGCAGTTTGAGGTGTCAATTTCCAGATTACAGTAAAACCCGAGAAATGCCCATAATTTGCAAAACACATACCAAGAAGTACTTCCTCCACGTTGTCGTCATATAATCCGGACAATGCAGTGCGCACACTAGAATGTCACTGGGAAGTGGATAATACTGCTAACAGGTATGTGTAGAGGCGAGCTTCCGATGTCCTAAAATCAGAACCTATTGGCCTGTTATAGAAGAGTGCTTAGCCCCCATGTCTGTGAGTTGAAAGCACGACAACCCCACCCAAAAAAATGTTTGTTACGAACAGAATAACTGAGATTTTAAAATTGAAATTTGGTACTTGAAACCTTCGAGCCCAATAGAAAACAAGATCTATGAACAGTTTACCAGATCAAAAAAGCTAAATATATAGAAAAAGTTTCTCACTATACTATTCATCTTAACTAAACAAGGCAGAAAAATAGTTGGATTTATGGTATCTAAAAGAGTACTAGGCTACTAGTATTTTGTAGTTTTTCGATATATGACGACATTATTTCGCTTGAAAATATTGATTATCACGAATTATATTAAATTTGTAGGTATTTTTTTCTTTTCTGAGATCGCATTTATCCAATAAATAATATGAACTTTTGGGTTTTTTTCTTATGATTATTTATATAACTGATAATCAATATTTTATTTATGTCATTGCTAAACGCGTTATTATCTATCATATGCTTATTAAACACATGGGTCGATATTGATTTGCGGACATAATGTGTGAAAGAAATATTATAATTTAAAGCTATTAAGCTAAGCTACTAATTCTGGTTCGTTCCGCAAATGTTAAATGTAGGCATTCAATTAGACCATCAGAGTTTCGATGATTTGGAGAACACAAATTATATATTTATATTTTGTGTAGACGAAATATTTTTGTTACAAATAAATTTTAAAATATTTGTTTTGGTTTTGCTTAATGTGGAAAATAAACTAAAATGTTGTAAGCTGCATCCGCAGAAAGTAAGGATTTTAAGGCACATTGGAGATATTATAAAAGGTTGTTATAATTAACGCAGTTTTTATGTTTCTGAAATGAAAAAATTTAAAAACCTCTCAAAATATCAACAAAAAACGACTGCATTTCAAAATCGAAGAAAGGCACAAATGTATTACTCATTTTAACCTTCACAGATATTCAGTCATTGCACCTATTTTATAATTTAGCTGGTACTATACCAGTACACATCTCTTAATTAATTCATATAACATTCCAAAAAAAACTACATTTATAGTACCCGTGCAGTTTTCATTTATCTGCAACTCCGAAGATTTTGCATTGGAATTTGCGTATTAGTATCTAACTAAAACTAAAACTTCAAAATAATTTTATAGATCTGAAGTTTGCCGATCAGACTAGGTATATACCAGAACTGGTGTAATGTGACGTTATGCTTTTTGATTGCGAATTAATATATATATATATATATATATATATATATATATATATATATATATATATATATATATATATATATATGTACCAAAAACTTCCACAGCCCTTAGACAAAATGGATATATATATATATATATATATATATATATATATATATATATATATATATATATATATATATATATATATATATATATTAATTGTAATTTAGATGTAGTGATACTGAAAATAGTGAAGGATTAATTACTTTTATTGTGGTTTTAAAGAAAGCTGACTTGCGGCAATGTCAAAATTATAAAAAAATTACACTGTTGAAAAAACGTACATACAAGCATAATATAAGAATAACTGGACAAATACGCTAAAAAACGAATAGAAAATTATAAAAGCAGCTTCAGAAAAAGAAGGTCCACAGTAAATACCATACACATATCAGAACAAAAACAAATCACGTAGAAGATTAATGAACATAACAGTTTTTTTTTTAGTTTGAAGTAAATAAAACAACAAAAATATACTTACATGAAATTTAATATCTTTATATTCATCGGAAAAATTACGACATATTTATAAAGTTCTTAACTTTAAATGAAATGGTTAAATTAATTTCGTTTCTCTGCGCTAAATCTAAAACCATTAAAGAAGAAATCTTCGGCTTTTTCTTTTAAATATATCCACTACTTCATCTGCATGAATTTCTGTTCCATAGTGAATGTTCATGAGAGCCAAACCATTAAGTCTGTTTTCACTTGTAGTGTTTCGTAAATAGTTTTTCAGTCTCCTTAGGCTCGAGAAAGACCTTTCTGGGGTAGCAGTGGATACAGGAATGGTAGCCAAGATTTGTAGTAATGTGTAAATATTAGGATAAAGGTTTTTATCGCACATATCTAGGTATTCCAAACTAGATTTCGGGGTAGGCGAGATACTTGTCATCACTGTTTTCCATACTTCAAGTTCTGCTTTGACCACTGATATGTTGCTTTCGGGAAGCAGTGACGAGTACATGAAAATTGCTTCTTCAATTTCAGAACTGGCAGTAAAATTTGAAGGTAGCACACCAGATAATGCTGATACTACTTTACAATGTTTGGTAATCCTTTCAACCAATTGTTGAATTGTATGATCAAGAAATGGAATGAACAAATTAATTTTGTAATACGTGCAAACATCCAATGCAGGAATGTTCGGTCTATTTAATTGTCTTCCGACGTCGCGTGGCGTTCGCAGTATACCACCATTTTCTTCCAGTAAAACATTTGCGTCTTCATAGAGATGAAGATATTCGACGTCAGTGTTGTTTCTCAGGAGTTGTAAGACATTAATAACATCATCTACATGTTTGAATGCCGTGATAAGTAAGTCTGTAATTGTTTTGATAGCGACAATGTATAGCTCTTAACTTTTTGAAGAATCACTAAACACATCACAAAATCCAAAGATCGAAGCGTACTTAGCAATTGGGCGGCTTGTTGCGATGTTTCCTTATTGTGATTAAATTGGAGTTCACAATCGCTGAATAAATTTCCCTAAATCTTATAATAGCTTCATGTTTGTGGACCCACCGTATTTCACACATTGAGAGCAAGCTTTTTTGGTTACCGACGGGTAGTAGCTCTTGAATTTTTTCTTTTAACAAAGCAGTGCGTTGAGCAAAATGTCGAAAGTAGGAACCAACAGACTGCACAATCCCAATGCAATTTCGGATATTTGCTAATGAACATGAATCGACAATAGCAAGGTTGAGAGAGTGTGCACTACAGTGTACATAAAAAGCAAGAGGACATTCTTGGCGAACATAAGCTTGAGCACCGTGCAAATACCCACTCATAGCTGCAGCCCCATCGTAACCTTGACCAACCACATGAGAACATTCAAGTCCATGCTTTTTCAGAGCTGTAATAATAAGATTTGCGAGACCGGATCCTGAAACATCGACCGTTGGAATGTACTCAAGGAACATCTCTTTAAGTATATGGTGTTTATTATATATGGTGGTTACATATCGGAGACATAACGAGACTTGTTCTACACGTCCGATGTCGGTGGTTTCGTCAGCCAGAATCGCCAATAGTTTGGCTTTCTTTACTTCTTCAATTATTTTATGTTGAATTACTTCACCACAAACGTCAATTATTTCGTTTTGGATCTGAGGGCTTATGTACAGGGCATTCTTCTGTGAAGTATTCAAATGCTCAGCCAGATCTTTATCTCCAGACTCAATCGCAAACCGCAACAGGGATCTAAAATTACCATCATTCTGTTGTGGTTGTTCAGGTTCTGGTAATTCTGGTGTAATTTGTATGCGCCCCGAATCGATTTTACCTCTCAAAGAGATGCCTTGTTTGCCGCAAAAAAGTATTGCTTTTACGATAGGGATTAGTTTCTTTCGATTCTCCTCTTGTTGTCTCTTTCTTTCAGAAGACAGCTGTTCAGTGACCGAAAAAACCTACGAAGACATTACTTTTAGAAAGTTATCTGCCAGTTCTGAATTTCGCTTGTGGTTTCCCGATTTCGCATGAGCTTCAAATATTTCTAAGGCATTTTTCCACTTACAAAAAGGTTCGGTTACCAACTAGCCGATCCTTTGATGGCCGCCTTTACCTTCATCAAGCGAACGTCCCATTACCACGCAAACTCTGCAGTATGCTCCACTTTTATATTCCGAATATGACAACCAGGGGAATCTCTCCAACCATTTCAATTGAAAGCGCAAGTTTCGTTTTGTGGAAATAGGAAACTTATAATCTCTGGGTGGGTTCCATGGCGTTTTTAAAATTTGGACTTTAAAATATTCATCCAAGATTTTTTCTTGATTCGCGTAAAAACCAACATCCAACTTAGCTACAGTTGTAAAAGATGAGGTAACAGGCGAGCTGGCCTGTTGCAGACTAGATGTAGATTCGGCAGTTGAAGGTATCGAACAGGGCACCAGCGACATGGTATCGATTTTGACATTCGGTATTGTGATTGAGGTCGAGGTCGGGGGCCCGCTTGTCATCACAGTCTTCTTATCAGCATGCAAGGTAGCTGAAGCTTTGACAGCTAAATCCAAATTTGTTTCTTTATTAGAAACCCCTTGACTACACCACTTTTTCCAGTAGTCCATACCTTTAAGTTTATCACCCTTCCTTTTTTTCCCTCCATTTTTCGACAGTAATAATGATTCACGTATCTATCCTTAACAAGGTCACCGACTAACACTGCACTAAAATTACACGGTACACTTAATTCTCCTCACTATTCATTCACCACTTTTCACTTATATTCACTTCGAGTTCGCATGGAACAATACTGCCGTAAGCGCGGTCACGCGCCGCCTATATAGCAACCCAGTAGTAGCCGTCCAGAAACTACCACAAACTTCCACAAAGCTCCGCTCATTCGGACCGAGGGGCGTGGCGAATAATCGAGAAACTACGCAAAGTTTCCATACGATACAAAATAGTTCGACTACTCGACAAGAGATGGCGTTACTGTGCGTAACGTCCACTAGTTCGGATATATATTCAATTCAAATGTAATAATTTAACTCTCTTCACTCCTCGTATTTTTTCGGTATAATATTAGATAATATTTGAACCCCCAAAACCCCCCCTTGGCTACGCCCGTGAGTAACGGAATAAGGCATGATGAATAACAAAAATAAAAAAAGCAGTTAGACAGGGAGACACAGTGTCTGACTATTATATTCAGGCAGTATCCGCACTATTATGTTGCACTGGATAACATAAAGAAATTAAAAAATACATCAACACCTAGTACAGATAGTGGCAAATGCGGATGTTACGATAATTGCTCGAGAGCAGAGAGAACTATAGAGCGTAATAGAAACAGTCGACCGCGAGTCTAAGAAATAAAACGCTAGAAAACAAAGTACATGTACTGCAACAGAAATGATAGAATACTGAGAAGTTTAAGATACTACAGTTATAAATTCGAAGAAGTAAAAAGATTTAAATACCTGATGGTCATGGTCGATAGAAAAATAAAACACTTGATATAGACGAAAAGATACAGAAGGATATGAAACATACCATTGCAACAAAAAATTACTGAAAAACAAGACATTGGTCACAAGGAATAAATTAGTAATATACAACAGAATATTAAAACCAATAGTAACTATGCCGCAGAAACTATAACACTCACAGAAGAGGAAGACAAACTTAATTAGTTTTAATCTAAATGAGTAAAAACGATGATGGGAGCAAAGAAAGTAGGAAACACCGAGTTGAAAACCTTGTTGGAATTTGAGGTCAACAAACTATTGGGAAAGGAAAACATAGTGGGAACAATTAAATCACAAAGAATAACATGGTACGGACACATAATGAGAAGAGAAAAGAATACACCAATAAAAGAGATAACAACACGGAAACCAGCACAGAACAGAGAAAACGACACAGAATCAGATGAAGACAACAGGTAGAAGAGGGTATCAGAACACCGATTGCAGAGGGATGTGAAGAACAAAGTGCAGATCGCAGGAGGAGATGGAGGAAAATAGTTGAGAATGCGAAAACTCACCAATAGTTATAAGAAAGGCAACAAAAAAGATATGTACCCATCCACCACAGTAAACGGATTTGAAAAGTTCCTTATGGAACAGCTACAATTTTACTGAAAAATGTATTAGCTTATAATAATAATTGTTTTAATTAAATTTCATTATATCAAGCATTTTATTACTCTTCATAAAAAAAAAGGAAAAATATAACTCAGCCCACTCACAATCTTAACTTTCGATTCAACAAATTTAACGACAAAAACCAATATTTTTTCCAGAATTTTAGTTAGAATGTCATTATCATAATAAATCAAAATTAAGTACTGCATCGAACCTAATCATGTACACATTTCGAACCTAATCATAAATTTGAAATGAATGAAAACCAGAATTACTAACTTGCAGAAAAAGTTACAGATTAATTTCTATAATTTGAAAGCAAATATTTAATTTTTCGTATTCATACAGCCAGCTTTCAAGTTCCAAACAAGTTACTAATTAGTATAATTATTTTGAAAATTCAGCATAACACCAATTTTAAGTATTTCTGTTCTTGATCGCTCTTCATGCTAATTCAAGACAATCACCAATTAGGATAATGGAAAATAAAATCTGAAACAATTTTCTTTTTATCATTAAATATTCAACAGAATCTATAAAATAATATTAAAATAAATGATATTATCTAATAAAATAATTTTTGTGTCCGAAACACTCCTGCCTATATTTAATTGTAACGAAAACATCAGACTCTTGCCATATATTTTAATGTCGGTTGCGTACATCAGGGATTTTAAGATACTATTCGTCAAGCCTTGGATAGTTCTAGAACAAATACAATAATGTCCAATCGTCTTGCAATTTCAAGAAAACTGAACTCTGCTTCTTATATGGCAAGACATATTTTAAGTTCAAAGAATTATCTGAAGCGTGGTATCCGATCTCGATTAGGACTTTTAACAGAGCTACATGAGCACTTCTCGGTTCAGTAGTATAGGAAAATTACCTCACAATATGACATAAAACATTTTTTTTATAGTTTACTTTGCCATATTCGTTACAATTGTATGCAGAAATATAAAGATAAACAAGTTAGAACCGCATCAGTGTTTGTGTTCAAGATATGTTATACAGTGATGATTAGAGACCAGACTTGTTAAAAAAGATAAGTGAATAAATTGTCGCAACGTCGTGCGTTCATTCAGTCGTCGTGCAGTTCAATTTATAAAAATATCTATAGCGCCAAAATGTTCATAAATTCATTCATTCATTTCAAGTTGTGGATACATTGGATTGTCTCGTTTTTCTATCTTGTATTGAAAAAAAAGTAAAAGTAAGAAGTAATCACAAGGATAAAGCTAAAGTAATTATTAATTAATTTTTCTATAGAACTAACCAGTAGTTACGACTATGACTAAACACACTGATAAGCAGTGACCTTTACTCAGGCAAAAATCCACCCCCTAGTGATGATATTTTCAATTTGATTTAAACAGGTTGTATACTTGTGTTTTTGGTCTCTTGGACATGTGCCATATAAAATAAAATTATAAAAATATCCTGAATTAATCTCTAACTACAACCATATATATTTTTTCGGTTACCTAACTTCATATCAAATGAAATAAAGTTAAACAACATTTTACAAAAAAATGAATAAAATTAATCAAATTAATCCACTATAAAGTTAACGCATGATAACCTAAATTAAATATGCAATATGACATTTACTCTAAGCAACTAACTAAATTGTTAATGTATAATAAATTTTATATTATACGTCTGTTTCTTGTTATTATAGCAGAAGAAAATTCAATATAGCACAACTTCTCAGGGGGAGTAAGAAAATTTTAACGCATTAGGGTGAAGGAGAGATTGAAATCTACTAGTAGAAAAAAGGGGGAATAAAATTACCCTCATTAATATCAATCGTTCGTATTTCTGGGAAAACTGCCCCATTTGAATGATTTTATTGTAAATATTTATGGATTACTCTGAATTTATATGGTAAACAGAGAGACTGCAATTTGTATCGAAAAAAAAAAGTTATTTTATAGCCAATTGTATTATTTTTATATAAATCAAAATTGTTTATCTAAACTTAAATGCATGATACTAAGAATAAATAATTACATTTCAAGGTGTTATCAACAGCTATCCAGACTATCATTTAACATTTTGATATAACTTGGTATATTGTTAGGTATTATTCTTGTTATTCATAGATATCTTGAATTTCAGCAATAAAAAAATATCTTCACTTAACAACATATGATTATCAACATAAATTCCTAGAAATAATATAAATAAATAATTAATAATGGGAGAAACAAAATAAATTTTTATATGTGAATTATCGCTCAACCCAACATATATAAAATACAGAATGAATAAAACTTGGACTATTTCACTATATCGCATTACTGTATCTAGAACATTAATTCTCAATGTTGTTAAACTCGCATTCATATCTGAATTGATAAAAAAAATCATCTGAATAAATGAGGGTATTTAAGAATGATTAATCCAACCAATAAACAAAAGTGGCAGGCCAAGTGATCCAGAATTCAGTGTTTCTCTTTCTTTTCAGCGTTCTCAGAAACTCACTCTTTGGTGCGATTTTTAAGCTTGTGATCTATGTATAGCTCTACAAGCCTTTAAGGCTTAGCTTGGTTTACAATCTACCATCAAACCACTCTATTCCTTGCCCTTCTTTCCCACTGTGTCCCACCCATTCTGGCCAAATTCTCGTCCGCCTATTGTAGCCACTTTCACCTCAGTCTTCGCCTCTTCATTCTTTCCTCGCCTTTCCCCTTGCTCACAACCTGTTTTGTAAGTCTACTTTATTGCGTTATTGTGGGTTTTCCAAATACCGTTATTATTTCTTCATTGATGCTTCTTCTCCACTGATTCTCCTCCTTGATACCACCGTATATTCTTCTCAGCACTCTACGTTCCCACACCTCCAACATTATTTAGCTGCTATTGATTAAGGTCCAGGTGTCTGAGACATATATTACAGCTGATCTCATTATTGTTTTATAAACTCTTACTTTGGGTTTTTTTGATATATTCTTGTTTATCAGGAGTCTCTGCGTATTTTCTTTTGCCATTCTTCCATTCCATGTTTGTCTGTGATGGTTGAGCCAAGGTAATAAACATGGTCAACCCTTTTGAAGTATCGTGTTTCTTCTCCTAGTTTAATTTTCAGCCCTTCCTTACACATTTCGTCTTTTTTAATTCTCATTTTCATGGATTTTGTTTTGTTTGTATTTACTCGGAGCTCAAACGTTCCTGGTTCTCTCATTAATCCTTGAGTTACATTTTTCATTTCTCCCAATTCTCGTGTTATAATTGTTATATCGTCGGCGAAGGCTAGACATTGGTGATTTTTGTCATATATTAATCCTGTATGATGCATCTGACTTCTCCTCAGCACAGATTCCAGCACTAGATTAAACAAGCAGACAGGCAACGGGTCTCCTTGTCTGAATCCTAATCTTAGTTTGAAGGGTTTTGAATGTTGGCCATTTACTTTAACTAAGCTGACTGTATTTTCTATAGTAATTTTTATTAGAAATATTGAGAGGTCCTTATTTTTCGTGTCACTGTTAATAGTGCACGCTAAAGGGCTATGCTAACAGAATATTTTTAATCTGTTTCTGATATATTCTGATATATTATAATTCTTTCTTTCAACGAGACGATGGGGTTTATTATACTTCTCATCAAACAATCGCTTTATTTCAAGAAAAGTTTCCTGCATTGCATTATTAACTAAGACATAATATAAATAAAACTGTTTGAATAGAAATAGGGAACGTGATAACGATAAAAAAATTCGATCGACCCTCAACCAAAATAAAATGGAAAACGTGGCCTTTTTCAATTTTCAATCCAGCTTTCGTTTTTTTTATTAACAAGAGTATCTAATTCAGAAAATTGAACATCCCAAAAAATATTTAAAAGGGATGTCAGTGTAGGGTACCGACTGTTCAATTATATTTCAATTTTTAGCTTAATAAATGAAAAATAGAAAAGTATAATATATATATATATATATATATATATATATATATATATATATATATATATATATATGAGCGAACATTCCTGTTGGTTGCTTGATGACTGGGAACGAGCCCTGGGCGCATCGCGCGATTGTGACAGCCGAAATTGAAGCAATTTAATGACTAAAGTTGCAGCTTAACATGGAGTCCAAACAATAGTCATTAGCTACTCCGGTCTGCACCCCTATCAGACTACTAGCCGATCTTCGAGTTGTGGTATCAATTCTAAATCAATAAATGCTGCCTAATTATTTGGCACTACTAGTTCACTTTCATACAATGTGTCGTTCCTATTTTCTAGCCAAATCTATGTCCAACTATTTATTTTGATCGGTTTAGAAAATAGCATTTTGAAGTTGATTTTTATCGATAGTTCTTTGGAACCAATAAAGCGTATAATGATGCATAATGATCTACAATAATAAGTGTTTTAACATGTTCAATGTCACAGGACGCGGATCCGCGTCCTACTGAACTTTCCAGCCACTGGATGCGGATCCGCGTTTTTGTCCACTTTTACACTGTCCACAGTTTCCACTCTTGGTTTCTTAGTTTTCATAAGGTTATGTTAGTACGACGCAGTTTTGTGAGCTTTTGTTTATAATCAGTTTGGAACGGGTTGACTATAACATTAATTATTATTTTTTAATTAAATTTAATAAATCAGTAAACTATACATAATAAAGTTCTATATCATAAACTAGTAAAAATAGTGAAAAGGTGGGTGTTTTTTTTTATTTTTTCAAGTTTTCTCTCTCAATGTATTTTCATGAATGGTTTTTAATTTTTGATAATTATTTTAGATAAAAAATGAACTTTGACGAGTGTTTCATCTGGTAATTTTTCTGTTTGCCAGATGTTCGTGATAATTTGAGTCCCTGCAGTGAGTTTGGTCCGAGGTTTTTTAATAGTCCCGCGGTGATACCATCTTCACCGGATGTTCTGTTATTCTTCAGTTTCTGTATGTGTCTGTGGATCTCTTCCTGTGTTGGTGGTGGTAATTCTGAGTGGGTATAGATACAATTGTCCTTGCGATCTTGTGTCGCGTTCGGGGCAATTGAGGAGATCAAAGAAATAGTGTGCCAGCTCCTGACAATTGTCCTGATTGGTAAGCGCTAATCTCCCATTCCGTTTTTTGAAGCAAATATTTTGTGATGTGTATCCACGGATTTCTCTTGCGAAAGTCTTTAATGCGAAAGCCTTTAAAAGTCTCTCGTGTTATAATTGCGAAAATTCTCCAATGTTGGACTCCTTGATCTTTTTCGTGTCAAATTTTTATAGGTGTGCCTTCCTCTGATGAATTCTCCTTGGGGTGAACATGGCTTTGATTTGTGTTAGGTAGTGGTCTGAGTCGATATTCGCGCCCCTGCGGACTTGGACATCTTGGATCTCTCTTTGTTCTGGGTATGAGATCGCCACGTAGTCTTTCTGGAATTCACCAATCTGTTGTATAGGCGAGCTCCATGTCTTCTATTTTTGTGGAGATTTTATGAGGGATGTTGATTAAAGAAGCAAAAAGAAACAAAAAAAAGTTTAAAGTTTATCTAGCATTTAAAAATGACTGCTTGTGCATACCTATCTTCAAAGCGCATTTGGATACTCCGCAGCGAACTTAAGGCAGTCGAAAACGTCGCCTCCAATGGAGGTATGTTTATTAGTTAGTTAAACCCTTCACAGGTGTTTTTTTGATATTTTTTAGAGAAGGTTTTGAATACGGGACATTTTTTAGGACGAATACCAGATATTTTAAATACTAGAACAGCACCACAAAAAATAAAAGCCAGACGTTATTCTATTATTATTTTCACTATAATTACTTATTTATTGTTCAATCACTATTTGTATACATCATTTTGTGTTTCACGAACGCTACATAAGATCTATTACACTTTAACACTGTCTTTTTCATTCCGAAGACCTGGGTGACGCCCTCATTAAAGTGCCGATGAGATTCATCCGTGACCCACGAGCCAACTGCCTCCGGAGAACAGCTGCCGTAGCCGTAATTCAAAAAAGTTAAAAAAAAGGGGTTATTATTATATATATATATATATATATATATATATATATATATATATATATATATATATATATATATATATGTATATATTTTTTATAGAAAAATGAACCACTATAAGCCCTTGATAAATTTATTATTATTCGCTTGGATAGAGTACAACACGACAAGCTAGACATAGTAAATATTGTTCCATTATGCACCAATAAAAACTGTTCTTTTGAGACTGTTGATTAACATGTCAGGTCAGTAATATTAATGGTCTGCTGTTAAGATTTATGATGAAATTTTGGTGAAAAACTGACTGTTTTAACACGTATCAAATTCATTAAATAAGGCGGCGTGTTTTATAAAACACGAAAGATTAATTAAAGTAAAAACTAGAAATCTTATATTTTTGATACACGAAATAAAACCATAGCTGCTTTCATTTCTTATTTTTATTACAAAATTTCTTTTCAATTATTTAGTAACGATGTATAAAAATGCTATAAAAATATATAGAGTATAGTTATAATAATAAAACATATTAGTATATAGTTATATTTTTGGCAAGAAATGGGCCTATAAATTTGAATGTTTCTTAATGTATATGTAAGTACTGTAATTGTAATGTATATGTAAGTTAATGTATATGTAATTGAATAATGTATGTAATAATATTCATTTATTTAGTTACTTAAATTCAGAAATAAAGAGTTTTCCAATTAGGGTTTCAGAACTTTGAAAGGTAATAGAGGCAATAGTGTTTGAAATGTAAATGTCACTGACAGACTGCTGCATTCAGTATATTGTGTCAAATCATTATCATCAGAAAATCACTATTTGGTGTGATTTTTGGGCCGAAGGAGTGATATGACCTTATTTCTTTGAAGACGATGATGAAAATCGTGCTGCTGTTACCGGTGAACGTTATTAACGCTACGTTTATTCTAACGAAATATCTTTGGAACGAAGTTATAAATGCGGATTTAAATAATGTTTTCTTTCAACAAGGCGGACTTGTCACACACCTCGCCAAACAATCAACTTAGAGTAAGAAAAGTTTCCTAGCTGCTTTGTATCTCGAAATGGTAACGTCAACTGGCCACCAAAAGCATGCAATTAAACAACGGTGCGATCCGTTGGATTATTTTTTGTGGAGTTATGTCAAGTCTCAGGTGTGCAGAAATAAACCCCGAACAGTTACTGACCTTAAACGAAATTTTAAAGGTACCATTGAAAATATAACACGCGATATGTGTGAAACAATATTCGAAAATTGGATCTACAGAATGCATCCCACCAGACGACGTGGAGAGGGATATTAGAACGACATTATTTTCAAAACAATACGATTATTTGTTCTGCAACATAACATTAAAATTGCCAGATAATCACTTGTAATTCATTGTACTTCATTTTAATGTTCTACCAATCTGATTGGCCAACCCTTTATATAATAATTATGATATTAAGTTACCAAAATATGTTTAAAATTTAGGTACGCATAACCTTTTTGGGTTTGTACATTTGACTAATACCAATTTTGTATATTTTACGCGACTGCGAAAATAAAATTAAATCTTTACATTATCGTCGTTCTTTGCTATGATATTCTAAGAACGCTATCAGAATATGGAAGTTCATAAAAAATATGATATGTGTTAATAGGACGAATATACCAAATCGGATCGGAGACCATCATTAACCATCCAGAATTAGTTATTTGGACTTGGTCGAAATTGCTTACCTCATTTCCATATTCATCTAACCTAATATCTTCCAATTGTCACTATTTCCTTTCATCAACAATAATCCTGGCACAACACATTGTTAAGCAATTGGTTAAAGAACCCTTGGACAGATTTTCCGTCAAAAAATCTCAAACCCATTACAAACACGGCATAAAGAAGTTGATAAGAGGTCCTAGATAGTAAAAGTCAATACATAATTAATTAAACTGTATATTATATAATCCGGCCGCTACAGCTGCGAAGCCTAAGGTTCAGACAATAATACAATGACTACTGTGGTGAAAATTCAATTTCTGCTCAGTGAAGATGTATGTACATTGATCTTTACACCATCCTCTTCCCAATCCAGTTTACAGAATACTTATATATATATATATATATATATATATATATATATATATATATTAAAAAGCTAAGAAAGTTCACCCGTGCTCCACGTCGTGCTTTGTCATTCCTTCATCCGCCATCCAAGCGTCTCCCAAGACCGGTTTCTGGCCTTAAGCCTTCATCAGTTGGGCTCAAGCTGGACACCTGAAAAGCGGATGAAGGAACGACTAAAGCCATGGCCATTTAAATTGGCCATGTCGAATGGAGGCTGCAATCATATGCAGCCACGCCATCCTGCGGTAAACGGTCGCAGCAGTCAGACTATGCGAAACCATTCGTGACCCATCTAACCTCGGATAAGTATCAGGTATGATCGAAAAATTGTAAACTGGGCCCGTGGAGAAAAGTATTAAAAAGCAAAGGACCCGTGCTCCACATCGTGCTTTGCCATTCCTTCATCCGTCATCCAAAGCGCCAGCAAGCATCTCCCAAGAATGGCAAAGGACGGCGTGGAGCACGGGTGAACTTCCTTAGCTCCAATGAGACAATTAATTTAATGAAAAATCAGCGTGCAATGAGGAATGCAAGGAGTCCTTTTGGCAGAGTCGAGTACGTTGAACTTTGCAAAACTATAAGAAAACGTTTTCGAGAAGAAACGCGTCGGTTTAACATGCAACTTGTAAAAAAAACTAGAGGAAAATAAGGGAATAAACAAAGCAAAACACAAGCGGAGAAATAAAAGGACACAAATGTATGAATTAATGCGTGAGGATGGCACAGTTTGCAGGTAACGTACGGAAATGTTAGAGGTTATCAGAAGATGTTATTCCAAGTTATATGAAGATCAGAACCAGTTAAAGAGGGCAAAACTCACGGAAGAGGAAATTCCAGATATCCTGTTGGATGAAGTGACAAATGTTATAGAAGCGATGAAGAATGGAAAAAAAACAGTTGAGATGTTGAAAGCCGGCGGTCGAACTTTACATAAAATTCTGGCAAAATTGTACTCAAAATGCCTCTGGGAACAAAAAATACCCAACCTATGGAAAAGTGCTGAAGAGATTCTTCTTCAGAAAAAAGGAACATAGGAGGATTTGAAAACTACGGCCCAATAAGCCTCATGTCAGTATTGTAGAAGGTTTTCACCAAGATAATATCTAAAAAAATACTGAGAACACTGAATGACGCACAACCAAGAGTACAGGCAGGATTCAGAAGTGGATTCAGTACAATGGATCATATCCAGGTTGTCCAGCAGGCTCTAGAAAGGCAGAATGAATACACCATGCCACTGTACTCGGCTTTTATTGACTATGAAAAGGCATTTGACTCAATATCAAAGCAAGCCATAATGGATGCATTGTTTAACTAAGGGATAGACAGAGCCTATCTAAACCTACTGAGATCCATGTATGATAAAGCTACAGCGACAGTTCACATGAATGATCTTGAAGTTAAAATCAATATAGAACGGGGTGTATAGCAGGGTGACTCAATATCCCCTGTTCTTTTCTCACCCTGCCTTGAAGAGGTATTCCGTAATCTGGATTGTATTGAATTTGACAGTATAAATTTGCAGATAATATCGTTTTCTTGTCACAAAACCCAGATGAACTACAAAAACACATACAAGAGCTGCAGAAGGAGGAAGAACCATTTAGATTAAAAATAAATCTGAAAAAGAGTCAGCTTATGTTCAACAAATTTACTGAAAACGAAAAGAACTGAAAAAAAAAGAATAGCAATTTTAGGAAGCGACTTAGAGGTGCTGGACCACTACATATATCTTGGGCAAAGGATTTCAATGGACAGTGATACCGCTCGGGAAGTGGAACGGCGCGTTAAGTTTGGCTGGCAGGCTCAACATGATGTTTAAGAACAAACTCCTACTTTGTCTGAAGAGAAAAGTTTTTGATTGGTGCGGGCTGTATGCTTGGCATTACAAAGCGAGACAGAAAGACCTGCACAGGGATCAGAGAACAGACGAAAGTATGTGACATCATTGCAACGGTGAAGGAATTGAAATGGAGGTGGGCAGGCCATATAGCGAAGCGATGTGACGGCAGATGGACCAAAGCAATCCTGGTATGATGGATACCGCTTAATCATAAGCGTTCACGAAGAAAACCTAAAACACGATGGATTTATGACATCATCAAGTATATTGGACCCGAATGGCAAAGGAAAGCTCAGGACCGCGTGAGTTGGAAGCATGCTGGGGAAGCCTTCATCCTGCAGTGGATCGACAATGGCTGAATGATGATATATATATGTATATATATATATATATATATATATATATATATATATATATATATATATATATATATATATATATATATATTTGTCTCCTAAATTCTCAGATATCACTGTTACCATATAAGTTCTATGCATGCCATATATACTTTACTTTTCAATGTTTTTCAAATAAATCTAAGTAACACATTTCCACCAGTAAATAAAGTAATGATACTGGTGGCGTAGCATTCGATCTGGCATCACTGTTAGCTTCCCCTTTTTGGGGGAGGGGGAAGCAGGTCAACATGTGATACATCTTCAGTACAAGTTTGAACTCTCGAGAGTCACATGGTGGTCCGTCGCAATTCTTTTCGTGAACCGGATATTTCTAGTACCTTCTAACAATGCGACGGAAACGTTTACAACACTTCAATAGGCCTATCGAAATAGGCCTGATAAATCAAGAACCCAGGTTTTCAAGTTGTTTTCTTCATCGTCAATTCATTCTTCATCAAAATCTGATGAATCCAATTCAACTCTTCCGGATCATTTTGACCATCAACCGACGATCAGAAAGCACAGGATTCCTGATTCTGTCGACATTTTCATCACTTCTTGCAGTTGAATTCCTTCGGCCGCCAGATTCATATTCAATCCAGCCTCGACCTTCTGAGAATGCCTTAAAACACCTCTAAACTTGAGTACTTGACAAAACACTGTTTCTATAAGCCCGTTGAAGTTTTGCAAATGTTTCTTTCGCACTGAGATATAGCCTCCAAATCTAACCTCTCCTGATTGCTCTTGATAAACAAAGCTAAAGATAAAGAACAGAAAATTTCATTCTAATGGAAAGAAGTGTACATCTATTGTACATCTAAGTGTACATCTATTTCGTAGACGTAACAGAAATAGATTTTATTTTTTATTTTGCTACAAAAAAATATATAATATAATAAAGGTGCATAACTTTGAACACTATATATCTCTATAAGTTGCAAGATTAATCTGTATATACAATGATTTGCAAAACATATTTTTGATTTTTTTAACTGTACTATTTACACGTTTATCATTTTGAACAGATGTAGTTCAAATTGAGAATAGTTGTTTTTTATTATGTTTGTCAAAGATAAATCAAATAAATGTTTTTCAGTAAGCTGAATGTTTGTTTCACAGTAGCTATTTTTTTGTCGATATGTAATATATAACAATGATATTGCCGTAAAATATGTAATAGCAAGAGAAAAAAATGTATAAAGCCTGTTGAAAAAATTGTAAATTCTATACAGTGTGTAAGAGAAATACATGTATTTAAAATACCAACATTTCTAAGGAAAACAGGTTAGAGCTTTTTTAAATTTTGGCATAAAATTGGCGACGTTGTCAATTGTTAGGAAAATTCAGTTTTTTGTTTCATTAACCTCTTAAGGCATTATTTCAAAATAAAGATAATATTTCTATATAAAATGTAATATTATCCATACGTTTCATCATTAATATGGTTCATTTTGTTACAAAAAAAATAGGAAAACTTATACATTGTTGTCATTTAATGACAAATTTGAAGTTAGTAGCACTAATTACTAACTAATTATAACTACATTTTCACCCCATAATTCGTTTTAAACTATTCACATTAAGAAACACATAATTAATTGTATTATTAAATTAAATGTTCAAAACGTCTACCAAACCATTTGAGTGTGTGCAAATCATTTTAATCAGTTTTCCCGAACACGTTGATAAAATCCTGGCAAACAAAACTACGTTCTCCTTAATACGAGCTTCTTCATAAATAAGAAGCATATCGTGCTATTCGCGTACAAAATAGATTGTTTATTTTAAATAGTACTTGAATAGACGCACTGGCACTCTGAAATAATTTTAATCACCTTTTTGAATTTTGACGAAGTTGTCACATTGACACTGGCTGGTATATCAAGGATTTTTAATTTTAAAAATGTTTTAAACAATGTTTATTAGTCTATGTGTACAGCTCATTCAGGGATAATGGTTGCACCATCAATCTAGAGAAATCTATTGCCAATTTAAATCCATAAGAAAGAAAAAATAATTTAGTGTTCGAAGCACTTTCTTTCGTTCTTCCTCTAATCCTATTAAAATAAGATAAAAATACGGTGAGCCGGCGGATTACATTTTGTGAATTCACTCTCAAGATAACATTTAGGTTTTTTGTTCTGAACAGTATTACCGACCTAACACAACTTTCTTCGTAGAATCTGTCATTTTCATGTTATGATCGTTTTTGAGTTGTGCCTTCAAACGTTTCTGAATTATTTTTACTGTATTCTTTGCTGTTTTAGCTATTTTCTGGTTTAATTTCTGTTTTTGTGAGTTCTGGAGTAAAAAATCTGTGATTATAATTGCAAAAAAATGCCACAACCGTTAAGCGGTCAGTGTAAGCAGCTTATCTCGTCACTTATCAGTTATTTTGAACAGGAACGAGATAATGGCGCTCCTCTTTTGCCATTAAACGCTGTGAGAGCGAATTAATAACTTAGTAGGTCTCATGGTTAAATGGAATTTTTTTAGCAAGTTTCAGCTGCACTAGATCATACTATTGGTACAGTTAGTGCAAGTTCAAAAAAGTTGAAGAATAACGAAATGTTAAAATCACCGAAGAAAAAGCGTCAACATCCAAAACGAGTAACTAATCTAGATCATCTTGATGTAGGCTCAATTCGCAATCAAATCTATGAAATATATGAAAAAAGTGAATAGATTTACATGGTAATAATGTATTTTTATCAAAATTTATTGAACTATTTCAGAACAAACGGTTAATCTTGAAAGTATTCATGAAAAACTAAAGAACATGCAGCTCTTTGATGGATGTAAAACTTCGCTTCATACATTTCTAAAAACAATTGGTTTCAAATGGAGTAAAGATAATCCATGTAGGAGCCTGATGAAACTTCCAGATATTACCTTTAAAATAATCCAATTTTTGAAGATGTATCAAAATATCAAAGACAATGACAATATATTGAGTCACTCATGGCAAGATGATAACAAGAGGAGTGAAAGGACTACAAAAGTTGATGAAAAAAGGCGAGTGGTATACCTAATACTTAGGAGCCATTAAAGTCATGTTGTTATAAATAATTGTTTTAAGACGTGTCAATAATAACACGTTATTGCAGATATATTGTTCTTCAAGCTGGGAACAACAATGGCTTTATTCCAGAGGCCAAATTAGTCTTCTCTTCTAAAACAAAAGGCGATTATCATGGAGAAATGAATCAAAATAACTTTCTGTTTTGGTTTGAAAACCAGCTGTTGAAAATCTTGGATGAGCCATCAGTTATTGTCATGGATAATGCATATCACAGTACACTGATGGATAAACCTCCAACTAGTGCATGGACAAAATCAAAAATTGCAGAATGGCTGACGGAACATAATCTTCGGTTTGAAAATACTATGTTGAAAAGTGAACTGCTGCAAATCGTTATTCGGTAAGCAGTAATTAAAGAGACATTTGGTTTCATAATATTCTTTTCAGGAACAAGCCTAAAAAAGAATATGTGGCAGATTATATGGCTGAAGAGTATGGCCACAAAGTACTACGTCTTCCCCCTTATCATTGCATATTCAATCCTAGAATTAATATGAGGATGGCCAAAAATTATTACAATCGTCATATAGGTCGAGATGGAAGAACGATTGATAACTGTTTGGATATGTGGAAAGAATCTTTGTCAACAGTTACACCACAGATCTGAATGAACAGCATCAGACATACAGAAGAAGAGATTCAAAGATAGTCGAATCGCGAAAGAGTATTTGATAGACTAAAAGTTAATCCTTTAATAATTTACTTGAACAGCGATTCAGATGCTGAAAGTTGTTTTAGTGACACTGAATAATTCAACTTTGAGTAAATTAAATGAAAAGCCCTTATGTTGACAAGCAAAAGTTTCGAAACAGATTTTTAATTAAAACTTTTAAAGAAAAAACTGTTCGTGTTACTTTTTCATTTGCAGTTTTATCGATCATACAAATGCCAAAGTCTGGATATTTTGTTGTTAATGTGGCAACATTGTAACGTGAGTGCGTCATATATGATGTGCATCCATTATTTCCCTGAATGAGCTATAGTTCATTCGTTAAGTAATAACCAATTAATATTTGCCAAATATGCTTTTACACATATTTGTTTAAAATATTAATCCTTATCATAGATTTTCGATCGGTGATTTAATAAGTTTGCATTTTTTTTCGGGAAACCGTTAGTTTTTTGATCATTGTTGTAAAATTTTTCTTTCAAATGATGTGAAGAATCTGGATTAAATTTACGAAAGTTATTTCCCTTACACCCCGTATATCATAATTACCAATAACTGTATATATGATAATATGTTAATGTGTTATAATAATGTTCGATTAAAATAATGAGACTCGCTTGGTCTTCTTTGATTCCGTAAACCCACTCTCAAATCAACTGAACTGGTCCAAATATAGTTATCGGTTTAAAAAAAAAACAACAACGTTAAACCTATAAAGCTAAACCACCTGCATAGATAATCCAAAAATGATTTGTCTCATGAAACAATCAGCTTAAGCAAATGCTAAGATGAGTGCAAAAATTTGCTGGCCATGTCAGAATGGAATTTGGCATCTTAAGTATCAATAGAAAAAAACTTGGAAAAAATGGTCTTGAGACACAGAATAGTCAAAACATCGAAGAATACATACCAACTCTGAAGAACAGCAATGAGAAAACCCATCATTATTTGAAATTTGAAAATTGTTTTTTTTAATTTACATTCCGAAAAAATTGCACCTAAAACAGGTAAGGAGACAATAGGATATGAAGTTCGTCAAAATAATAACAATCATTTTATCACCAACGGAACTCGTTCCACAGAGCCTAATATAAAACATCAAAACATTGAGCTCCAATGATCGCCCTTTGAAATGCATAAAGCTCAAGATGTTTGCTTGGAACAACTCGAAATACCTGAAAGTTTTTAAATAACAACAAGGGATCTAAAAAATATAGCAGCACCGTATGACCCGAAAACATGAAATAGACCCCCAAAGAGCGTAATCCTTTTGAGATTTAAGATATGTGGGATAAGTGAATATTCCCCTTAGAGGAAGTATATACGACTAAATCATTAAAATAATAATAATTTATTCAAATGTGAAGGCAGTACAAAACGTGTATGGTCGAACTCAAAAACAAGAACATATACAAAGGTAGAGTGAAAAGTCAAATACTTTTTAAATGAAATAAGGTTTTTTCTAAAATTGATTTATTTTTCAACGTAATCTCCTTCTAGCTCGATGCACTTCGCCCAACGATTTTCCAACTTTTTGTATGCCTTCCAAACAGTACGACTTGTCAATCTGTGTAAAATAGTCCTCTGTTTCGGCAATGACCTCTTCATTTGATGTGAATTACTTTCCAGCCAACCATTTCTTCATGTTTAGAAAGAAAAAGAAGTCAGAGGGCGCCAAGTTCGAGGAATAGGATGGATTCAATTCGTAGACCAAATTAACAAATTTCACTTTGGCAACAGACAAATGAGTAGATGCATCGTCGTAGCATCACTTTTTCTTCGCCAAATGAGAGTTTTTTTATCAACTCTTTGAATGAAATTTGACCACTAATGCAGGACAATAAACTTCTGTATTCGTCTATCCCTTTTCTAAATAGTCAACGAAGATAATGCCTTGCGAATCCCAGATATTAGTGACATAACCTTTCCGACGGCCGATAGATGAGTCTTCGTCTTCTTCGGCTCAACTTCTCGTGTTTTGATTGTTCGTTTTTTATGTTCGTAAATCATTCCGGATATCAATTCATTCATTCTATGAAAGGTCACCACGTTTCGCCAAAATATCATTTGACATTCTCAAGTGTTGTCCGCATTGATTGAAGAATCCAACTGACAGTTGACAGTTGAAAAACAACCAGTTGGGCTCTTCACATTCCATTCGCAGGCGATATACTACTCAGTAATACTATAGAAGATCTCAAAGATATGCCGACTGAACTTCACAGAATGTCAGGAGGGGTGGGTTTAATAATGAATATTCAAAGAAACAAAGATAATAGTCCAGGTGAAGATAATATTGCCATTGATAACAACAATGTTGGAGTGGTGGAAGAATATGTATACTTGGGACATAAAATCAATATCAGGAAGGAAAACAAAACCGCTGAGATATCATGTCTAATAAGCTCGAGCTGGGCAGCTTTTGGAAAACGCGGCCAAATAATAAAAAAACGCAAATATACCTACATCTATATATAAACTGGGTATATGGTCAGAGAAAAATTACCTCAAATAAGGCTTGGTAAATCGAGAAATCCAAAGAGCCTGCAGAAAAAATAAAATTGATGCCTTCAAAACAACTTGTCAAGTCACATGCTAATTCTAACAATACACATATACACCGACATGGATAATGCGCAATGCACAAGGCGAAAAACTAACAGATATCGATGGCATTTTAACCGAATGGAAAGGCTATTGCTGCAAACTCTTCCAAGATGGGTTTAATCATAGTACACCTTATTTCGAAACACGTGAACCTAATATTTTAAAAACAGAAATAAAAAATGCTATACGCTGTGTAAAAAACAATAAAGCTCCTGCTTTGGATGGAGACACCTCAAAAGTAATTAAAGCAATCGGAGAAGTAGAGGTAGACATGTTTTACAATATATGCCAGAAAGTGTGGGACACCGAATTGTAGCCAGAAGATTAGTTCATCTCAGCATTTATATATCTTCGCAAAAAATTGGTTTACAGAAAAATGTGAAAATAACCGTCTTATCGCTCTCATTCCACATTCCAGTAAAATTCTCGTTCACATCCTCAACAAATGCTTGAAATACTTTTTATCATGGCAGATTCCCCCAGAGCAGGCTGGATTCGTTCCAAGGAGAGGTCCAAGAGTTTCCAAGGAGAGGTTCCAAGATCAGATATTCAACATTCGACAAATAATAGAAAAGCCATAGTTCTGTTTCCTTGATTATCGGAAGGTGTTTGACAGCATAAATTGGGAGAAATTATGGCAAATTCTGCAAGACATGGTAGTATCAGAACACATGATTGGCTTAATTTGTCATCTATAAGAAAAAATCAGTGAAGTGGTGAAAATAGAAAGTAGAACAATGAGTTTTGCGTCAATAAAGAAATCACCCAAGAATACATCCTATCACTAATTATATTCAACATTTATAATGAATATAATTGCCATATAATCTACATACTCTAAGAGTGGACGAGTGGTATCAAAATTGATGACATTACAATAACTAACTTAAGATATGCCGTTAGTTGCGAGGTCGACCGAGTAGCTGACCTTAATTATCGAAATAATAAAGCATGAAAGTCGTCTTTACGTGCTAGAAATAAACGAGGGGAAAACGAAAATAATGATTATCGATCGTCAAAACAACAACATGCCCAACATCAGTCAAATAGGGCAATTTAAGGTAGTGAGTCAATTCGCCTATTCCAGGACTTTAATATCGAATGAAGGAGGTAACACTCGTGAACCCAGGAGATGCGAAATACAGAGGGATAGGGAAATAACACAGAACGCAAATAAACCCATAACACAATCTTAGTTATTCCAGTATTGCGATATCCCGTTGAAACATGAACCATTAAAAAACTTAACCTCAAGCGCATTGATTCTCTTGAACTTTGGTGGTGGAAACGGGTTCGTCGCATTCCGTGGACTGCCACTGAATATTAAGATTATTCGGTCACATTGAACATAGAGGTGACAACAACCTAGAAAGACTGGTAGTACAGTAACGGATGGATTCTAGGATTCTAGATCACGCGGCGAACCTCCAAAAACCTGGACAGACAAAATTAAACACCTAGCTGACACATCTCTTCAATATGCCACCAAAGAAGCCAGATATAGTAACGACGAGAAGTAGTCCGTAAAATGCGCGAACGAAATGAATTTCCATAAGTCACGACTCCTCTGTAAAGAAGAATGTGAAAAAGAAGAAGAGAATAAAACTATTTTATTTGATACAAAATAAATATAAAATATAGTTTTAGTTATTTGTATTTTAATGAACACCCAGTAATTAAACATGTCAGAAGCTAAAATGGTATAAAATGTTATTGTTTGTATTAACAGAATGCAAAATGTAAACCAAATTTAGGATTCTCCTAACGCTATTAACTAATTTTAAAATAATTTAAAGTTATATTATAAATAGTTAAGCATCTAAATAACGAAATTCGACTGATAATAGTACAAATTAGTACCTTGAAAAGCTGCTTCAAATTGTACTTTCAGAATATCTTCTTTACCAAATCCAGCGGCTACCAAAAAGAACACTAGGGCCCACAAGGGCCCCCAACGGCCTCCCATGTCCATTTACACCGTCAGTGGCCCTTGGTGCCTCTAATTTTACCTATGTTTCTATAAGCGCACATAACCACTCTAGGGTCTCGTAAACCACTTTACCGCACACAATACGCTGATTAAACAATTATTATTCATGAACGCGTCAAATGTCCAATATTACGAATCCTAGAAAATCACGACAATAATATCCAAATACAAATTTGGAGCAATAGAACGAGGTAAATGTCCAAATGTCCCGTACTTTACCGGACCAACATTTTCTTCAACGCGCACACGGTGAGATCTGATTGACTCTGGGGAGTTGAAAGAGTAGATTCGCGCTCTGCACGTTCAATACGGGGCAAACGAATGGTAACACGCACGCCTAGCACCCCCATAACTAAGCGAGGGTTAATTTCCTGCCACTCCTGCTTGGGCGACATCTGTTAGGGAGTTTCGTAAGATCGCAGATCGGCCAGCATTTATTGACAATCTTACGCTGAAGAATTTTACAGGAACTCTTATAATAAAAAAGGTTACTCTATAGTAAAAATATTTTTTTTAGAAAAAGATATAAATTTATATAATGAATGAATATTATTTATAAAATGTATGTAATATTTAATAAAAATTTATAAATATGTTACTTTAAACATACTTTATTATCAATTATTTTTTGGGAATCTTCGATAAAACACTAAACTCGAAGAGATTCCACTAAACCACTAAACACCAAAACACCTGATTTTAATTTCCCGACGCGCTCGATTGAGATAATTCATCTCCTCATAACTTTATAGTTTTTTTTATTCTAAACTTAAATAGTCATTTATATTGTGAGACGCCAAACCAAACCGACATTATTCAAATGTTCGTCCACAACTGGTCGTATCGACAGTCACCGTTTTATTAAACTCTTCATTTTTTTTATATAACTGCATCTGTATCATCAAAGCATGTTCAGAGTTTCGTTACCCTCTCCTATATCATTTAAGAAGTGTGATTATAACATTTAATTAACTTGATATTACACCAAAAATTGCTGTTCAATAATCATATTCAAATCTCAGAGTTCCAAAAATCAATTATCATGGAGAATCAATTCTCATTTGAGGAGAGAACACACTCGAAATTTGGTGTGTGTAAACAAATCATTTGTTTAGCATTTAAACCAGTAGTTAGAAAAATCTGTATGTTTTCTACAATCTATTTCACAAAATGAGTTACATTAACCGTGAATTAGAGTCGGTCGACTCTAGTGGTTTAAATAATAACGACTATATTCCTCAAAAATTACTAAATCATGAGTTTTTTAATGAAAATATAAATATACTCACCAAACAATATAGGTCAGATATATGTAACATTGACAACAACAAAATGATATACACACTTATACAACGGAAAGAATGGTTCAGTCTCCATGTCCAATAGCGATATCTTGGTGTAATGGTGCATGTAACCTTACGATAGCAAACATTTGAAGAAAATTTTTCATCTCCTTTTCGTTTATGATGAAAAAAAAATGACAAAGCCGAATGTGGCTTTTGAATGTGGCCGAATGTGGCCGAATGTGGCTTGAATGTCGAGTGTATTCAAAAATAACAATGGAATTAACTGATCATGTTAACTTTTATTTGAAACTGAGGTAGTACCATAAATACTTTTTAAAATATTCAATAAGTGTCAATCTAAAGTAGGCAAAGTAAACAATGAAGAATTAGAACATTTTTAATACTTTACAAAATGTCTTGTATAGCAGAGAGAACATTAAGATGAATATTGAAGTTCTAGATTAATCCACGGCCAGATCCATTAATAACAAATAAATTACATTATTATTACTCTGTTCTCACTATGAAATTCAAAAGAGTTAAATTGCAAGAATTTATAAATCGAATTTTGGTAACTTATTTCGCAATCCATGTCATCAGTCATCTAGTCTAGCTATATCTATCAACTCTATTATATTTTGTTTCTATTATTTTAGTTAATGTACTATTAAAAATGTTTTGATGTGTTCAGCTGTATCATAATAACTTTTAAAAATACCTGAGTAACCTCCTTCCCAAATTAAGATTTGTCTCTGGATCTGATTATATTAGTACAGACCTTCACCATTTTATCAACATTTTACATTTCATTTAACTTATCGAAAGTTAAAACTTAGAACTAATATTTTACCAGATTTTAGCTGTTTCAAACATCTTCGTAATAAATTTTCCTTGACTAATTATAGATCTTGACTTTAATAAATCAATGATTTATCATTACCATCTATAAAAATAGGTTACATTAAACCCCAACTGTCCATAGAAATGGATAAACGTTTACATTGTTTCAACAAGTTATTTGCTTAATACCAGGGGTGGCGGTTAATATTTTTTTTTTAAGAAATGACGCTGGAAATGATGGTAGGTTCACAGTCTAATCTCTTAAGTCATTTGGTTGCTACGACAGTATCTTTCAAAACACCATTGATGTTTAAACGATTTCGAGTTAGCGTCATATGTTTTTCATGGCGTAAACATGTCGAGTTTCGAGCCAAATAAAACATGTTCTTGTTTCTGCCCTTCTTGTTAAATCACAAGAAAAACGCACCTGAAAACCGTCGTATACATGTGGAAACTTACGGTGACAATGTCCCAACGTAGTGCACTTGCGGACGTTGGTTTAGACGATTCAAAAATAGTTGTTTCGACTTGAAAGACAAAGAACGCCCAGGTCAACCGAAAAAAATTGAAGATGGAGAATTGAAAGCATTGTTGGAAGAAGACGACATGTAAACTCAACAACAAATGGCAACTATTTGTGATGATCTGTATGCCATAGTAAAAATAAGAAACCCAGAAGGCAGGAAAACGGATACCACATTAGCTGAATGGCAGACATGGAAAAGCGAAAAACGGTGTGAAAAAATTTGTTTTCTCGGCATGAAAGAAATAAAAATAGATATGTTTCGAAAACCCAAATCGCAGAAAATCATGGGCTGACCCTGGATAACCATCAACATCGACCACAAGACCGAATCGCTTTGGAAAGAAGACACTGTTGTGCATTTGGTGGGATCAAAAACGTGTCGGGTACCATGAGCCTCTGAAGCCAGGTGAAACAGTTAATACCATTCGCTACCATCAACAAATGATTAATTTGAACCATCGAAAAGCCACCAGAATGGGCTACAAAACAGGGAAAATTGATTTTACAGCACGACAACGCCCCATCACACGCAGCAAAAGCGACCAGAGACAGCACTGATGCACATTCTGCACTAAACTTTGCCCCTTCCGAGTACCAACTGTTTCCATCGATGTCTCGCGCACTTTCCATAAAGCACTTCAACAATTACGGAGATGTCGAAAACTGGCTTGCCAGAGAGATAGGAAAAATGTGCAGCTATGAATGCCGCATACTTTAAATAAACCATTTCTTAGCTTTATCCCAAATTAAAGGTGTTTTTTTTTAATTAAGAATGTATTTATTTATTTATTTACCGTATGGCTTACATAGATTTAAGTTTATATATATATATATATATATATATATATATATATATATATATATATATATATATATATATATAAAAGTTAGATTTCTTTGGACCGTGTCCAATATATACGCCATCTGGCGAAAAATAGTCGAAAATATGAGTTGTTGACTGCGGATAGAGTCTCCCTATTCTTGACGAAAGAGCATATGTCTGTATCCTGAATTTTATTAAAATATATAAAATTATAATAATAAAAATAAAACATCAAGAGAATAAAATTTTATATATTTACATAAAAATGTTAATACACGTGTATAAATAAATGTTTGGAGGTAAAATCATGTTAATAAATTATTCATAAACAACAGAAATAAAAATGTGAAATACTGTCATATTGCGAACTTTATCCTCAACACATATTTTTTACCGATACATAACATTCTAACTCAAACACAAAAGCACATATCTACAATGAAGCAAAATAATACTATTGTATTAATTTGACAAACATGACAAAAACCTATCTTAAACTCTCTCCATAATCTCATCAAACCATCAAATTGTATTAATCTCTTACTCATGTTTTTTTTTTCTATTGGCGTAACTTCAATCGATATACTCTAATAATGTTTTAATGGGTAACTTTCTTACACTTAACTTACTTAAGAAAAATATGAAAAAAAATCAGTCCTAGTAATAAGTAACCAAGTTACTGAGTTATCTATAACATTTTTAAAATGTAAACAAAATAGTATCAACAGTCCCAATATTGCACTAATTTGGCCAGCATTAGATTTTCCATTCACATAAAAGAATTGGCAAATGTTTTATTTCTCGATTTAATTTTTATTGCTTACTGATGATTTTAAATTTGACCATGCTTCTTCAATTGGTGCCAACGCCGTTATTACTATCAATACTACCACTATTATTATTATAATTAAAATATATACCGCTAACAAAAATTTTCGGAAGGCTGAGAACTATAACAAAGAGAACAATTATTAAATAAATTTGAGTAGATTTTAATTATGCTTACCGGTGCATCTGGATTTCGATCAGTATATGCCGAAGTTCTGCCAGAACCACCGAGATCTTTCATTGGGAAGGAAGTGACTCTGTTATCTGCAGACTTTTCAGCGACACAATTCAATACCTGAAACATTTTTAACAATATATCAACTAACTTACATATTAAAAACAAAACCAACTTACAGATAAGACTAGATGACTGATAACGTGGATAACTACATAAGCAACCAAAATCCAATCTACAAATTCGGGCAATTCAGCTTTTGTAAGCTTCACGGCAAAGAATAGGGTAACAACTGAAATAAACAAATTATATTAATTGAAATGTTTAAATGATAGGTTTTAATTTGACATACAACATATTCTAATGCGTTTTTCAGATAATATTATATGTTTGATTAATTTTCCTTATAGACGTATCAGCAGACTAAGTTGCTATTTAGCAACTGAACCTACAGATTAACATGGTGTCATTAGTTATTGATTAATCCTCATGTGCTATCAACCCTTAGTGTTGCCATAGGCCTACCAGCGAATGACCAATGTAGAAAAACTGACAAGAGCCATCAAACCTTACCCAGTGAACTGACTTCACTGAGAAAAATTCCTTGTCGAATTTTACACTCTAGCCAAAAAAAATTCACAAACATCCACATTGTGAGCGGAAATCACAGAAATCAAACCCGCGACCATCTTAACAGTCGGACTATCGGATTATCGCTAGTACGGCAGATTAATATTACAATTGAATCACTGAAAAATCTTTCAGTGGTCGTAATCACGCGTGCGTCATAAATGTATACCTATATCATAGACATTGTCTGAACATCTTTTTATTTTATTTTACTGAACGAGAGAGAATGAGATGAAAAATCAATAAGTATGTCTTCGTGTATGAGATAGCCTTACAGCGTAGTAGAAAGAGAAAGTAAGAAATAATTAAAAGGCGTTTGCTCGTACCGCCGATTAAAAGTTCGTCTATTGAATTCAGCGGCCCTGTTTTGGTTGTTATTTGACTTGTTTTGTTATTACGTTTTTTTAGTGAAATTTTGTGCCAAAAATCCAGTTTTACTAAGAATAAGCTCTTATAAGAACATCGAACCGGTAACAAAATAATCAAAATAATAATGGATAATAAATAATAAATAAAACAAAATAACAATTGATTATTTTGTTACCGGTAAATATTTATAAAGATTCATAGTGTTATTTCCTTCAATAATACTAACCTAATTAAAGACATTTTATTACAAATGTTTAATAAAAATGCAATTTATATTGGTTAATTCTAAAAACGTACTGAAAGATAAACTATTGTTTTAAAATATTAACGTAAATATAGAAATACGAACTTTTAATGTAACTATTTTAAGATATTTAATTAAACATTTTGTGTGATTTCAGATGTCAGGAAAAACACTGAAATCGCAAGCCCAACAATTTGTACTCAATCTTTATGAATATTTCGAAATTGAAAAAAAAAGAGGGAACTTTAGAACCTTGGTTTTATCATATAGCAATAATTTTTTAGAGAATTGCAGCAGTATTAAAAATATCAAGGAAAACTGTGTAGTCTATTAAGAAAAGAAAAGAACATAATATTTATTCTCCTTAAACAAGCAGATCTCGTGCAATGACCAAAACAACAGGCTTACCCGAAGGAAGTAAAATGGAAGTTTAAAATATCCTGTACAATATGTTTATATAATTCTATGATATGTGTTATGTGTTATGCCACTGTTTAAAGACCCGTATATTCCCACAGCATGTTAACATTTTCATCATATAAAAATGGGTCTCAACGACAATGTTTATTGAGTAGATAAAATAATAATTTCATTCCTTGTTTTGACCAAAAACAAAACAATTTCAATCATTGGCTATTTCCGTAATTTTCATGATAACTTGAAATTGTTCGTACAATTTTAACCTACACAATTCTCCGTTCTATCTATGACATAAAACTTTACAATTTCATAATACACACTCCAAATTTTAAGTTAAAATATCGATTTATAACAGGACGTTTTAGGATTTATATCTGGACATCTTTCGAGGCACCAACCACGTTCATTATGAAAATTAGCACAAATTTGACTTCTTCATTTGATGAAAAGCGTTTGCTAAGTATGATCTTTTGAGGTTTAGCAACAGATAGTTGCTCCAACAATTATTAGTGTAACTCCTTCAATTTGGCCATTACAAGAACACTTCTATGAACACTTATGTGCATTGTCTTGATGAAAAATAATTTTTTTCTTCACCAAACGAGATCTTTTGAGAATTTTTGCATCCAAATGATCCAAAAGGGTTGAGTAATACTGTCCTGTTATTGTTTTGCCAGTTTGAAGGTAATTAATTAACAAAATGCCTATTGCATCCCAAAAGATTGATGCTATAATCTTTTTGGTCGATTTTGACCACTTCGGAACTGAACAACCGGTATCAGTCCACTCTGCAGTTTGTTGTCGCAGTTCAGGATCATAGTGGTAAACACAAGTCTCATCCATAGTTAGAAAATGACATTTAAAATATATTTTATTCTTTCGAAAAAGATCCAAATGTTGGTTAGAAAGTTTTACTCCAAGTTGTTTTTGATCAGAATTTAGCAAATGCGGTACCCATTTTGAACATAGTTTCTCAAGCCCAATTCCTTGTTCAAAATATAAAACACCCGTTTAGTTGAAATGTCCTTGGCCTCAGCAATTTCACTCAAAGTCATTTGTCTGTTATCCATAACCATATCATGAATAGAATTAATTATTTGTTCAGTGGTTGCACTTATTGGACGTCCAGAACGAGAATCATCATCCAGGCTTATACGACCACGTTGAAACTTACCTTCCCACTTACAAACCATTATTTTTGAAGGTGCAGACTCCCCTAATACATTTACCATTTCACTATAAATTTCCATTGCCTTTAAACTTTTTTTACAAATAATAATCACTGCACGATTCTCAATATTTTCCATTTTAAAAAATAACACTCATACGTTTACTTTAAGCTGCTGATTTTATACGAATGAATTGACAGATCGACTTGAAACTTGAAACTTCACATGTTCATATGAAGGATGAAACTTCAAAATGTAGTAGATTATATTGTACTTTTACTGCTCTCTAGGTATCGCTCCGTGAACTTTTCAATTAGCTTAGTGTATATATATATATATATATATATATATATATATATATATATATATATATATATATATATATATATATATATATATATATATGCAGTGTTAGAATTCTTTGGACTGCGTTCAATGGGACAACAGTGCTGAGTTGTCACCCAACTGCTGGGTTCCACAATCTCATGTGGAACACACAACAACCTGCGTCTCCGCCTAAATGAACATTTTATTGATTACTTGACTGGGGACTGGCCCCACCCATCCCTTCTATTGGAGGGCACATGTCTCATCTCTTGAATTCTAACACTGCTTGTATACGCCATCCGACTGGAAGTCGGTGAAAAGTATAGATTGTTGACTGTGGATGGGATCTTCGTATTCTTGACGAGAGAGCACATGTCGGTGCCCTGAAGAGTCTAAACATCAAGAGACGAAACATATGCCCTGTACATGTGTAGCAATTACACTTATTCACACCTCAACACATTACACTGTGGTCTGCCCAAGACCACACGACAATAGCCTCAATGTCTCGTCTGTGGTTTCACAATAACCAATTAGTCCTAAGGAAGACTTCCACAGTCAAGTTATGTTAAGTGCTATGGAAGTGAAGGGTGCTATGGAAAGATCATTTATAAATAGAATAAACATTTTCCAGTTTTCGTTTATACAAATTCGTTGATATTATTAACTTTGCAAGGATTCTTAGTAGCAAACACTTTAAAATATGTTTGCAAACGTATGATTAACAATTTTTTAAATTTACTACTTACTCGCAACGATGTGGGCGGCATTGCCTATACCCCAGTGAAGCCAATTAAAGATAGATCTCTTTGGTGTACCAGGATGAGGTCTGAAATAGGCTCCGATTGGTTGAATAAAGCAAAGTACAGTGGTAATAGTACCCAGTATCGCGTGTGGATTCTTTTCTCCAGACCATGCTTTCAGTTCCACAAATATCAATACAAAAGCAACAGTTGTCAAGCACCATGTAAGTACCATGAAAGTTCTATGCCACTAGAATGAAAAGTTTCATTTACATTTATTAATTAACAGAAAATTTTAACATTTTCAAATATACGATATATCCTAGCAGAGTTACGAATTTTGTGAAATAACATTTGAAATATTGAAAATATAAATTTGAATCTACCTTATACCTTCAGTCAAATAAATACCAGGAATTGTTCAATAAAACAGAAAATATTGACAATCGCCTAAATTTATTTTGATCCTTTCACAACAGATAATTACATTTTTAATAAAAGTAAATTCAATTATTTTTTATTAAAAATTTAATTAGTAAAAATTAGTTTAATTTGAATTAAATTTTGGTTATTTGAATTAAAAATAAATTGGAAGGATTAAACAGTGTTCAAAGCATCTAATTCAGATTTTAATTTGTAAATATTACTGGTTCAAAAAAAATTAATAACAATATTACAGACATAGCTGCAAATGTCAATGTAAATTTAAAATATATTGAAAATGATAATTAATATTTGGAGATTCACAAATAAAATATGTATCAGTTAAATCTTGCAATTGATTCTCTCTTCTTGAGATTCGGTTATTGTATCGAATGATTTTTTGGTGTTTTTATAAAATCTAATAAACTGTTTCATTTTAGTCGATTATTTTTATAACATCAAATTAATTATCGTGACATATGAATAATCATTTAATCAATTAATATAATTTTGAAACACAGTGGCCAAGTTTCTTTTAAAGTATAGTTTAAGTTTTAAAGTTATAGTTTTTAAGTTTATAATTTAAAACGTTATTTTTACAGTATCTTAAGTTTTTATGAACCGATTTTCAAATCGTTTTCGCAATTTTTATTAAATTGATCGTTCCTCTTTTTAAGTTTTTTAATAAATTGAAAAAATCTGTATTTATTGCAATGTTTGAATTTAAAAATAATGCTAAAAAACTCTTTTTTTATATTTATTTATATTACTTTATACCGCTTAAAAAGAAACGCAAATATGAAAATGTCATGTCGAATAAGAAGATATACATATATCACAGGATTTTCAATGTTTTAAAATTACTTGCTTTGCAAAATTCAAATGGTTCTCGATAACATTTCGTTCATTTGAGATAAATTTATGCGTGACTCTACCTTGGACTCGGCTAACCCCTTATAATCGCAAAAATATAATTTGAAATGCAATATTAATAAATAATTAACTTACCGCAAACCACATGTCCTTGCCAAACATTTGGTGTCCAACCCAAGTTTGTCTGTAATATCTAGCTAATAAGATACCAACAGATGCTGTTCCTAACCAAGCAGCTAACATAAAACAACCATGTAAACGAATCAGCAGTTTAGATTTTGCCGCTAAAGCTGAAACATCAGCTAGAGATTGTGATTCTGCACTGGCCAAATAAGCTATGTCGTGAAATGAAACTGAATCAGCTGAAATAAAACATTAATAAAATAAAACATAAAGATTAATATTTTTATATAGCGTAACCTATAAATACAGTCTGATTAGGAAAATATGGAGAGAGTTCTTCAATTATTATTATTTCATTTAATCGCCAAAAAAATACATTATGTCCATGTTAACTGAAAAGATGAAATTGTTGACGAATTAAAATGTCACAGAATCATTTTATTCAAATGATAAAATTGAATTAAATCGTATATCAATTCTTCTATTGAAACCTTCGGTGTGAAACACTCTCCTGATAATGCTAATATGATTAGCGAAACGAGCGTCGAGAAGTTAAATTAAGTAATTTAGTGTTTATGTGGTAAATCTCTTAGAAATTAGTAAATCGTTTTTGTTACATAATTAAAACATGTTAAAGTTTAAACTTAAAATCTATAGACGAATCGAATATGTAAAAAATTAATAATAAAAAAGTTTAATCAAAAGACTCTCTGATTCCTAGACCGATAAGTAGATAGCACATTCACAGGAAAGCTACCAGTATTGTAGCATATTATTTTATTCTTATTAATACATGTGAAATATAATTTTGTTAAATCAATGCAGACATATTTTAACAATCGTTTAGATTATCTGTATTTTGAAAAAAAATGTGCAAAATCGAGCTATAATCGATCATTTGCCTAAAAAAGAATGGCCAGTCAGAGTAGTCCTACCGATATGGAAAATGTGTTAGGAGAGATTGCATCATGTGTTGTTCATAGTTTTAGAGAACAGATCATTAAAAGTGAGTTTTTGAAAATGAATGTTTAATTTCCGTATTACGAATTGTCAACTATTGGATACAATACAAAGAAAACTACCTGTAAGATGGATGCAGCATTTGTTTTATTAGAACAAACAGACATTCGAATGCAAATATATCAACAAAATCTGTATCGTTAACAGTAATTCAACCTATGATGTGCACCATTTTACAGATATAGATAGATATGCATGCATTAATCACTATAAACCAGATTCAAATAGCAGTTAAAACAATAGGTAGAAGCAGGTGCAAATACATAAAAAACATAAAACGTTTCCATCATTAAAAATCATCGCAAAATCAGTTTATTTTTTCCTGTGCAAAATAAATTAAACTAAGTAATATTATGCAGTTAGGTAAAACGATAACCGGGGTCCTTAATATTTTTAACAAAATGTTTAGCTTTATTAAAACTATTTAGATAAGCTGAGTGATTCTGGTTTTTTTTTGCAAGAAGGAAATGTCAGTTTTTATCAGGGATATACAACGGCTCTAAAAGGTATTATCCATGACCAAATAGAGTAGATTCACGGGATTTACACTCACCAGATCTAGCCTCGTTTCATTACATCTGTATCTGGTTTTTCATTGTTATGCATTAAATGATTCACTTATAAGAATGGTCTGATTCCAAAAACTAAGTAAAGTATTCTGTAACGATCTGACTATAAACCATAGATTAATCGCAAAGAAAACGGCGGGCATCCAAAAGATTATCAGACCTTACAAGACATACCAGCTCGTTGACGAAACGCTAGATTCTGTATATCTCACACCAAAATATGTCGCTTCCATAAATCGCGTTGTAAAATGATAGTCTGACAGCTTCTTGAGCAATACTTGTATCTTTCAAAAATATTGTAAAGTAAACGGTTTTTAAAAATTAATTTCATCATGTAAGGTAGTTTTCATATGCTAAGCAATCGACTTGTGGTTTTGTTAAAAATCCAAAAATGCTCATACACCACGTCGTTTTAGTTTTCAGTTTTAATAATACGAATCTGAAAAGGGGTGCATATTACTGTGAACGAAACAGGTTTAATTTTTAGTGAAATAACAAAACTTATTGGCCGCTGCTACTGTTATGAGAACATGGATAACATGGTATGAGGATTAGAGTTGTCTACGAATTCTGATCGTACTAAAAGTCTCCAAGCATACGACGAACGCCATCTTAGGCTTCTTGCAGTTCGAAATCGACAAAAAATATGAGTGCGTGAAGATCTTGTTACAGCTACAGATAGAACGATTAATCGATCTCTACTTACGATGGGAATGCGGGCTTATAATCCTTATTGAGTGCTTCCGCTTACAGAACTTATTAAAGGACAGGTCGCTGAGACTCGTGACGAGACTAAATTAGAACTGTGTAAATTTTGTATTTTTTAAAAATTTCTTGTTCGTTGGGCAAATTTATTACAGAAAAATAATCACTAAGAAATTAATCTCCGTTTTTCTCCGAAAAATCTCCGAATTTTTTGAATTTTAGTTTGTGGTCAAAGAAAAAAAGAAAAAAAGAAATGAACACGCCACTACCATGTAGACAATATTTAGAACTGTACTTGTAGTGATAAATCCAAAATTTGTTTGGGTAGTCATAATAGACGTATAATAATAAGAATAATGAGAAGTGAGAGGTGGAATTTTCTCATTAGATGAGACATACATTAGACATACATCTATCACTGTAAGAATTATGGCATGGGGACCATATACTTGAAACTCAGATTATCCCTAATAACCATCTGAGGAAATTTAAACACAGTCAGATATAAATAAAGGCCCAATCTGGAAGCTTCTTCAAATATCATCTTTCAGCAAGATAACTCCAAAAGATTTAAGCATAAAATGTATATACTGATCTAATATATAAATTGATGAATCTGATGTAATACTAATAATATAATCATTTTAATCCAATATTATAAAATATACTTACTTTTTACGCTCGATCCAGCAGCAATCAATAAATTATATTTGTCATTTACTAAATCATATAACTTTCCATTAACATTTGTTGATGCATCTCTGCGGACCTTACAATAAATTACTCCATCCACTGAACTGCTATTCAATAACTGTATACCCAATTGGGGCTACAAAAGAAACATTTAATAGAAATAACAAAACATAGGAATTGATCAGCTTACATTAGATAATCTAGGTGATCCATAATTGGGAACGGTGGTCTGGGACATGTAAGCCGAAATGCCAGTTCCTCTTTTGACACACTCGATGACGGAATCGTCTCCCATTTTATCATCATCCGATAGACCAACGCCGACCCAAGCAGCATTATTCTCGGCTTTAAGCTCAAAATCGTATTTATCACCCGTAACTGTTACAGCAACAGCCTGCAATTTACCAAAGAATAATAAGTTCAACGTCAGTTAATAATAATTGAACGTAAAAAATAAAAATATTTTAATATCACTTTTAACCTTGATTAAACGTTCCGATTATTTATCTGGTTCCGTTTAACATGTTCAATAAAGTACAAACATATGACAGTTTTATAGAGCAATATTTTATGAATATAGTAAGTTACGTAGCCAATTCCCTCTAAACTCCCAATTACTCTTGATATATCACAACAGATCAGATTCCAATTTATAGTATCAAGTGTACCCATAAGTAATGTTTTTTTTTTCAAGTTATAAATACATTAATATTCAGTGTTTTATTGATAAATTTTGAAAAAACCCAAAAAAAGGTGAATCATATAAGAATGGAAGAGATAAGAATGGAATGTTCCTTATTAGACATTTGATGCTTTATGAGTTTCGAAAGCAAAACAATACAACAAATGCAGGTAATTCTGTTTATCTTGGTGTCTTGGATAGCAGGACATCAGAGTTGGTTTTAAAAAATTAATAACGGCGATTTCAACATTTTTGACGGTATAAAATAATTGTATATTGAACCGGAATGACAGAGAAAAGCTCAGGACCGCGAGAGTTGGAAGCATACTGAAGCCTTCATCCGGCAGTGGATTAATACGGGTTGATGATATGATATATATTGGTAAACCAAACCAACCAGCTTCACGAATTAGGTAACACTACACAACTTTTACTTCTCATCAAATGTGCTAAAATTTAGGGTTAGCAAACTGTTGACGACTTAAGGTCAGAAACCGGTATCGGAGGACTCTTGTTGACGTTTTATGATGACTGAAGGATTGGGCAATTTTTACGTGGAGCAAAAAAATTCCCTTTGTATTTTGATTCCTAGGTATTGAACAGGAAGAAGGAATAGAATGAACATATCAATAGATTACATAACAGGGGAATAGTACGAGTGATACGAGGCAGATCTCCATTAGGCCATAGGAGTCAAGGTCGCCTCTGGAAACGATGGAAACGATATACATTAGGAAAAACGACTAAGAGCAATTCAAAAAAATGAAAAACCAACGCAAAAATTGTTCTGTTCAAAATCAAAATTTATTTGGATAAATATAGTTTTGTGAGTTTTGATTCAGTTCTAATTTATAAACTAAGTAATTATAGTAATTATAAAAGAATATAAATACTTACAGCTTTACAATTTTGTGAACTAACACAGTCAGCTGGGGCTCCGAAACACAGCTTTGTTACAGCACAACCTTCGTAGAAAGGATCAAACTGAGTTGAGCTTTGTTTCGGTTCATGAGGTACATAGCTTGGCGGTGTCTGAACACTTGGAGCGGTAGGAAATTTAAACCGGGGATCATTTGCTCCACTTTGGGTAATGTCTACTACTTCCGATTGAACACCAACCCAAAAGGTATCGTAGGCTTGAGCTAACGTAGCACTGAAAGAAAACATTCATTTAATATATTTTGTCATATAATTCCATGCCCATCTTCTGCGTAAACCGAGGATATCGGTGCGAGGATATCGATCAATTTTACAGAAATAGTAATTCATACATCGTCTGACATCGTTCAGAATTCCAATATAAATTTAATCAAGATATAGCTAAGAAAACTCCACAGAACCAGTTCCTCCTTAAACACGGAAACGATAGGACTGCTGCAGAAAAGCAGAAGCGAAAAACATGCGACTCAAGTTGAAACAAGTTAATCTTAGAGCTAGACCTTAAATTGCATTTTTGCAAGATCAATTTGGTACGGATTAAAATTTACGGAACACAAATTGGACGTTGTGTTCGTACCAACGTCGTACCACGTAAAAGATTCTTTCAAATAAGATTGCTTCAATAACTTTGAAAACATTTTGTTTTTGGTTGGAACGGAAACCGTAAATTGAAACTTACACCAGACATTTATCTGGAATTGACTGTTTATGTAACGTTATCAGCAAGTGGCAAAAATTTAAGTGCTAGTTTAGATGAGTGCTAACAACTCGAAGATACACGTGTCCAAGATGTTCTTAAACACCAATTCTCATCTTTTTTAGTTCTAATAATATTGAGAAAATAATAAACATCGAGAAAATAATGAACTTTTTCAAAGCGAATTTTGTATGCAAAAATTGAAAAGTGGAAAAATGAATGAAACACTGTCTGAAAATTTGTTCTGTAAAAGATAGCGAAATTTGTTATATTATCAAGTCTTGAATCCTTTCTTGTATAACTTGGTATTATAAATCAAACTAAAAGTGTCTTGCTTCTTTGTATAAACAAATGCATATCAAAAATTGGAATGAATTTGACTGCACTATGCTCCGAAAATGTAAAAAATACGTGAAATATCCAATAGATAACACCTAGGAAAGGATGAAACATAATATAGGCAAGAACATATATATTAAGTTTATTCAACAAGGAACTCAACAGTTGAATGCCGCAGAACAACAGAAACTAAGGTAGACCTTGAAATATCTGCTTTAAAATGAGGAAAAAAACACGAAAAATCAAGAATACTCAAGATATCTCATGAGACCTGGAAACTAATAAGAAACCGCCATAGAGTAAAAAACTCTGGATTATAAGAAAATGAAAAATAAGAAATCTACAATAGGTTAATACGCAACCTCAATATGGCACTTAAAAAATACAAAACCATATACAGAAATTCCGTATGTCAGTAAATTGAACAGCACTCTAATAAACCTGATCTCATAGATCTATTTCCAACAGTTAACAGGATATCCTGATGTCTTGCCACTAAAACCGATAGCGACCATATTGCCAAAATCTCATTACGCTTGAAGGTAAAAGACAGATATGCAAGACAGAATGAGGAAATCAAATAATAAAAACATGCTGATTTGCATTTTTAATGGCCAGAGGATCATCCAAAAAAGAATTTATGCCTCCATGTCAAATGGTAAACCAACATTTTTACCAAGGAATTCTTGAAAGACTTTGAAAAAGGGTCATTCATGTGGGAATGAACATCAACGACAGCTCGATACTACATCACGACAATGCGCCTTGCCACAAAGCGATTTCAATTAACGAGTTTTTGACAAGTAAAAACATCACTATGAATCCGCAGTCCTGTTGATGGATGAATAAGCTTCTCTCCTTATTTGGCAGACTTGAATCCTTGTGACTTTTTCTTTTTTCCAAAACCAAAAATATACCTCAAATAAAACCATTTTGAGACATTGTAAAACACTAAAAACTAACTAACCTAACCGGCTGAAGGCGATTCCGCACTGTTATGAAGAGTGCACAAACCGGCTTCAGCGCTGTGTGGCTTCCCAAGGCAACTACTTTGAAGGAGACAATATAACATTGTAATTTCAATTGAATAAAAAAATTACTTGCATTACTTAATTTACACACCCTGTATTATACAGTCCAGGTCATACCATTCGACTTTCATGCTTTCCATGCATTACTTAATTCCATTCGATATTCTTGTGGGGATAGAATTTCAATTGTATATTTTCATAAGCATTTTGATTTTGGAATATTGTGTTATAATGAATGTTCCACTCACACCAAATCGTATTGAACTCACTCTAAGCGCGTTTCGCTGACTAAATTGGCATCATTAAAATAATCATTAATTGGATGATTAAAATATTCAATTATATAAACGAATTTGAAAGGAGGTATCATTAGTTTTTAGTATCAAGAACTAGTAAGGGAGCAAAATAGCCTTAAGTTTGGAATAGACTTTATTTTATCATATTTTTAATTAATAATTAGAGAGCTACATTTCATCGACCAGATAACATTTTATTATTTTAAACGTCTAGCATCACCCTCGTAGCGCCAGATCATGGCCCTTTTCCATTTCCGTGCGCCGTTCCTTTTTCTTAATTAACTCTTTACCGCATACAAAGCCATATATGACTGCTAAAGTTTTTTTTTCAGTATATTAAAAGATTTTTTTTAAACCAACTTTGAATCCTAACTGTACATTTCTTCGTGTAAAAAAAAGTATTTTTTATTCTCTATAGTAAGTACAAATTGTCAAAATATTTAAGGTTATATGCAGCGTGCCCGATCTTTGAAGTGAGGCGCGTGAGGACTGTGTAACATCGAGGAAGTAATGAAGTGAGACTTAAATTAGTGCTACTTTTATCAGTAGGGCAAACATATAAAAGGATTAGTAAAAAATCAATAATTTCTTTCTTTGCATATTCAAGAACATGGGATTGTTGTGGTTTTCCTTCTTTTCTTTGGTTTTTGGGCCTTCTTTTGAACTTGCCATATTTGGCTTCCTATGCATTCCCATTAAAACACTGTCTGTCAAATATGGCTTCGTATGCATTCAAGGTTGCTTTCTGTTCTTTACAGATCCTTCCTTCCTGGTTCTATGGTACTTCCAAGCATGTCAATCCTATTCCTGAAGATGGTTTCTTGAGTAAAGATGATCTTGCTTCAGACTCCGACTCTGAATACGGACCTTACTTTTTCCATGCTCATCAAAGATAATATATTATCAAAGCAGAGTCCGAATCAGATAGCTCTGATGATGATGATATGATCATAAAAACCTTGCAGGCTTCATTTAAATCAAAAGCAAGGAAAAGAGATCCAAAAAGACCAAGTCGTTTGAAAAAATCACAAAATGAGAGCTTTTGATGAAAAAAAACTTAAAATTCAGAGGAAATTCAGATCTACCAGAAACAATCAAGCAGTTACATACCCCATCAGAAATTTTCAAATTCCTGTTCACGGATGATCTAATTAATATGACTGTTGAGCAGTCTAACATAAAATCTCTTGAAGGCAACGTCAACAAGCCAGCAAACATTACGAGAGAAGAACAAGTGTAAAGTTGTAAAGTTGCCATCAACGCGGATGTATTGGTCGAAACATGTAGGCCAGTTGCAAATTTACGAAACCATGGCATGTTACAGATTTGAGGCTGTAAAGAATTTTGATTTCAACAACAACGAAAACTTCAAGCCCCGTGGAACAGATGGTCATGATAAACTTTTCAAAATTAGATCTCTTTTGGATTAAATTCGCGAACGTTTGCTCTTGCTGCCAAAGGAAGAGTTTTTAGCAGTGAATGAGCAAATAATTCCCACCAAATGTCGTCACGAAATCAAACAGTATAATCCTGCAAAACCACATAAATAGGGTAACATAAATTAGGTATTGAGCGACGTGTCAGACTTCAGCTATGACATTGACATTTTTGCTGGAGAGCAAAGCAATTTCTATCCTTCAGATGCACCTGATCTTGGCGTCAGTACTAATGTTGTAACCAGACTCTCTTCCACCGTACCAAAACATCAAAACTATAAGATTTGTTTCGACAACTGGTTCGACAGTCCAAAGCTTATTTATTTCAAAATGGCTTGTTACCATTGGAAACTGTGAGGCTCAATAGTGAACTGAACTTGAACATGCCTGATGAAAAAGAAATAAAAAAAAGGAACGAGGTATGGTAGATAAAACAGTAATCATAGATGACTTGAAGCTGAGTTTAATTTCCTGTTTCGATAAGCCGACTGTGAATATACTTTCAGCTTACATAGGCAGTGACCCGACAACAACAAAAAGGTGGGATTTTCGACAGGAAAAACTATACAGGGATATAACATCTCCTTAAGCTGTGGATGTTTATAACCAACACATGGTAGGAGTAGATTTGATTGATTCCTTGCTCGGTTATTACAGAATCCATTTGCGATCTCACCAATGGTACAAAAGGATTTTTTCCACATGATAGACATGAGCTTAGTAAATGCTTCGTTGCTATGGGGCCGAATCAATGCAAATCAATGTAAATGAATACATGCCGTTGTTTGATTTTAAACTTGCAGTTTCCGAGCATATGCGTAAGGCAGGAAAGGTTTTAGCTAAAAGTTATGGCTAAAAAACGTGGTCGTACACATATCATCATCGGAACACCGACCTCAATCCGAGTCGGCAGTCCATCCAGCTTGTTCGATTCACCGATACCACACAAAAAGTCCAGCCAGATATCAAGACCTACCTTTGAATACTGTGGGTTCTGATAATGTGGATCATTTCCCCAAGTGGATGAAAAAAACATCAACAAATATGCCAGAACTCTTCAAAATTTAAAAAAATCAAGTTTATTTATGCTACAATGAGAAACGAAACTGCTTCAAAGATTTCAAAAAAACATGATTGTATTTTTAATTTAACGCATACGAAGCCATATATGGCTTTGTATAGTAATTTCTAGAATAGTAATTGTATTTTTTTCTAATTTGGACTGATTATTTTAGATAAATAAAAGAGATTTTCACTAAAAAATGTATTCAATCTCCTTCATAATGCATGCAATAAGGTGTTAATGCGTTTATTGAACAGAGGATGGTTGTCTCCCGGAGTGTGTTAGGACAACAGAGAGATAGTGATTTTCTCCCAACTATTGAATACATGTGATTAATTCCATTTTTTCTCCGATTTCCCTTCGGGGCAGTTTCCATAGATCACCGGGGTTTGATTGTACTCGTGGTGGAAGTGAACCTCCATGGTATAATAATTTAGTTTATTGTATTTTTACGGATTTGCCTTTAGTTTCGTATTGATTTGATTATCGGTCTTATGGGTACTCGTTTGGGGTGGATTTGAAACATCCAACTCGAAGAAAGGTCAATGTAACCCCATCAGAGTGCCCACTTTACCGAGGCAGCGTTGAAATCCTTAACAGGTAATTTCCTTGTTTTCTTTTCCTTTCTTTTTTTTGTTTTGATGTTTGGTAACTTAGTGCCAGAAATATGTACGGTCTTTTTTTTGTTGCTGGTTACTTGAGGTTCAAAGCTAGCACACCACGTGCGTGGACTTCGACCAATTTGTCTCGTCTTTTCTTGGCTACGAGGTAAAGCCACAAAATTGTTTTCTTTTGTTTTTGAATACCTTGTTTTTCGAATTGTTGTTTTTTTTTTCTTTTATTTAGGGTTCTTTGACGGGGCTATATTTAGGATTCTTGGACGAAGCTAACTTTAAAGTCACTGGACGGAGCCAGATTTATTGTCTTTGAACCGAACCAAATTTAGAGTCCTAGGACGGAGCCGAATTTAGATGAGCCATACCGCTCCACTTATCTTAATACTCTTGTGAGAAGCCTGACTCTGAGACCACGTTTTTCTTTTTTTTCTTTTTTCTCTGTCTTTTTTTTTATTACCCTGTATTACCTTTATCTTTGATGCTGAAGAGGCCGATCTTTCTGCTGTGAAAGACATTGTATATGAGCTTTTTTTATTTTACTTTTATTCCATTTTTGGCGCTAAACGTGGAGCCTCTATTTCTTATTATTTTTTATTTTGGGGGCTGAAGTGGCCACGTATCTGAATATCAATATTATTGATATATTATTTATATGATTTGTATTGATAACTTACATAGTACTCTAATAGGCTTATGATAAATTTCGGCGCTGTAGCGGTAAGCGGAGTAAATCACTAGAACATCATTGGGATTTCCTGGCATTTTCTTATTCCGTGGCATAGCCAGTGAAGCTCATTACCTAGCCCTACACTCCGATTGATCTGGACTAAAGGGGCATATTTTGCACGCATGCTTAACAGTTCGCTCTGGCTAGCACCCACCCATCGGCTTTTTATAGTAACAAACGTCGTTGTAAGTTACAGTCCCTTTTTAAATTATAATAAATTTATTTTATTTTCCTTTATTTTGTTTTTCTTTCTACACTCTAACAAAGTTCGTCGCACCGTGATCAAACAACTTGTCGATAGATAGCTGTCATTTTACTTTCATTTCAAAAATTTTTGAAATCTAGATTTCTTTTACTCTATTTAATTGTTTTATTCGTATCACGTTTGTGTGAGAGCGCCAACGAATGCTGTATTAAAATGTTACTCGTTGAATATTACAAGCAGTGAATATTATATAAATATACTAGTAAATAAACAATTTTCACATGCCTATACATAATTATCAATATTTCAATAAAGACATATTTAACCAGTGAGCAACAATAAAGAGATCAACTATCTTAATTGACGGAAAACCATACAAATTATAAATTCAACCTTGATTTTCTCCATTTAGTGCCTGCTTTATTTATTCTAAGAATGTAATAATAGTAATCATATTACCATCAATATGGTACAATATAGATTGCAAGTCATTCCTATTTTAAAAATATACGCTTGAATATATATTTTAATGAAAATGACTCAATAACATGTTTTTTTTTTCAATCGCAACCTTTTTTATGCGATAATGTCTACAATTTAAGCATAAAAGTTAAATCGACGCAATATCCTGCAATTTCTTTTTCAGTTTTAACTTGACCTTCAATTTAAATTCGACCTACAGCCACTCTAATTGAATTCTTGCACAAAAAGAAATTAGCTAAATATACTGGACGATTATGCTAGGCGGAGATTGGGTGTTTTTTATATCCGCATATTTTTCCAATGGAAAGGAATTTGTTAAAGTAGAATGGAACCGATTATTCAATTTATAATTTCAACATGATATTTAATTGAATGTAAAATGCCGGATTTTTCAATCAGAATGTTTGGTTTCTTTGTTGCTGATTTGTAAAATTAAAATCTTAATAATCATCACTAACAAAAACGGCATCCGTCAACACAGAAAAGTATCAGCAATTTGTTCAACAAAAATGTACGATATACGATAATAAAAGACAAAAATTTATATTGGCTTTAACGATGAGGTCCGTTTTCCACCAAATGGATTTATGAACAAATAACACAGGTTGATGATACAGTTGATGATACACAGGACATGATTTTGGTAACATTGATGAGAATGCTCTTTTTGCGTTTCATGTAGGTAGTTATTAAAATACCTTTTCACAGAAATGGCCTAGCACGTCCCATTTTCAAGTACCTGCTTCTCCTTAATATAACGGGATGATTGAAATTATTTGTACCCGATTTTGGACTAAACAATGTATTTCCACAGTATTTTACGAACCTGTAAAGGAAGTTTTATTGTTTTCTATAGTTTAGTTTGTTTCTATCTCGTTTACAGTACAGTCAAGTGTTTAAGTCGATTTTATATAAAATGGGAAGTTCTAGTCGTCGATTTTGCAAAAATACAGCGGATTAATTTTAGTATACATGCGGACGATTTATTCTAAAGTTAAAATTCAAATAAACGCATGTCCGAGGAAGTGAAAAAAGACTATCTTTTATATTTTAAATACCAAATTGGAGATCAAGATAAAAGTTGGCTCGCCATGTTTGATGCGTGAGTTGTCACGTAAATATAGTGCAGTGAATGCATCGCAAGAAAATTTCTATGCCGTTTGGTGGTCCCCAAATCGCTCTCCTTGTTCCTCACTGTATGAACCAAGGTTGTCCGGAAATTTGTCCAAATGATTTTGGAGGTAGTGAACTTTGGTGCTCATGTTGTATTTAAGATTTCTAACATTCCGGGATGTTTTGCACCAATTCGCGATAAATTTCGGACTTATAATTCATTAGGAAATTTTTTACAATAAATTCACGAAATTGTTATCTTTCATAAAAAACTAATTTATGGTCCATGAAAAATGCCAGCCTTAAGTTAATCCTTTCTCGCACCAGGAAATTTCCTCGATATATTATTAACACACGAACCATTTTTATCCAATGCTTTGACATACTGTTTCATTAGTCGCAATTTTATGTACAATAGAGGCAAAATGCTTTTCTTTCTAGTAACTAACGCTCTATTTATGATATTTTGTTTCCCAACTGTCAAGTCTTTTCTTTCAGGCCAGTTCGTTTTAATCCAATGCTCGCTTTTATCTCTGCTATCCCATAAACAGAGAAAACCTGGAAATTTCGTGTAGCCGCTTTGTTGGCCCAATAAAAAGTTTACCATTTTTATATCAACGCATATAATCCCCACTTATGATCATGGTACTTGAGTTTTATCAATATAAGTGATATGGTTTCTTACTCATCCTTTAATTTAGTGGAATGAGCAAAGGGAACCGTACCATGTTTATTGCCATTATGTAACAAAACACACTTCAAACTTCGCTTGAAACTATATATAAAAAGTCTCCATTAATTTGGCTGGTATTTCAAGGAACCAATTTTTGATAAAAGACCACCGATATCATCACAAAAAAACAACTTCATTTTCTGAACAAAAAAACGGAAGCAGTAATTTTTCTCGAGTACGATAACAAGAAATTTTAGTACCCGAAGAAAGTAAATTCCTCTTTTTGAGTCTGGATGCCAAAAGTTCTGATCTTTTTTTTTGAAAGGTCGAGGTTTCTGATAATGCCACTTCAAAGTAGGGGTTTTAACGACGTAGCTCCAAAATTATCACTTTCTTCGATGGTACAAGCGTGCCAATCTTTCGGATGTATTACATTCTGTATCTGAAAAATCACACAGCCCACGAAAAGTCATTTATTCGGTTAATATCATGTACCTTGACTAAGCAAAAATAACAGTCATCGGGGTGATTTTTTGGTTCCCTCCAAATCATAGGCACACCAAACATCAATTGACTTCTTTTACCTTTCGTCCATTGCCTTAAATGTTCACTACACATCTTACAAACATTGTTTGGAACTCATGGTTTATCAACGTCTTTGATTTTAAAGTTAAAGTAAGCGAAATATGCATTTTGCACAAATTCAAATATAAGTTTTCGAAAATTTTCAACGTATACTCGCCACAAACGTAACAAAAAGTGTTCGAGTCATTTAAACATGAATGTTTTGACGATGATATATTCCAGGATTTATTTAATAACTGTTTAATTGAACAAACAACAAAAATAAACAAGTTAAATGGCTACTGAGAAGAAAATATAATCAATGTATAGTAGATTATAAACTGTACGTACTTTTGATAAATTAATGTTACTGAGAGTTTTGCTAGACACTATACTTTAAAATTACGTTTAAGCCTCAGCGGCACCAATTTTTTATTTTATTTTGTAAACCTATGATATTAATATAACGCTCAGTTATCTCCACCATTCATGGTTTCTACACGCTTCATTAGGCACGGTTATCATAAATAGAACATAATTTATTTTCAGAATTAGATTGAATCATCTCCTGATGATGCTAACATAGTTAGCAAAATGCACGTCGATAAGTTTAAAAAGTGATTTGGTAAATTTCTTCGAGGTTACTGTTTCAGATCGAAGGTTCCAATAGAAGAATTAAACTTTATTCTCGAAAACAAGAAATATTCACTATATCACAAGGTTTTTAGCCAGAGCTTCTTCCCGAGATTAGATACCACATCTACAAATGCGGCCACAAGACGCCCACAAATATGGACGAATGCGAATGAATTGCGCCCACAAATATAGACGTTCACAAAGACCAACATGGATAAGATTAATAAAACTCACAGATCCATAGTAAGACAGATGTTCCAAATATAAGTTACATATAGAAAATGATAGAAACGATAGACAAAATTGCAGATAGAAACGACAGATAGAAACAAAGGACTGGATACGAGAAAAACCCAAAGTGTTTAAAATGTAGCGAGACTAAAATGGAAATTTACAGGGCGTAACGTGAGACAAATGGATGAAAGGTGGAGAGATCGTCATACACTGGACTCCATGGAAAAGTAGGATAGGAACCGGAGGATCACAAATGAGATAAAGAAGCATGCATGGACTGGCAATGAATAGAAATGAATGGGAGCATCTAGGGGAGACCTATGTTCAAAAATAAGCAAAACAGGCTGAATCGATAGATTGATAGATAGAAAGGGTGGAAGAATTAAAACTAACCTGTATCATTCGCAGAACTAACTTACATAAGAAAACGAATACGGCAAGGAAGAACCATATCGAGAACATAATAGAAGCTCCAATATCCTAACTTGAAAATATTTAATATTTTCAATTATATTTTTTAATATTTTGATACTCGATATCATCGCTCATCAATGAAAGATAAAGAATTTGTTCGTCAGATTCATACGCTTCCAAAGCCCTATTATTATTTACACTTTCATATGAAAGCATTCAAATAGAAAGATGTAAAAAAACCGTGAACCGGGATACGACCTATTCCGTTCAGTCAACTTTTTCTATTACACAGGTCTACATGAATTTGTTGCCGGAAAGACTAAAACTGTTTTTGAATATACTCGTTATGCTGGTTCGAACGGAACATATATTTTTCGAAATGAACGTATATTTTTAGAGATATGATAAGTGTCGAAAAAATACGATTGTCATATTTTTTACTTTTTGTTCGGTGGCGGCTCGTGGGTTTTTAAAGTTGGAGGGCGTAGAAGAAAATATTGCTGCTGAAGATTTTTTTTAGTTTCCCCTTACTCCTTTTTACTTTTCATGTTATTGAAACCCTATACAAAAGATGAACCAGGAGAACATTAAAATTTTGTATTGTTACTACTTACAAGGACATCGGAGGATAGCTTGTTGCTTGTTGCGCAGATAAAGGAATGAATAAGTAGGAACTTACCGTTTCCGGAAGAGTAAACCATTCAAACAATATACTGTAACTTCAAATCAATAGAGAAAATTCGAAAAAGTTCATGAGAAGTTCGAAAAGTTCACAAAAAAACAGTTTTTATAACAAAAAAGGGTTATTGTACACATTTTTGTCGATGAATAGCACCTCGCCGTTTCCTAGTTTTTAAAGTGAAATTCCATTTACCTATTTTTGTCCGGAATTAGTTCGACCATAGCACTCTCTATATTTAACATACCCAAAGCATTCAAAGTCGAAAAGCACCTTTCGGCTTCGGCTGTAGTCATCGGTATAGTCACTAGTATTCTCAATGCCTTAGTGATTTCTTTAAAAGCTGTATCCAGTCCCATATTCAAAATAAAATTGAATGTCTTTAAACAGCCTTTAATGCCTTTAACAAATCTCGGGCCTTGAATAAGGTCTTCAAATCTTCTTTTTCTATCGTCGGAAAACTTTCACATATTTCACCGTTTACTGTCAAATTTTCGCATAAAGCTTGCCCTATTTTTACATTCTTTACATTACAAACTTAATTGAACTTTCTCCTCCAAACTTAAATTAGTCATATATTAACTAGTACAAACCAGAAACCTTCATGTTTGCAATTAAAAGTTGATTATTTTTATTTAAAAAATACTACTCAGTGTGTATACACATAGCGCGACGCTAGACATTTCAAACGCTCCGTACCCGTCAAATCAGCGTTTAAAACTAATTACCAATACACTCGGTCGCAGGGAATCTACGTCCAAGTCGCATATTTTAGAAAACAGTTAAACCCCCGAATTCTGGCAACTACCAAAACATGTCATTACATATTACGACGAGATAAGATGACGTAACGTACGGTCGCTGGAAGTACACGTCCGACCAACTAAACTATAACTAAAAATTATGACGAGAGGATTGAATTTTTATCCGCATTATTTGGTGTAAGGGGTCGACAGACGTTCTTCTACATTTGAAGCTTTTAATTTTTAATAATATCTTAAAATGATTTAAAGGAAAGAAACTGAACGAAAATAAAATATGGTGTTTTGCTCTGAAAAACTGTATACATTGATAAATACCAACGCCCTCCCTCACGAGTCGCCACTGTTTTTGTTACATCGTTGAACATAGAGAAAGTTTTTTTTTTTCGTAATTTGAGAGGAACCGAAAGACAGCAGATGTGATGAAGAAGCATTCAGGACTGGCAATGAGCATAGAGGAATGGAAGCACCTAGGGAATGCCTATGTTTAAAGATGGCTAAAACAGGCTGAATCGATAGATTGATAGATAGAAAGGATGAGGGAATTAAAACTAACCTGTATCATTCGCAGAACTAACTTGCATAAGAAAACAACATTGCTTTAGTACAAATAGGTCAAACAAGGTCGAAAGCACCCCTGAAACATCACTGAAAAATACGAAAAGCGGAACGGCAAATACGGCAAGGACGAACGATATTAAGAACGTAATAGAAGCTCCAATATTCTAATTTGCAAATATTTTGATTCTCGATAGTTGGCTCATCGATGAAAGATAAAGAAGAAATTCAAAAGGAAAAAGAAAGTTTCTAAAAATAGTATCACATTTTAACGCTGCCCTTGAATATAACATAACCATTCTGGTTTTAAAATAAAACAATAAAATGGATATTTTGAAATCATACTACTTATATTGTAATCATTTTAAGTAAATAAATAATACGCATTAAAATGGTTTTTACTTTAAGTATTAAATGATGTAAAACACGAAATCAGCTTACACCATCTTGTCTACAATACAGATATCATTAACGATTCTTTTTACGTCACTTTATTTCTTAACAAATGGTTTTGGAATGTATCGTAAAAGTAACCTTGAATTTAAATCCGCGGTGAATTGCCTTTCACGGTTTGAAAACTCGCATAAAAATTATTATTCAAGAATAGACGCCTTTTCACCACGTAGATATACACAAATTAAATAGATATATTAAATAACATATTGAGTAATACAGAAGTTGTTTTTATATAACACATATTATTGTCTATAATATGAGGAAGTGGTTAACAAGTTTATTTATGAAATGACAAATTGTGGTATTTTCAATTTTTAGTTTAATATCTTTGAATTTATTTCGAAATTCCTCGTAACTGGATATATTTTTACTGTCTAAGAGTAAAATGAAATTTAAAGATCCACATATAGTTTATTTAGGAGTGCAGAATGAGAAATCAAAAATTTTTTAACTGATTTTTTTTTTTTTTTTAGTCGAAAATGCCGGTCGCGTTGGTGCGGCGGTATGAGCGTCTGCTTTGCCGAATCCGCGCTGGAGCGGTAGCTGGTTCGATTCCAGCGCTCGGATGGTTATTTTTCTTTCTTCTGTCCGTTTATCTTTCCTAAATGTTTGTGATTGTTTCTAGGCAAGAGTGTAAAATCCGACTACGAATTACCCCTCAGTCACGCCAGTTAAAGGCTGGGTAAGGCCGGATGCCTTCTGAGAAGTGTTCTGCGTTGGTCACTCGCCAGTCGGTAGGTTTCCTGATAGACTTATGGGTAGGCACATAACCAAGGGTTTATAGCCCGAGGGGGGTGCTGGCCTGGGTTTGTCGGAAGCTGATGACCGTGGTTCGGAACCCACGTTAAGCTGTAGGTCCAGTCGCTAAATAGCCTAGTTGCTGATGCGCCTCTAACCCAAACACTTTACTTTAATCGAAAATCGATTTATTTTTTCACCATACCAGGAGTGGCGGTTTATAATTCTAATTTTTTAATCCACTTATATTTGATACAAAAAAAATAATAAGTATCAGGTGCGGCGGTTAATAATTCTTAATTTTTATAAGAGATTGCGCTGGAGACAAGGGTCTGTTCTATATTTCGAAATAGAGTCATTTTTCGTGTAGTATACATCGAATTTCGAGACAAATAAAGAACATTTGCGGCACGTACTGCTTCTCCTGTTCAATCAAAAAAAAACGTGAATCAAAGCCATCGTATACTTATGGAAACTTACGGCAATAATGTCCCAATGCAAGACGTTTGTGGGCGTTGGGTTAAATGATTGAAAAGTGGTGATTTCGACTTTACAGACAAAGAACAGGAAAGACAAAGACAGGAAGAAGACGATTTGTAAACTTAACAACAAATGGCAGAGAGGTTAAATGTTGGTCGCCGAATAATTTGTGATCGTCTGCATACCATGGCAAAGATTCAAAAGGCAGTACAATGGGTACCACATTAGCTGAACAACAGACAAATGGAAAAGCGGAAAACAATATGGCAAATTTTGTTTTCTCGGCACGAAAGAAAGATTTTCTTGCATCGAATCGTGACTGGAGACGAAAAATGGATATATTTCGAGAACCCAAAACGCAGAAAATCATGGGTTGATCCAAGACAACTATCGATGGCAAGACCGAATCGCTTTGGAAAGAACACAATGCTGTGCATTTGGTGGGATCAAAAAGGTATTGTGAACCATGAATTTCTGAAACCATGTGAAACAGTTAATACCATGCGCTAGCGTCAACAAATGATCAATTTGAACTAAGCATTGATCAAAAAACGATCATAATAGGCTACAAGTTTAGGAAAAATGATTTTGAAGCCCGACAACGCCCCATCACATACAGCGAAAGCGGTCAAAGACACCATTTCTACACATTGTTGGGAAATCTTGAAGCCATACTCACCAAACTTGGCCCCTTTCGACTACCGCTTGTTTTCGTCGATATCTCACGCACTTTCCACGAACCACTTCATCAATTACGGAGGTATCGAAAAATGGCTTGATCACTGAACCACCTCAATTAATGTCTTACCTTTCTTCCAAATTAAACATGTTTTCTTAAACAAATAAGACTTATTAACCGCCACACCTGGCAGTCTTTATAACGTATTTTACTACGTATTAATGCTACCCAGAAAAATTACTTGTTAAACTTCTTCATTTGATGTGAATTATTTTCCAGGCATCTATTTCTTCATGTTTAGACAGAGAAAGAAGTCGGAGGGGGCAAATTCGGAAAATATGGTGGATGCGGTATCACTCCGTATCGCAAATAGACCAATTTGTTACAACGGCAGACAAATGGGTGGGGGCATAGTCGTGTTAAAACAGTGCTTTTTTCGTCGACAAATGAGAGCGTTTTTCATACTCGTTCGTCCGAGATAATTATCATCCAAACAATCTCTCTAATATTCACTCTGCGATCGACTATCATGATATTACGGATTTTCCAGACCATTTTCATTTCCTCAATAATGACATCAACGGGGCATTCTGAGCACGAAGTGGTTCGACGATATCAAATCTCATTAAACCACTTAGAAACAGAAAGAGCAGAGTCCCTTAATTTCCTTTTTAATTTAATCAACATATGAAATTCGATTTTTACCATTATAGCAAAAATATCGAATGTATCTACTGTCAAAATAAGACTATATGCCACATCAGCTTGCAATTCATTGAGCGTTACTAGAAAGAAGCTAGTTTTCAAAAATGTAATCAGCTTTTCGGTCACGCCATCTATCCAAAAACAATCTGATTTTTCACTTTCATATATGCTTCATACATACATATTTAAAATATGATATAAAACATTCTTTTATATCGTTAGACTATTTTACTTTGTGCAATTCATTAATATTTAACTTTTTTATTGGTCTTACTTCCATGTTTAATTATAGTCTACAGAATGTGTCACCAAAATCCCAGTAAAACAAACAATTTTTTGACTTTCTTAGGGTAATCCTCTAGGCCATATTTATTGAATATAACTCCCTTTAATCTGAATTAATCTACCTTAAGTTTCGTCCTGGAATGCCCGCTCTCCCTCTGTTAACCCCTCCTTATCCAAAACCGAAAATGCTACTTCAAAAGCGGTCTTCAAAGATGTCATATTGAGATGTCTCTTGTTTGTGATTCTGTTAACAGCACTTCGTATAAAATAGGCTAACGAATTCATATTTGGACTATTGGGAAGCCAATATCCTTTAGGCCAAAAAGTCCACGCCAAATGTCCACGTTATCCGACAAACAGTTCTGGACCAATTGGCTTGTGTACACAGTTCTGCTGAAAGATTCACTAAATTTGTCGAGCGCATACATAAGTCTTTTATCGTAATATAAAAAATTACCCTTAAAAAAATTAGGACATGGCTGCACATTCATTTGACATAACAATCAGACTAAACTTGAAGAGATTCACCACTAAATACCAAATCACTTTTTGAAAACTACTCGACGCACGTTTATGTTTAGTGGTAAATCTCTTTTTTAGTGTTTCACATACAAGGTTCTAATAGAAGAATTGATAACAGTCCGGAACAACGTGAGCATTTACCGGAAATGTTATCCTTGCAACAATAGGGACATCTTCGGAACCGTAATCTCCAAAAGATTTCGATAGTTTGCCATCGGTTTAGGAATCGAACTTTTTCATCATCATCATCATCATCATCAGCCCGTATCAATCCACTGCAGGATGAAGGCCTCTTCAGCATGCTTCCAACCTTCACGGTCCTGAGCTTTCCTCTGCCACTCGGGTCCAATATACTTAACGATGTCATCAATCCATCGTGCTTTCGGTCTTCTTCGCGGATGTTTGCGATCAAGCGGTATCCACTCCAGGATTGCCTTGGTCCATCTGTCGTCCCATCGCCTCGCTATGTGGCCTGCCCATCTCCATTTCAATTGTTTTACTCTTCCAATGATGTCACAGACTTTTGTTTGTTCCCTGATCCATGCGCAGGACTTTCTGTATCGTCTTGTAATGGCAAGCATACATCTTTCCATTCCCCTCTGTGCCACCCGAAGTTTTTGAATTGATTTCGATGTGAGTGTCCAGGTTTCACTTCCGTATGTCATAACGGGTAGAACGCACTGATCGAATACTTTTCTTTTCAGGCAAAGTGGGAGTCTGCTCTTAAACACTATGTTGAGCCTACCAAATGCCTGCCAGCCACATTTAACACGCCGTTCCACCTCCCGGGCGGTATTTAACACGCCGTTCCACCTCCCGGGCAAGATATATAAAGCTGTCCACAATCTCTAAATCCCTTCCCAAAACTGAAATTCTTCTGTCCTGAGCGAAGTTATTAAACATAACCTGACTCTTTTTCAAGTTTATTTTTAAGCCAAATGGTTCGCCAGCCCTTTGAAGTTCTTGTATATATATATATATATATATATATATATATATATATATATATATATATATATATATATATATATATATATATATATATATATTAATTCGTTATCGACAGACAGATTATTTCTACCACTATATACAATAATAGCTGTTACCAGCCCGCTTTGCTTAGCGTAAATTAAACTTTAGTAATAATGGATTTTTTTTTATTAAAATTACTTTTAGAATTCCATAGCTTTTACCTGCTATTTTAGAATTTTTCACTGTAAATTTCATGAAGACAAAATTGCGATGGATTCACAACGATACAATCCCAAATTTCAAATTTCCGATAAGTATTTCAAATCTATAAAAATTTAAGTTCAAAGAAGGAAGTATATTTATCTTTTACGCCCCCGTAACCCCCCATAGAAATTGATTTTTATGAACCTTCCTCTTTAGCGAATACAATGATCTACGATGCATGAAGAAAATTCCTGTTATATTTCAAGTCTGTAGGACTTAAAAGTTCAAAAACAGGCGCATATTTATCTTTTTCGCCCCTGCCTCCCTTATGAGTTAATTTTTATAAACCCTCGTCCTTAGCGAACATCTGGAACGTATAAAGAACATTCCTATCAGGATTATAGGTCTTATAGTTTCCGAGAATTAGCAAAAAGTGAGTGATACTACAAAAAAATACCAATACCAAACAAAAATACTTTCACATTTAAAACGCCAATAAGATTAATTGTACTCGCAAACCTTATGATTCAAAAGACTAATATTTCTCATACTTCCTTCTTGTGACAATATATTATACATTTTCATAATGTAACAATTAACTTTTATATAATAAAAGTATATGTATTTACTAAATAAAAATAATTATATATGTACTAAATATATTTTAAGAAAATAAAAGGGTAAAACTTACTTAAATATGATTTGTCCGGTATATAGTTGAGGTGGGGACCATATAACTTCTATGCTTGACTTATCATTCGGGGAATTATGGGTGATAGAATCTGCTGGTTCTACGCAATCTAAAGGATGACCCTCGTTAACAGAAGCAGAATCAAACGTACCCAAAATGTTCCTGAAAATGTTAATTTTCATAATACCAGCACTTGTTTATTATGTTTTGAATTTAATTTAAAATTTAATATCATAACGACATGATTTCTTAAGAAATTAAAAATATTTTAATATTACATTTATCAATAATCATTTACAAATAATAAATTTTAATAAAACTGTGTGACTGTATGAATTAAAACAAAGCAACTAAAATAAATCTAGAAATATAAATATCTAGATCTTATAATATGACCAATTCCTATTCTAACAATGAAAATGATGGAAGAAAAAAATCTGCTATATTTTAGTTTGTCTTGAATTTAATTATCCCTGCAATGAAGGGCTATATTGATAGATTTTATTACTATACTGAAAGCGATATTTTTATTTACGATCAACCATAGACTTCTTTATGTTATTGTTTCAGGAACGAGGAAAGTCCATTTAGATTTCTAGAGTATATTTAAGATTTATTATGTTAATATATATGATTTTTGAGAAAACACAATTTTGTATATAAACACTCCTGGCTACAAATTCATGATCATGATAAAAATTTCTATATGCCAAACTTCCCGCACGATTACATTCTTGTAACAGATATACGAATTTTGTATATATCAATTTAATATCTCAGTCATTTTTGATAATTGAATTGACTTTGAATTGTTTCTTTTTCAATTAAATAAGCGGTTTATGTTCACTTGTTTTTGTTTTAGTTGCTGCTGCTTGTACTTCTTGTATTACTCATATTATTAATTGATGGATATACTAAAATATATTTAGATTACAAAGTAGTTGATAGTATTTGAAAATGTTAGCACCCCATTTATCATATAGTTTGATGAAGAGCAAATAGTATCTTGAGCAAAGTGATATAAAAATCTTTTAGATTTTACACGTTTAATAATTATTAATTATCCTTCGACTTCTTCCTCTCTTCAATCAACCTCCTGCAGTTGGATATAGGTCTTCTCTTGTTTCTTTCACCTATCTCCCATTTGGGTTGAGTATTTAGTATCGGCTACCTCAATTGAATATATTACTAAAGTATGTTTTAAAATCCCAATAGTTAAATCCTAAGATAAACGACCGAACATTTAAGAAAACATTAAATGTTCAATCATTCAGCAGCATACCAACCATAAATACTACAATGTTATGATATTATAACATTAAAACAAATTCTAGTGATATATTGTATCTACTAATAATATTTTGTTATGCAACCAAGAAATATATATCAGATCCAATTTGTGAAATACTTACCCATCTGGGGTTCTTCCTTGAATTAAAAATCCTTGGAATGGTACATTCAAAGTAGACGTAACGGTTAGCTTCACTTGATGGCCTTGCCGCCTGGGTGCCAAAATATATGGAGATAGATCTTTCTGCGGTGCAATTCCGCCGCCATGAAACGGCATCATTGTTTGACATACTGACGTTGGAGCACCCTGGGGTAATGATCTTACCGTATTTACAAGACACAGTGTGAATAAAATGAAATACATTCTTTGCCGCATCTGAAAGAAACAACACATATTATGATCATTTAAAAAGTCTGGGTAGATGCTATTAGGATGTTTAGTGGAATTCAATGCCACTTTTATGTATACATACGTACATACATACACACATATATATGATATATATGATATGATATATATATATATATATATATATATATATATATATATATATATATATATATATATATATATATATATATATAGTGCTAGCCGAAAGTCCCCTCCCCCACTTTATCTTTTGAACGGTTATACTTAAATTAATGAAATTTGGAATGTGAAAATGACTGCACGTAAACTCCTTTTCTAGTGATAACTGATGAAGTAATCATCATATATGGCGTCACAGTGCCATGGTGATCAATAATTTTCAATAAGATCCTATGACAAGTGACACCTCGCTTGAAAGGTATTTAAAAGACCTATTCAACCATACTAATTTTGTTTGGGTTCAAGGTAGTGTTGATGCATAAAATAAATAAATAGTAAAATTTCAGTTTAGCGTTTAATTAATACAGATTCACAAGTCCGTCTCTGGACAATTGTCAAAAAAGTTGACGTTTTTATAATTATCCAACTTATTTTACTTCTTCTGCTTTTACATGGTTTCAATTTTTGAACATCTACTTGAAATCTTTTTGCACAAAACATTTGGTATTTTAAATATACACAATGGTACGTACTTTAGAAGACAAGGTAGCAGCTATCATAATGCTTGGTAAATGCGGAAAGAATTTTCATGCTGCGGAGCGCCTTTGTAATGAGAGGTATCCCGATCGCCTTATATCAAGGACTTATTCTCTTTATAAATTTGAAACAACAGGGAGTGTTAAAGATGCAAAATGATCTGGCAGGTCAAAAATTTCTAATGACAAAGAAATTGATATAATTGCAGAAATTGTAATAAACCCTATTTGTTCTACAACCCTAGTTGTACCCCAAGCACCCCAAGCATCTACCTGTGAAATCAGTCAACGGACGGTGCACCGGGTGTTGAAAAAAATAAATTTCACCCTTATACATTAAAAATGGTGCATCAACTTTCAGATGACGACCCCGACCGAAGACTGCAATTCTGTGAAAATATGACCACCAAAATTGATCAAGCGCTAGATTATTTTAAAACAATTTGCTTTACTGACGAAAGTACTTTCTACCTCAATGGAAATGTGAACACCCAAAAATGTAAGGTACTAGAGTGATACAAATCCTGATGTGTTTAGTGAGAAATCAAAACCACGTTGTTGAGCCTATATGTTTGAATGGCAACTTAATAGGTAAAGTGTACCTGGAGATGTTTGAAACCACGATTGAACCGCTAATTCACAAAATTCTGGAAAACAATCCAGATAAATTTGGAACTTCGAACTCAAATTCCAACAAGACGGAGCTCCTCCACACTATTGTGCTGCAGTCCAAACATTATTTGGATCAGGAATATCGTGGTAGATGGATTGGACGACGAGGTCCGATAGAATGGCCGGCTCGGTCACCGGATCTTACACCTTTGGATTTTTTTCTATGGGGGTACCTTAAATCTAAAGTACAACACCCGACAGTATTGATGTTTTAAGACAACGAATTATTGAAGAGTGTAGAGCAATTTCCGCTGAAACATTTGAACAAGTGCGACAAGTATTTACCAATAGGATGTTTTACTGTCAGGAAGTAGGTGGAGCACATTTTGAACATTTTCTGTAAGGACGGACTTGTGAATCTATATTAATTATACGCTAAACTGAAATTTTAATATTTATTTATTTTATGCATCAAAACTACCTTGAACCCAAACAAAATTAGTATGGTTGAATAGATCTTTTAAATACCTTTCAAACGAGATGTCAGTTGCCATAGGATCCAATTGAAAATTATTGGTGACAATGGCACTGTGACGCCATCTATGATGATTATGTCATCAGTTATCACTAGAAAAGGAGTTTACGTGCAGTCATTTTCACATTCCAAATTTCATTAGTTTAAGTATAACCGTTTAAAAGATAAAGGGAGGGGAGGGGACTTTCGACTAGCACTGTATATAGTCCTCCAAGAAGGCCAAAAGCACGATGGACTAATGATATCATTAAGTATATTGGACCCGAATGGCAGAGGCAAGCTTAGAACCATGAGAGTATGACACTATATATAGCATTTCTCCTACAATGTTGTTTATATAATAAACATATATAATGTACAAATTATGTTAAACAAATAAAATAACAAGTTCAATGTTTAAAAGTAAAAATTATGCTAAAGCAAGTTTAGAAAATCATTAGGATATATTTTATCAAAAAAGTATTTTCATTACAATTCGTCTCAGATATCTGTACAGCAATATCAAGATAAATATATGTTTACGACATTATAGAAAATATAAATAATCGAGTGATACCTTTCTTACGGAATGTCGAATTTAAACTTTTCAGTATTTTAACAATATCACGAACAACTCAACATTAATACATGGGATCAAACAGGTGAAATCTATGAATGCAAGTGTGGAACCCCTAATCATCCAACTGTTCAAATCAAATCAGAAAAAATGAGGCACAACAGAAAGGGTCAAAGATCCAATATAATCAATCCCACAACACCGTGAAAACCTCAATACGCAAAAGTGCATTGCTTAAAAGAAGTGAGTGAGTTCTCCTCGAAACGTCTCTGTGACAACATCAAAACGTCAACTAGAAATTGCATTTAGCGTAATTGCTAAATGAACAGACACTAAAACAGACTAATGAACAGACTAAAAAGAACCGACCGGAAAGATAGAAGACTGAACATGTTTAGCCTTGGGGATATTATGTATTATATAAACTACTATAGCTAAATCACGTGGTTTGCGATGGTTCAGGAACGGAAATTTTGCCCTGGAAAACCGGCATCGCTGTGGCCGTCCTACAAGCACTGATGTCGAGGGTATAAAGGCCATAATAGCCGAAGATCCACGCACCATGGACCGTGAGATAATGGAGAAGTTAATTATTGGTAAATATGAAATTTTTGAACTTAAAAAAAAATGGGTACGTCTGCCGATACGAGTGAGCAAAATCTACGGGACCGAATTTCTTCATGCGATCTTTTGTCGAAAAAAAATTCTTAAGCTCCATTTATAAAGCGGGTAGTAACTAGAGATGAAAAGTGAATTTGTAGAACAACACACTGCGAAAAAAATTATGGGGGTTGCCAGTACCAGGGGTTTTAACTACTGCGAAAGATCTTCATCCAAAGAAAATTATGTTTTGCGTTTGATGGGATTCGAAGGGATCCATAGTGTTTGCACTTCTTCCACGCAACCAAACCATTAACATCGACCTATACAGTTCACAATTACAAGGCAGCAATTGGAGAAAACCGGTCAGAATTGGCAAACAGAAAAGGCGTTGTGTTTCATCATGGCAATGATACGACCACACGTTTCAATCAGGACTCGGCAAAAATTGTATTAGCCTTCAATAGGGATGTTTGCCTCATTCACCTTACCTACCGGAATTGCACCCTCGAACTATCCACCTAGCCATCTGTTCGCCTGCCTCCAAAATTATTTAAATTTAATTTTAAGGAAGTACGAGCGATACTTTTGAGTCAAAATAATGATGATTTTTTTTTGTTTTCCCTAAACTTAAAATAGTTACAAAAATTCACAATTTTTTATTTATATTAATAAAACAAACTTTATAATTATTAATAAATCATTATATATTTATAAACAGTAACGAATTCACTTCATTATTATTAATAGACGAGGTTCGACGAAAAAGATGTGGCAACAGCTCCTTTGTGTTACATGTAAATATATACATAAATATTTGCTTCAGAAAGCGGAATGGGAGATTAGCGCCAACCAATCAGGATAATTGTTTGCACACTATTTCTCTGATCCCCTCAATTGCCCCGTATGCGACACAAGATTTCCCAAGGAAAATTGTATCCATACCCACTCAGAATCACCTCCACCAACACAGGAAGAAATCCACAGGCACATACGCAAACTAAAGAATAAAAGACAACCGGTGAAGATGGTATCACCGCGGAACTATTGAAAAACATTGGACCAAATTCACTGTAGGAACTTACGCAAATTATCACGAACATCTAGCAAACAGACAAATTGCCATATGAATGGAAATGTGCTCTTATCCACCCGCTGTACAAGAAGGGAGACAGAACAGATGTGCACAACTACAGAGGAATCTCCTTACTATAAGTCACTTACAAAAGCCGCTCAGCATGTCATCTCCAGAGAACACAAGAACAATTATAACACAAAATTGGCGAGTACCAGGCAGGCTTTCGCCCTGGTCGCTCTTGCACTGAACAAATATTTAACTTAAAAACAATACTGAAATACAAAGCTATCAAGAACGTCCCAATCATCTGTACGTCCGTGGACTTCAAGAAAGCATCGACCGAAAATCTCCTGTTTAACATCCTAGAAGAACCCGGATTCAACCCCTTCCGACCCCTTCCGACCCCTTCCAGATTAAAACCGAAGTACGCCAAAGAGATGGGTTACCCCCACTGCTCTTCAACCTGGTCCTGGACAAAGTCATAAGGGAATGGGAAATAGAACTCAAAAATCAAGGACACTGGAAACCAATACGACCCAAAAACAACATAGAAATATCATACTTAGTCTTTGCAGACGACCTAGCCATACTCGCAGACAATGAAACAAGGGCAACCAAACAGATAGAAGTCCCCACGGAATGTGCAAAGAAAGTCGGTCTACAAATCTCCTTTCAAAAAACCGAATTCGTCTGCTCAAAATTAGATGTCCAAAATTTAAACACCAAATACGGCAAAATAAATAGGGTCACTCACTTCAAATACCTGGGCGAGATCCTCGAACTCACAGAAGGAGAGAAGATAACACAGAAGACTCGATTACAGAAGATGAAGAACCGGAAGATGAACATGCGGCAAGACACACAATATATACAATAAGAAATGCATATCCACAAACGCAAAAACAAGACACTACAACACAGTAATCAAACCAGAGGTACTATACGCAAGCGAGACACTTACACTCCACACAAAAAGCGGCATAGAAAACATATTAAAAGAAGAACGCAAAATTATGATGAAAATTCTCGGCCCAAAACTGACAGAGGAAGGATACGGACTACATTCTAGAACGACCACAGAGAGAATGTCCAACGTAGCGGCGGACATAAGAAAAAGAAGGTTAAAATTCCATGGACATATCAGTAGACTCCCACCGATAAGACTCACCAACAGAATTCTTACATACATACAAGGAGTCAAGTCAACAGTACCATGGATCGCACAAGTCAGAGCTGAACCGGGAAAGGCACAAATGGACCCGACAGAGAATTAGGATAGAAGAACGTATAGAAACAAAATACGTATGTGGAACGTTACATCAGAGAACGAAGTTTCGAGGAGATCGGGGAGAAAGTGGACGGAGGAGAGAAAAAGAATCCATGGAGAAAGGATGAGAGAAGTATGGAGGATCAGAAAGAACACTCTGATCCAACCGGGTCTATAAGCACCTAATAATATATATATATATATATATATATATATATATATATATATATATATATATATATATATATATACATATATATATATATATATATATATATATATATATATATATATATATATATATATATATTGTGAACAAGGGTCGCTACTTATGTAAATATTTATCATTGAAAATGGTTTTTTTTTCCAAATTATTCTCTGCGATGATCAATACATTTTTGTATATATTTAAACAAATTTTTCATAGCACTTTTTCCATTATGATTGAGGTATCTACCAAACATGCTTTTTAAAATTATTGACTGATTTGTCCGTTACTTTGTGATAGTTCATTTTTTAAAAAGTATGTATTTTTATGTATTTTAAACGCATCAACCTCTTCTTGCGTCGAAAATCGTTGACCACGGAGTTTATTCTTCACGGACAGGAACAACAAGACATGATTAGGTGCCAAATCAGGACTTACGGCGGATGACCAATCAATTGATTGTTGCCCGATTAAATATTGTGTTGTTCAGACCAATGTACGAGTGCTCGCGTTGGTGGTTTCTTTTATTGACGCTACAAGATAGAAAATTTATATTAAAAAAAATATGCATTCTAGATACAAAGGTAAATTCTCTAAGAAAAATAAGTTTTTAACCTCAAATTCAGAAATGTCATACACAGTAATATCTCTTTTTAGCTATAACTCTATCTCTTTGCCATTGCGGAACGTTGGTCGAATGTTTGGTTATTAATAATCAAAAGTTGGAAAAAAAAGTTTGACATCAATTATTTAAATATTCTTGCCTCATTACCATAAACAGGAATGAAGATATTCGATGCATTGTTGTTGATTGAGACCACATTTAAATACTGTAAAAATTCATGATATAAAAATATTCACGCCATTATTCCATCGTTTCGCATTCCTTTTTCAAGGTTACGTAAATGAAACTACTTGGCCACTCTACTACTCTTTTTAAAATACTGACTACACGTGATATTGTTATTGCGTGTTGTTTTCACATGTTCCATGTTATCAATGGAAATTAAATTCTACCATCCACCATTATCATGCATATCAAAAAAACGTTTTTTCTCCAGCTTGAGTAAGAACATATTTTTTATTGCACAAAAAAATTATTATATCAAAAAAGTTTTTTTCAACTTGCAGTTTCTTTCAGAACTTGTATAATTTTTAATTACCCAAATTAATTTTCAATTAATTCGAAACCTAAGTAGGTGCAATTTTGTAGTGATAAAAATATCACTCAATCATCTGCATCTTGCTGCTTTACAAATGGGCACCATTTTGTTAAATCTCTTTAAAGGTAACCGGGTTACCAACTGCAAGTACGAAAATGTATAACAGTTCAATAATCTCTCTTGAACTTTCATCACCCCATATTCAGATTTATGTATTTACGCATAGGTGTATATGTATTTACGTATAGGTGTATATATATTTAATATAAATGCACCTTATCACTGTTTGGTAAATAAAGTTGTAATAGCATTCATAATTAGTACAATAACTGTATAATATAAATGTATAAGAAAAAAGGAAAAACATAATATCAAACTTAATTTTAATAAATACTGTAAACATAATATTTGAGCATAGTTCAATCACATATCCTTTGTCACTATTATCGAATTCGTTTCACTTGGAAACTCATTTTTCCCATACATTCGCTCGTACTTCCTTAAATCACATAAAATCTGAAGATTAAAAAGAACGAAAATAATTTTACCGGAACTTTTATTAAATTCAATAAACTATTCAATGAAAATAAACTCATACGTAATTAAATTCTATAACTTAAGGCTGGAAGTGGTTACAATACTATCTAAAGTAAACTTTTACTTTCACTCAATTTAGCTCCAAATTTGCATAGTCAAGGGAATTATTACAACAGTTTTAATCCACCAACATATCTTTTTAAGTGATACAATTAAATTAAATTACTGAGATAAATTTAATTTCCAAATATTCACATTCCCCTTACTGGGCGAAAATAAATTATTCATTATCATTTCATCTCATACTTTAATGGATTTTTACCATATCGTTTAGGATCTGTGGCAATTTAAAGAAATAAAGCGCCAGTCAGGCACCTAACAATATTTAGACAAAGATGCAGGTTGTTGTGTGTTCCACGTGAGACTGTAGAACCCAGCGATTGGGTGTACATGACACTCAACTACTGTTGTCTCATTGGACACTGTCCCTCTCCACAATCAAAAAACCCACATTTTCGCCGACTTCGGGCCAGATAGCTTATAAATGGAGTTTTTTGACTCCTTGGACTGCGTCCAACAAGACAACAGTAGTTAGGAGTTATACACCCCCGACCGTTGGGTTCCACAATCTCATGTAGAACGCACAACAGGGTGGGGCTTCCTCCCGGTCAAGCAACTAACAATTGCTCATTATGGCGGAGACGCAGGTTGTTGTGCGTTTCACATGAGATTGTAGAACCCAACGGTCGGGGGTGTATAACTCCTGACTACTGTTGTCTCGTTGGACGCAGTCCAAAGAAGTCAAAAAACTCCATTTATAAGCCATATAGCATATATATATATATATATATATATATATATATATATATATATATATATATATATATATATATATATATATATATATATATATATAATGTTGTCTCATTGTAAACCTCTTTAAATACAGGGTAATTTTTTTAGATTAATATTTTATGTGAAATAACATTCAATTGCACTAATGTTTGAAAACTACCTACTTCTGTCAATCCAATTTCCGACCACTTTTGCAAGCAATTAGGGTCTTATGTCCGCAATTGCCCGAGTTATGTTGGTTTCCAAAACGTTAATAGTTGCTGGTTTATCGGGATATACCAAATATTTAACATAACCCCAAAGATAATAATCTAAAGGTGTTAGATCACACGACCTTGGTCGCCAATTAACAGGTCAGCTTCTCTAAATAATTTTACCTCACCGAATTGTTTTGTTTTTGTTTTTATAACTAGCAGCGTGAAATGCGTTCGAAATTTGTCGATTCGGCGTTCGGAATATAGCAATACATCACGAAGTTTAAATCCACAAAGTGCTCTATAACTTTGACGCATTGAACACTGATTTTGATAATAAATTTCGACAATTTGCAAGCGTTGCTCTGCTGTTAAATGTTCCATGATGATTTGCCAGACTAGTGAGACACAGATTTAGAGACTTGCGCACAAACTCACAGTTCATTAGACAGCGACCCCTATCGGAAGTTCGGACACTAAAAAATCACCCCTTATTTGGATAATGTTTACTATTTTTAACCAGAAAATATATATTTAAAATATAATTATATTAGCCAAATTGCAAACATCCAACAAAGTATCCCTCTTTATCATTAAGAGGTGTTATCAATAGAATTTATTGCTAGTGGTAATAAAACCTAGATGAAACAATGAAACTGTTACCTTAGCTATTAATGTTACCTTAGCTATAAATAGTCCACTAGTTAAACGATCATTTCTTCATTCGATATGATTATTTTCAGCTAGCCATTTTTTTCATATTTCGAAAGAGAAAGAAGTGGTGAAGAGACAAATTATTATTGTATTTTCTTGCGTTATGAAACATTTAACTATAAAATAAGTTACTTATTACCCTCCTTGTACATTGTAGAGTCAAGGTTAATTGATTCTGACATCGTGCTAATAATAAACGAGAAATCTTACAGTATACATATTTTTTATAAACTGCATCATATTATTGACTCGAATAAGTAATTTTAATACTACGATGTAACAAAAGTACTCGTGTTTTTTTCTTTGTTTATAAATAACTCCTCAGAAGCTTAATCCGATTTCAACTTTTAAATAAACATTCCTTCTTGAGAATTCAAGGGATTCCACTGCGATATATTCAATCAAAACTTGTAACAAATTAATTTTAAGAAATTAGTTTAAAAAGTCTTCAAAGCGATTGGTGGCGCTTGTGACATTTACGATGTAGAGGGGGGGGGGGGGGGTGCTGTATCAATCTGCACTGCCCATCTCAGGTTCAAAAAGTTCCAGGAGGGAGACAGGAGTCTTAAAGGTAGGTCCCTCTATGCCGAAGTTTTAAAAGCAACTTTCAGGGAAATTAGGAATATCCCACTTTACCGTTAACCATTAACATAGTTAACAAAAACCTATCGTTAACATTTGCGAGACATAAGCATGGTGCCGAAGAGTTGGTGACCAGTGAGCATAGACCAATTATTTCATTCAAGTTAAATCTTAAAAACTGATATTTTCAGTTTTACCCATTCCCTATTAAAACATTTTGATCAAACTGAACATGAAGATATTTAATTTAATTTACAATATTCAATCCAAATAATTAATTGTAATGAAATTATTAAAACAAATATATATATATATATATATATATATATATATATATATATATATATATATATATATATATATATATATATATTGAAAACATGAAAACATTGAAAACAACTTATTGAAAACATATGACTTCGAAGTTTTAGTCTACTATAGGAAATATAAATATTAGGAGTTACTACTAAACGATATATAATATGAGATCAAGCCTTAAATTTAATGGCTAGTTAAGTTGTAACAACTCAAATAGTTTTTGCAATCAAATGACTACCAAATTCTCCTGAACTAACATTTTGACACTATCATAAATATACAAGAAACTATTTTAATAACAAAATGTCAATTTCAAATCAGAGATGCTACACATGTGCCAACGTTAATAAACAAGTCTCAGAATAATAATAAAGTAAAGAAATCAATAAAATTAAAGTTTGAAAGTAAATAAAATTCAATATATCAATATGGAATTGATTACAATGTCGTTCATAGTAAATAATTAATTTCATTTATTTTATTTCAAAATTCTTAATTGGTGTAAAATAAACCCACAATCTAATAAAAAATTATCCATTGTTATTCATCAAAATTGTTATAAAAAAATCACTTTCAAAAATATAACTGCACCTTCAGTGCACAGAGCAACAAATCTCTTAAAATCACTTCACCACAACACATTCACCTCGCGTTTACTACTGACAAATCAATATAGTTGTGGTCAACCGAAAATCTAAAAAGAATGGCTAAACTCGCAATATCAGATGACTAGTGGAACCATAAATAAGAAAATATATACCTCTTTCTTTAAATTTGTTATAATAGAATGAGAGAGACTATCGAGAGAATGAATTGGTACTAGCGAAATTTTATAATGAACACGACTCACCACTGACGTCCTTCATATTTCCAATCGTGAATCACTTTTCAAGGGAATTCCGCGTATTAAATATTCTTGAAAAAGACCGTGACTGCTGTGACCAGCAGATTTAAAATGTAACAGGTTAGTTCGTCGTTAGTTGGGTAGCGTTTAAGGTTTTGCGTTTAAAAGGTCGATGAAAGAATTCTAAGAAGTTAGTTCCTCAATTATCGGATCCCGGAAGAATAAGAAAATTATTATATTCGTCCTTATAGTAAGTTCGTTGAATTGATATAATCTTTTTGATCTACAACAGTAGACAATTATGAATAGTAATAAGAAATCAAAAATCATTTAATTCTATTTATATATTTCTAATTTCGTTTACTCAGCTTCAACGAATTTCCGTAAACGAACCATACAAATACATATTACAAATAGCCTTAATAACTAGCTCAACTTAACTTAATTCTGACATCTACATAATTATATAAAATTTGTTCAAAATACACACTCGTATACAGGGGGAAATAAATAATTAATCGATATTTTTTGTATCGGGTTTTCCGGAAAATTTGTTGGGATTTTACAGAGAAGGAGGAACGCAAATAGTTCATATAACTATTTATTTAGTCTATTATGTAATTACCATTATTATTTCCAACTTCTTACCAACTTAGAGCTAGATGTATAACATATTTTTGTCAAAAAGTAGCATATTACCAAAAAATATCAACAGGTTGTTTTTCACTTCTTCTTCCATTTTAAAGGATTTCCCAGTTAAACAATTTTAGATGGAGCGAAATAGAGTGTAGTTCAAGGATGCGATATCCGATGAATAATCTGCATGAGACAAAAACTTCCCTATTGGAGCTCAACAATTTTTGCCGGGTCTTGATTAAAACTGGTGGTCGTGCATTGTCTTGAAGCCCGACGCCTTTTGTGTTTGAACGTCTCTCCACACAATCCACTTTTCATCACCAGTTACTATCCATTTCAGAAATGGAGTTTCAGATTTTTTTCATTAAAAGATCACAAGAAAAGATTCGGTCCAGCAGATTTCGCTTACTAAGTTTTGAATAATCAACAGATCGTATCAGCAGACGTATCCATTTTTTTCAGATGAACACTTATCTGCTAATTCACGGTCCATGGTGCGCAGATATTCAGCTATTATGGTTTTATTTCCTCCATATTAGTGTTTAAAAGACGGCCAGAGAGATACCGATCTTTCAGGGCAAAATCTTCACCCCTGAACATACCAAACCACTTTTGCATCGAGGTCTCCCAAACAATACCTTCTCAAATTCAAATCTTACCTTACAGCAAGAATCAAAACCCTAAAGGTTTCCGCGGAAAAAAATTCGAAGCAATTAAATCACTAATCAAAAAAACTACGATAAGAATTTTCCTTTTAAGCAAATATAAGCATATTTGGCAAATAGTAATTGGTTATTATTTAACGAATAAACTACAAATAAACTAAAGAACACTGTCAAAACAATTTTAAGAAATGAAGAAATAGCCATAACATCAGCCAAAAAATGAAAGTAGAAATGTAGCTTTGACCAATTGAAATCATCTCCACGACTAATGATGTTGGCGACAAAAATTATTTCAGTGTGCTGCTGCATATCCTGTGTGTCAAGTTGACCCTAAGGCCCTTACTTTTGTTCTCTTATTATCGATTACGACTGTTTCGCGTCAGTCGCAATCTGGATTTTATGCGCCGTCCTTTTGGCGCGGTTAATACCATACGGTACTGGTCGAGATTAATCGACCGAAGTGATAGTGATTACTGCTCCGGAAACGACCCGCGAGGGTCGAGTCCAGTGGAAGTTTATTCGTAGATCGATTGGTTGGTACGCTGGTCGTTGACGCTGGATTTTTTGAATGAACTGATGTACTGTTCGGTTCTTCTTCGTGACTGTGGTGTTTTGGCCTATTCTTTTTTGTTTTCTTGACGTTATTCTGTTCTATTTTGTTTTATTATTCTCTTTTTTGTTTTCTTGATGTTCTCTTTTTTGTTTTCTTGATGTTATTTTGTTAATTGTTTTATTATTCTCTTTTTTGTTTTCTTGATGTTCTCTTTTTTGTTTTCTTGATGTTATACCGGTGTTAGTGGTTTTGTTTTGATGTTGTTGGTAGCACAGAATGGACGGACTGGATGTTGTTGTCAGTCCCAGTGCGTTTCATCTTCACCGTCTTCGGGGCTAAGGCTTATTCTCTTGGTTAGGTTTGAGGTCGCCGCGCGTCCTGCGTGACGAACCTCGGGGGTGCCCGCTCCCTAATCCAGTTCGGACTCCCGCTGCTGGAACGGTCAACAGCCATGGACGTCTGCCCCCACGATGGCCAGCGCGTCTTACACCGCGTCCGACCATCACAGAGTCCATCCTCTGCTTACAGTATTACACTGTTTATTCCTTGTTAGCGAGTCCGGGCAAGAAGGATTTGGTGTTGCTGCCGGTCCCGGTGCTTCGTTCTTCACCAACTTCGGGGCTAAGACTTATTCTCTGGGTTAGGTTTGAAGTGCCGACTGGCGGAGACGACACTTCGGGGTTGTCCGCTCCCTTGGCCAGATCTGTACGTCGGCGACCGAGACTACCAACCGACACTGCTATCTGTCCCCATGGTGACCAGGCAAGACACGTCCGATCACCTCAGAGTCTCGTTCCGAACTGGTATTTCAGTGTGTATATTTAAATTCCATTTAAAACTAAAATTATATTATGTACGCGAATATCACGATAGGCTTCTTATTTATAGAGAAGCTTTTGTCAACCAGATTAGAATTATCCACAGACTTTTTAGCGTGTTCGGGAAAATAGATTAGAATGGTGCCAGGCTTACATAGACTTATATGGAACACATTTTGAACATATAATTTAATAAAACAATTAAGTATTTGCTTCAATGTGAAGTAAATCGTTTAAAACGTGTTATGGTGTAAAAAATCAGTGCTAGTAAATTCAACTTTGACATTAAACGACATTAAAGCGTAAGTTTTTCTTTTTTGTAATTTTCGTTCCATGTTGAAACATATGGAATAAATGGCCATAAAATATTACACTTAAATATTACCTTAAGAGATAACGGAACATAAAACTGAATGTTTGTGTGTGTTGTGATATGTATATGTCTGTGTATATGTATATTGCGGTAGTATATATGTGTTGTTGATATTGAGCAGTGCCTGAAAGCTTTCACATTATGCACTTACATAATAAGAACTTACTTCCTTTGTGACGTGCATCAACATGAAGAAAAAGATTTTCACTTTCATTTGGTATACAACATGTCAAATCAGTCCTGTAAGAACTACAATAGAAAACACGTTGAGAATCTTGGTTCAAAAAGTCACCATTTTTGAACGCAAGTTTAATGTTTTCCATAAAAAATTATGTTATCTGGTGTATACATAACGTAGATAGTTCACGCGAAATATGCTTTGTTTTTCAATCAGCAATAATTAGTTTATACAAAATATAACAATATTCATAGACTACCTGTCAAAAAACAGAACCATCACCAGGTAATATTACGCTTCACTACTGAACCAATTGAAGGGTGCACACATATCTCGGGTTATTTCTCCAAAACTCCACTCCAACTACACTTCGAAGTGCCAACTCACAGACATTACATTCTCTTCCCAAACCTGAAGTAATAGCCGGCTAAACGAAGATTTACTTCAAATGATTAAAGTCAAAGCTGAGACAGTCAATTATTTGTAGAATTTGATAAATCGCATTGCCCTGAGGGTAAATTTTTTTAACGTTAATGGTCTAAATATATATGATTACAAGGCAACTAAGTCGTAATTATCTTGAAGGATATTTTAAAAAATTGTAAAAAATGTTGTTGTCTCGAACGACCTTTGCAAAAGGAGTGACTATTTCACTAATTAGGTGGGAAATAGGCGTTAGGTAGTGAAAAATGAATGAAAAATATAAAAAGAAAATTAATGCTCGCTCGAAAAGTTAAATTCTATAAAAAAATACATGTGTAAAAATAACGTGAGAATGAAATTTCCGAAGGGAACTTCCCTAATATAAATTATTTATGTATTATCTGAATATGATGACCAATTAAGCCATTTCAAAAAGAATTTGAAGTATATTTATAAGAAACAATTAAGCTAATATATTAATATAAATAAGGCAAAAGCAAATTATGCAGATGTTAAAAGAAAGCATGAAAGAAAAGCTGTTAGATTTCACATAGAATCTTATGAAAGGCCGGGGTCGCAGTAGCACTAAACCGCCGTGGTTTTTAACCGCGTGACTTTGTGAGTCAAGCAAACTAATACAAGCGGCCGCACTTGCGGTTTTTTCCCACGACTGATTGTAAAACCGTGAAATATGGCTCGCGGGTAAAAACCGCGCCACAATTTGTAACCAATAGAACTTAGTTAGCAATTTACGATGACGTCTTATTTTTCTAATTCTTAGTTGTAGAGCAACAATATATACTGCTCTTTCAAAATCCATCTTCATTCAAGCTATGAAAATGGTGGGCGGTCGCGGTTTTTAATCGCAATGTGTGCGTCTTGAGCGGTTTCGCGGTTATAGTGGTTAACCGCTTCTTATGACTCATTAGAAGTCCACATATAATATTAAGGTATTATCGAACCTGATTTCAACAAGGACACGAAGATACCCTAAGCGCGCAAAAGGTCGAAGAACTACAAAACCTCGCAATGGCCGCATGAAAGTTTATCCTCTGAAAGACCGTTTTTCCACCTCCAGAGCAGTTGCTGACCAATGGTTTACAAAGAACTCCCTAGCACGGTACCCTCGACATACTACCTGTTTTACAAAATAGAACTGTATACTATTACTAATCGCCAATTTGCATTAGAATGATCAAATATTGCTTAGAAGACATAAAGGAAGAAAAAAAAACCCCGTTCATTGCAAGGATGTTTTTGCATCATAATGTAGAGACTATGGTATAGGAAGCTAATACATATCGTACTACTTTAATGCTCATTCCAAATAACATTACAATCAGGATTCTGAAAATAATTTTCTTGTATAAATATTGACGTTTCTTAAAAGGAGTTTCATCAATAGAACAATTGCTGAAAGCAATCTTATTAAGAGCGAAATATTATCACTAACAGAAAAATTATAAAAATATCAAACTTTATTTCATAAATGTAATGAAAATAAAATGTAAACATCATAGCTGCTTAAATTAAAATTGAATTTGGTATTTTAATTTAATGAGGTTTTAATAAATTAACAGCCAAATTGATAACATATCATTGAAATAATATGAAACTTAAATTGATAGAAACCGTTATAACATTATCAAGAAAATGGAAATATCCTAGCATGAAAATTATTACTTATGTAATAGAGATATATAATCGATTTGAAAAACAAATGAAAAACATAGAGTATGTATATACCTTCCTAATGTAGTTCCTTCCTAATTTCAATTGAAAGATTGAAATTAGGAAGGAACTGTTTCATCAATACTAATTTTAATAATGAAAATAATATATTTAATATATCGTGCAACCACCTGGCCATGACAAGAAACTATATTGGTAATAGTGAATTTTCGAATATTATGGACTAACCTTGTATCTATTTCGTAAACACTAATATTATATTTTAATTCATAAAAACTTTACCATGAAAATGACATCTGCAAGAAACAATTATAAAAACATTAACAGATTGTATCGAATATCTAAACAATAATATTAAGAGAAAAATGGTTTTATATAATGAGACAGAAAAAACCACAAGGTCCACTATTAATTTTTTTGTAATCAAATTTTGTGCATATGCTTGGACATCTTGTACATATTAATATTATGAAAATAGTTTTAAGATTCGCATGTTTTATAGATGGGCATGTCTCTCGGGAGGGTATCAATAGACTTCAGAGGGAGTTTGTCTTAACCAACTTGTCAGTACAAAATTATCGTAAATTCATTCGAACCAATTTTTCATCCTATCATATTTCAGACATATTCTTCTTCTTCTTCTGCTTATTCTTCTTCTTATTCTTCTTATTCTTCTTCTTATTCTTCTTCTTTTTCTTCTTATTAGTCTTCTTCTTCTGCTGCTTCTTCTTCTTCTTTTTCCTGTAGAACTATGGCCCGTCAGAAGGCCTTGACCGCCTTCAACTTTCATCTCCAGCGGTCGATGCAGAGCAGTTTTGATGTGCAGTAGTTCTTCAGCTTTTTTTTACATTCTCCTGCCACCATGTGTGTCCTGTTACCACAACTCTTTGTGGTAGATAGACCAAAGATTCGCCTTCATCCCCCCATGATTCTCCTTGGTATTCGGCTTTCTAGAATTATCACAACTTGTCCCACCCATCTGAGTGGCTGCACCCTCACATTGTTTACAATATTCAGATCTTTGTAAAACTGCTTCAGTTCGAACTTATACCTAATCCCCCAATTTTCATCATTTCCAGAACTAATGCTGTGAAATTTCCCTTCATTTTTAATTTCTTATCTATTAGGAGGTATTACTTAAAGCTCGTGGTTGATATAAGGCTTTTATGTTCAAGTACGAAATCTCATGTCCATATTTCGTTGCTGGGTCTGTTTACATTGAACCAATCCAATCTGAGATTTTAATATTTTGGTAGCAGTAATTGTTTTGCGGGGTGGGATTGCTAAACACACGCTCCAAACTCTTATGTAGGGATAACCATACCTTAGCCGAAGAGTTCCGGTTTTTAAACGCCAGCGATTCGCTTTACACTACTCCTTCAGCTACTGCCCACACATTCTATTGTACGAACTGCAGAGCCCAGGGCATACGATGAGATCGTGAAGATAGGAATTGTTAATAGGTCTTTAGTAGCTTTGGACTTTGTTCAGAATTTTATTATAGTCTAGAGGTCGGTATTCTGGACTGTTTGCGAGATATTATCACCAACCATTTACATCCCCCCATGTTCAATGGATAATATCTCGGGTGCTGCGAAGGGAGAATATGTTGATTATATATTTTTTACACAAAAAACACTTGGTTTGTGGCGTTACTCAGTGCTCAATTATATAGTAAACAAATTGATTCCAATACTCGATCTATACTTGATCTTGGTTCCTTCGAATTCTTTATATTTTAGCTTTTTTTCATGCGGTATACCTGAGATAAAGGTTCTATCAAATTTACCGATTTATTTTTATTCTTGAATAGAACACAGAATTTGTGTTGATTTCAAAAAAGTTTTTATTGATAATTGAACCATAGTATATGACTTCTAAGAACGAAAGACAATATCTGCCAAATAACCACCTATTGTAGCTCCACAGAAGTCCACTCTTTTATGAAAATTTTGGATGACATTTTGGTATAACCGTGGCTCTATCTCACTAATGACTCGAATAATTTAGTGCTTTAGTTCAGGAATCGATTGTGGATTGTTCTTATAGACCTAGCTTTTCACGTAATCCCAAAGAAAATAGTCCAACGGTGTCAAATCACATGATCTTGGTGTGCAATAAACATCACCATTTGTTGCAATAACTCGTCCAAGAATTTTTTCTCTCAATAAATCAATTGTTTCATTAGCAGAGTTAGGTGTAGCGCCATCCTGTAGCCCGCAAAAATTCAATTATCATCTCACAATATCGAACACCATTCACAGTTATAGTTTTGCCAGCAGCATTCTGAAAGAAATACGGCCCAATTTTACCTCCTGACCATAATGCACACCAAACAGTGATTCGTTTAGGATGTAAAGGTTTCTCATGGATCAATCGTAGATTTTCCTCACCTCAAATGCGGCAATTTTGTTTATTAACATAGCCAACAATTTCAAAATGTGCTTAATTTGAAAAGATGATTTTTTGAGAAAAAGCATCTGTTTGTTCTTTGATCCAATTAAAATGCACGAAATTTTGAATGATCCAGTGGCTTTAGTTTCTGTGTTATTTCAACCTTGTATACCTTTAGAGCTAATTATTTTCGTAAAATACGCCATGTTGAGGAGTCCAAATTGTTAAAAGTAAAGTAAAGTGTTTGGGTTAGAGGCGCATCAGCAACTAGGCTATTTAGCGACTGGACCTACAGCTTAACGTGGGTTCCGAACCACGGTCATCAGCTTCCGACAAACCCAGGCCAGCACCCCCCCCCCCCCCCCCCGGCTATAAACCTTTAGTTATGTGGGGTATTTTATATAGGGGTAATTCGTAGTCGGATTTTACACTCTTGCCTAGAAACAATCACAAACATTTAGGAAAGATAAACGGACAGAAGAAAGAAAAATAACCATCCGAGCGCTGGAATCGAACCAGCTACCGCTCAGCGCGGATTCGGCAAAGCAGGCGCTCTTACCGCCGCACCAAAGCGACCGGCTTCGAATTGTTGTGAACGTCGACGTTCTTTAGCAACACTTTCAAGTACTACCAAATCAATATGCTCTTATGAATGACCACTACCAGTATAGCTTCTTTTATATTCCACCGAAACAATTTTTGAAGAATTCGCATTCGCTTTCAGATGGATGATTATGCAAACCGTAAATATCACGTAATTTCCAAAAATACATTTTTCACTGAACGCCCATTTTCATAAAATAATTCAACAATTTTAAAGCGTTGTTGTATTGTATACCACTCCATTTTTATAAATGTCGTACATTACCCTTCTCAAATGAGACTAAACCTAGGCAAATTCACAACGCCATCTGTGTATTATTCCAGAATTTAAAAAATCGCTCTAATTGAAAGATCCGTTATATTCTAAAAAAAAATAATTTAATTAAATTTGGTTGAGCATTTTAAATCCAACTTAATGAGAATCCATTATATAATTAGTTCTAAATTAGCTGAATATATTTTAGATTGTTCTTTCTATTTCTAAGAATTATTAACAGTTAAACTATTATATTGTGTGATTTTTCGATATTCCATTCGATTTGTCACAAAGCCACTGTTATATCAGAATAATTTATCCTGCAATTTTTTTTTATTGCTGAACAGAGTTGTGGAACTGTGTACCAGGATCGCTGGAAATCATGCTCTACATGCAATTTTGATGTAGAACATAAACATTAATTTCATTATTTGTGAAAATATCCGAAAAATTCTGAAGTGTAGAATACCGTTAAAATGCACTGGGTTACAGTTTTTTTTTAAACTTCAACATTAAGTCAGTGATTTCTGAATGGAGTAGGGAAGGTTTATAATATAACTAAAACATTGAAAAATACTTAAAAAATAGCATTGATAGTTCAAGAAATTATCAAAAATTCTATCAAACTATCAATATATATATACACATTTTAAAGAAAACTTAGCACTATTTTCACTGGTAGAATTAAATTTATTTAACTAACCCCAGTCAGCAGCCCCTTCGGGCTCTTACTTTATGCTTAACCTAAGTCTCTCAGGAAGCCTACTGATTGGTGAGTGAAAAAGATAAAATTTTATATTTATGTATGTATTATTAATGGTATTAATGTTAAATAATATGCCGGTCGCGTTGGTGCGGCGGTAAGAGCGCCTGCTTTGCCGAATCCGCGCTGGAGCGATAGCTGGTTCGATTCCAGCGCTCGGATGGTTATTTTTCTTTCTTCTGTCCGTTTATCTTTCCTAAATGTTTGTGATTGTTTCTAGGCAAGAGTGTAAAATCCGACTACGAATTACCCCTCAGTCACGCCAGTTAAAGGCTGGGTAAGGCCGGATGCCTTCTGAGAAGTCTTCTACGTTGGTCACTCGCCAGTCGGTAGGTTTCCTGATAGACTTATGGGTAGGCACATAACCAAGGGTTTATAGCCCGAGGGGGGTGCTGGCCTGGGTTTGTCGGAAGCTGATGACCGTGGTTCGGAACCCACGTTAAGCTGTAGGTCCAGTCGCTAAATAGCCTAGTTGCTGATGCCCCTCTAACCCAAACACTTTACTTTACTTTTACTTTAAATAATATTTTTTTTGCATCTAAAACCGTGAAAAATAAGTGAAAAATCCAAAATTGTGAGGTTATAAAAAAAACAAAAAATATAAAGGTAAGAAATTTATAAAATATATAAAAATCTAAAATATGTCAGTTCAAAATTAAACAAAAAATATCATAAAAAAAAATTGGTATGTGTTAAAATAATATATATATATATATATATATATATATATATATATATATATATATATATATATATATATATATATATATATATATATATATATATATATATATATAGTAAAATTGTAAATTTACTGAGGATGGTTTAATAACAGAATAATAATTTAATTAAAACAATTGACCAAAAATCCCGAAAAAAAAAAAAAAAAATATATATATATATATATATATATATATATATATATATATATATATATATATATATATATATATATATATATATATATGTTAATATGAATATTAAAAATTACATCTTAATATAAACTATTCTGTGGAAATAGAAAACAGTTTATTATTTTTTTAAATAAACAATATCAGTAACTAGTAATAAAGATAAACATAAGCTTAGAGTGTAACAAGTCATACACGATCTACCTCTGCCAACGTTTTAAGAGCAGCTGTTGCTGAAGATCCTAGACCAAACAAACTTTCTCGATAATTAGAAGTATCCCACATTGCCGTTGACCGGGATTTGCGAAGCTTAAGAATGTTGGCAAAGAACTGTAGAAGCTCGCTCATGAACTATCACCGCAGCAAGCTACGTGTCGTGTTATAATGTGCAAAAAATATGAATTAATGTATAAATAGTTTTATTGTTTTTCATAATATTCGCCTTTTACGATAATATATTTTGCTTTCGGTTAAACCAATAATGAAGAAGTAATAATTAATGAGATATAACAATTTATTCCACTCAGAAGTGGCAATGGTCTCCTTTTGGCATAGGCTTCAGTGGCCGTATTAAAAATCAACAAACACACCCTTGATTTTTTTCAAATTCTGAAACAAGAAGAAACGTTTGTTTCAAAATTTATTGTTACTGCATATCATATATCTATTGGTATCTATCATTTCTCTTGCGTCAATGTTTGTTCCAACATGGGATGTTGAAAGACAACCTTCACTACATTCGTCACTGTGACTTGACACAAATCATGGTAGAGAAATGATCACGCGATAATTTTTGTTTTTAGGTGCTATGTACATAAAAGTACTTGTCTTTTTAATCTTTCACCAGTGCTATTAACTATTAAAAATTAAATATTTTTTGATGCTAATAACGGAACGTTAATTATATGCATATTCCATCAAGACTAATTACAGAAAGTTTTCCGTGTTCTACGTAATTTTATGATTAATACGTTAATAAATACTCCATTATGTATAAAAAATTTCAAAATACAACTAACGTATACAATTTAAACAAACATTTTAATAAAACAACAATTAAAACAACATTTTAAACAAATACTAGTCAATGACAATAATCATAAACTAGTCGATAAGTTATTTGTGAAATATTTCCAAAACTCAAGTATTTTCATGGATTTAAGCATGAAGAAATAAAAGAATTAAGGAAAGAACAAGCAGAGTTTAAGAAAGAAATAAGGATGCTGAAAGATGCAAGTGAAAAAGCGGTAGCTGAAGTAAATGATTTGAAGAAAGAAATAAATTTAAACAATGAAAGAATAGAAAAACTAGAAAGTAAGGAGAGAAGAAAAAATATAGTCATACAGGGACTGACAATAGACACAGGAGATAATAACCTTCTAAAAGGGATGATGGGAAAGTTTATAGAAGATGAGGTAGGAGTCAAACCAATAGTAAGAACAGCACGAAGATTGGGTATGAAAACATGTTTGGTGGAACTTGGCAGCGAAGAAAACAAGATAGAGGTGATGCAGAATAAAAACAAGTTAAGGAATAGGATAGGCGACAAAATATTTATAAACGACGATCTCACCAGAGAAGAAAGAGTTATTCAAAAGAAAATTAGAGAGAAGGCAAAGGAGGAAAGGGCCAGAGGAAAAGGTGTGAAAATAGGATTTATGAAATTGGTGGTGAATGGCCAAACTTGGAAATGGAACAAACGAGAAAGCATGCTGGAAAAAACTGGAAGTACAGCAAGCGGCTCAAAAAACTAACAAATGCGACAGTGGACGGAAATATGGACCTGACCCAGCAACGAAATGGATTGAGACCGGAAGCAAGCGACCTGTATGCAGGCAGGAAGAAAACAGGAAAAAACAAACCAGACAGAATTAGGATAGGTACATGGAATGTTAGAGGTACATTTACGGAAGGAGCCCTGAAACACCTCATTGGAGAGATGAGAAAGTACAGAGTAGATATTCTGGCACTACAGGAGACTAAACAAAGGGATAGAACGATAACAGAGGTGGAAGACTACATATTTTTTAATAGCGGAACTGATCGGAGGATATTGGGAGTAGGGTTCATAGTTAATGACAGGTTCAAAAATGAAGTTATCGAGTTCGAAGGAATTTCAGATAGAATGTGCAGGATTAGAATCAGAGGCCAATTCAGAAAGATGCATATAATAAATGCGCATGCACCATCTGAAGAAAAAGACCCGGACGTTAAAATACAGTTCTACGAAAATCTGGATAGACTCATGGAAAAGGTTCCGAGATTTGACATAAAATATGTGGTAGGCGATATGAATGCCAAAGTAGGGAGGGAAGAAGAATACAAGGAGGTAACAGGGGGTAAAAGTATACACACCACTAGTAATGACAATGGAAAAAGGGTGATAAAATTTGCGTTCGAGAACAATATGAAAATTGTTAGCACTGCTTTTGATCACAAAAACATACATAAGGAAACATGGATAGCTCCAAATGGAGAGACAAAGAATCAAATTGACCATGTCCTCATAGAAAGAAAGCATGCAAAAAACGTTACTGATGTTAGAAGTTTCAGGGGAGCTGATAGTGATAGCGATTACATATTAGTTATAACGGAAATGAAACAGGAAAGACCACCTAGAAGAAAAAATATAAAGGGGGCAAGACGGAAAAGATATGATGTAGCAAAACTAGAGGATAGGACAACAGCAATGCATTTCGAACAGGAAATGAAAAGAAAACTAGGAATTAAGCTCAATAAAGAACATTTAGAGGAGGAATGGGTACGGATTGAAACAGTTATGAAGGAGGTAGCAGAAAAAATACTGGGACAACCCAAAAAAAATCAAACAAATAGGTGGTTCGACGAAGAATGTAAACAAGTTTTGGAGCAAAGAAACAAAGCACGTCTGAGATTACTGAAAGAAAGGAGCGAAAGCAACAAAGAAAGATATGATCGCATCCGAAGGGGAGCCAAGACCATATGTAGCAGGAAAAAGAAAGAACTTTTAGAACGTGAATTAAAAGAAATAGAGGAATCATATGCTAATAAAGAGATAAGAAATTTCTATCAGGAATTAAAAAAAAGTAAAGGCAGTAGCGCTAGAAGACCCCATTATTTGAAAACTCAAGAAGGATCCCTGGTAGGAGATGTAGATGGAAAACTGAAAAGATTTGCCCAATATTTTTCAGAGACGCTAAATGAGACTGGTGAAGAAGGGAACTGGGGAGAACATGAAATGGAAGAAGATGCGATTGCAGAAAATAACGAAATTATAAATGCACCTACAAAAGAAGAAGTAGGAGTTTGTATAAAGCAGTTAAAAAATAACAAAAGTGCTGGAGAAAACAGTATAACAGCTGAAATCCTGAAACACGGTGGTGATACTTTGGTGGCAAGCACATGGAAGTTAATGAACAGAATTTGGCAAGAAGAAAATATGCCAGAGAAATGGAATAAAGCACTGATAATACCACTGCACAAAAAAGGAGCTAAGGAGGAATGTAATAACTACCGCGGAATTGCACTGCAAGACGTGACCTACAAAGTGATGGCCAAGATGATTAAAGATCGACTAGAGAAATACCATAACGAACAAGTAGGGGAATACCAAGGAGGGTTCAGGGCAGGAAGATCAACAACCGACCAGATATTCATCATGAAACAGATCCAACAGAATACTTATGAGCAAAATTTGAGCTTACATTTGCTGTTCATAGATTATCGGCAAGCATATGACTCCATTAGCAGGGAAAAGGTGTTCCAAGCAAGAGTGTACCAATCAATACTAAGGCCCACGGTTACCTATGCGTGCGAGACATGGACGATGACGAAGAAGGAAGAAACTAAGCTGGAAGTCTGGGAACGAAAAATATTAAGGAGAATTTTTGGAGGGGTTAAAGTTCTGAATGAATTTAGAAGAAGAACAAACAAAGAAATAGAAGAACTGTACAAAAAACCAAACATTGTTCAGGTGGTGAGAGCGCAGCGAGCTAGATGGCTAGGGCACATAGCGAGAATGTCCAGCGGGAGATGGGTTAAAGGAATTCTAATGAGAGGCGAAGGGGGAAGGAGACGAAGAGGGCGACCGAGGAAGAAATGGCTGGATGAGGTGCTAAATGATTTGAGGAAAGTAGGAGTGAGGGATTGGAAGACTGATGCTTTGGACAAAAAAAGTTGGAAAAGAAGAGTGAAAGAACTCGAAGCCAAGGGCCACTAGGCCTGTAGAGCTGAATATTATTATTATTATTATTATATATATATATATATATATATATATATATATATATATATATATATATATATATATATATATATATATATATATATATATATATATATATATATATATATATATATATATATATATATATATATATTGAATTGATATGGAAATAGATGGCGTTGTGAATTTGCCTAGGTCTATTCTCATATCGGAAGTATAATGTATGACATTTATAAAAATGGATTCGTACACAATACAAAAATGCGTTAAAATCGTTGAATTATTTTATGAAAATGGACGTTCGTTGACAAATGTTTAAAAAAAAAGACGTGATATTTACCGTTTGCACAATCGTCCATCTGAAAGCACTATAAGAAGAAAGAAGAGCAAGAAGAGCATATAGTCGTATTGATCATTCATAAGAGCATATTGATTTGGTACATGAAAGTGCTGTTGAATACCCAGAAATTTTCATTAATCGACGTTCACAACAATTTGGACTGAGTGAATCCACAACATGGCTTATTTTACGAAACGATTTAGCTCTGAAGGTCTATAAGAACCAGGCCAGGTCTATAAGAACAATCCATAATCGATTCCTGAACTAAAGGATGAAATTATTCGAGTCATTGATGAGATAGAGATACGGTTATATCAAAATGTCAGCAAAAATGTTGATAAAAGAGTGGAAGTCTGTGGATCTGCAAGAGGTTGGCAGTTTTTTGAATTCAGCCTAAATTCTGTGTTTTATTCAAGAATTAACAAATCGCTTTTTTGAAATTTGAAAGACACTATATTTTAACAGCTGTTTAATGTATATGTGTTTTGTCTTTTTTAACACGGAATTTTAAAAACTGTACTCTTATCGTGTATTTTGCTTAAAAATGTATGATATAATCATAGAAGATTAAATGTGCATGGACATCCAAAAAGTGAATCACTATTAGAATATATTAATAAAGTAATTGATCAAACTAAGATTTTTTATCTAATTTTCCACAATATTTTAAATTGTAATATATATATATATATATATATATATATATATATATATATATATATATATATATATATTAGTTTGTATATTTAAAATAAATTTCCATCAAGTATCGGCTACCTCACTTAAACATATTATTAATAAGGTATTGTTTATGATTTGAACATAGGCGATTGAGTGTATGATATCAAATCAAATAACCATTTAATCAGTAAAAAAAGTCGTGTAATCACTTTTATAGGATACAAAAGGAATTTTGATGATTGATTTTCTCAGAAAAAAAATTGATGTTAACTTGGTTTGGATAATGAGTTGTGTATTCACATTTAGTTCGGATTTGTTCTCTCAGACTAATGCCCGTTTACAGCGTTAGAGAATAGATGATTCAGTTTTTAAAATGTCATAAAAGAAAATTCGTTCAGGTACTAAAAAATGAAAGGATGTAATCAGTTAGAATGACACATTTCTAATTGAATAAATATTCTTCTAAAATACACTAACGAAACCGAACAAATATATGTTATAACCTGAAACTTAATATTTTAGTTGCATGATCGTACATTTTTATGAATTAAAATCTATTATTTAAATAAAAATATACACAAGGTTATTCCAAAACTATTCTAAAATATATTTTTCGCCAATACAAATTTGCTTGTCATGGTCACGTAATTTAAAAAGACAATGAATTGATTATTCTGGTTGTAAAAATTAGTTAGTCGAACCAAAATGGAACTGTTTACTTAACTCTTTCACAATTATAAAATTAATATATAGCATTACTTAGTTTTTTAGTTCAATTCTAAATGTTTTTTGAATACAATGATAATTAATTGCACTAAAAATTGTATACTATTCAAGAATGAAGATAATCTGCCAGAAAATGGTTCCGAAAAACATTCCGCAGAATCAAAAGGACAACAACAGGAAAGCATGTCTCGACTTTTTTGGGCGGACTGTAAATGTCCAAAGTTGCTCAAAATTGTCACTCACTTTCAGAAGGCACTGGAAAAATCCGATTCACGAAAAGAATTTCTACGGATACCAAAACAAGTGAATCTAGTGAGTTCAAACTCGTACTGAAGATGCAGCTTCAGGTTATAACATATATTTGTTCGGTTTCGTTAGTGTATTTTAGAAGTATATTTATTCAATTAGAAATGTGTCATTCTAACTGATGTGTCTTTTTTTAGTACCTGAACGAATTTTTTTTATGATATTTTAAAAACTGAATCATCTGTTCTCTATCGCTGTAAACAGGTATTAGTCTAAGAGAACAAATCCGAACTAAATGTGAATACATAACTCATTAGTCAAACCAAGTTAACATCATTTTTTTTTCCTTTTGATTCCTTTTCAAAAAATTCCTTTTGTATCCCATAAAGTAATTAGACGACTTTTCTTACTGATGGAACAGTTTTTGATTTGATTTCATCCACTCAATCGCCATCTCTTGCAGCTCCACAGACTTCCACTCTTTTATCAAAATTTTGGCTAACATTTGGGCATAACCGTGCCAAATCAATCTCATCAGACTCGAATAATTTAATCCTTTAGTTCAGGAGTCAGTTGTGGATTATTCTTATAGACCTCGCTGTTCATGTAACCCCAAAGAAAATAGTCCAGCGGTGTCAAATCGCATGATCTTGGTGACCAATTAACATCACCGTTTCTCGCAATAACGAGTACAGGAAATGTTTCTCTCAATAAATCAATTGTTTCATTAGCAAAGCAAAGTGTACCGCAATTCTGTTGGAACCACATATCCCGCAGTTCAATATTTTCCAATTCAGCTAACAAAAATTGAGTTATCATTTCACAATATCGAACACCATTCACAGTTACAGCTTCACCAGCAGCATTCTCAAAGAAATACGGTCCAATTACACCTCCTGATCATAATGCACACCAAACAGTGACTCCTTTAGGATGTAAAGGTTTCTCATGAATCAATCGTGGAGTTTTCCCGGAAAAATGCGGCAATTTTAAACATAGCCACCAATTTGAAAATGTGCTTCACCTGAAAAGATGATTTTTTGAGAATAATCATCTGTTTGTTCTTTGGTCCAATTGATAAATGCATAACATTTTAAATGATCCAGTGGCTTTAGTTCCTATGTTATTTGAACCTTATATACCTTATATACCAGACCTAAATCGTTTCGAAAAATACGCCATGTTGTGGATTCACTGAGTCTAAATTGTTGTGAACGTCGACTAATAGAAATTTCTGTGACAACATTTTCATGTACCAAATCAATATGCTCTTGTGAATGACCAATTCGACTATATATTGCTCTTCTTTTATCTTCCATCGAACCAGTTTCTTGAAATGTTTGAACAATTCGATTGGTAGTGCTTTCAGATGGACGATTGTGTAAACCGAAAATATCACGTAATTTTCTAAAAACATTTTTCACTGAACGTTCATTTTCATGAGATAATTCAATAATTTTAACGCATTCTTGTATTGTGTACGACTCCAATTTTATAAATGTCATATATTACATTTCCGAAATTAGACTAAACCTAGACAAATTCACAATGCCATCTGTGTTTTATTCAAGAATTTTAAAAATCGTTCAATTTGAAAGACCTGTTATATTAAAATATCATCAAAGTGAAATATAATACTATTTTATTAGATTAATTTTGTAAATGTTGTGTACACCATGACTGACACCGCCATGTCCATGACGTACTATATAGTGGTAATAATCATTTGATATAAAAAATACCACTTTCATTTGATATAAAAAAAAATAATAACTAATGGGTTCACCTGGTTATTCTCTGCAATTCTACAAGACATGGACTGAGTTAGATGATTACAAGGTGTAAGTTTACAAGGGGTGTTGATTGTATGTTTCAATCGTTCTATTGGAACCTTCGGTGTAAAACACTAAACCCTATGAGATTTACCACAAAATAGCGAATAACTTTTTTTTAACTTCTCGACGCTCGTTTCGCTAACCATTTTAGCATTATCAGGAGATTATTTTATCTAATTCTAAAATGAAACTATGTTATATTTATATGATAACCGCACCTAATGAAGCGTGTAAAAATCATGAACCGTAAAGTTAAGTAAGCGTTACATTAATAATTAAAAAAGTTGACTGAACGGAATAGGTTCTTTATCCCGGTTCATGGTTTTCTTATATTTTTCTATTTGAATGCTTTCATACGTATCCAAAGCCATATAATTATTTACACTTTTAACAAGTCTTAAATTACTAGTATCTGTATTGTGGTTATGATCGAGTTCATGTTGGGTACACAAGATCTCTCCCACCTCTCCCATGTTTAATGTGGCCAATGTGTTCTTTAAACCTGGTTAATATGGATCTTTTAGTTTGCCCAATAGACCTTTTATCACAATCTTAACAATTACTCTCGTAAATCCCCAACTTTTCATGTTAACCTACTTTATTCTTTGGACCTTTATCCTTTACCCAGGACTTCTCTCAATTTAATATATGGTTTGTAGAGAACCTTAATGTCTACTTTTTTCGAAATATTATTTATGTTCTGATCTTTTTAAAACATCGAAGATTCCTTCAATAATTGTCTAAACTTATGTTTTCTAATTAATCAACAATATTCTCTTTATAACCAATCACTTCGGACACCTCCCTAATTAATTTTAATTATTTCTTATAATTATCGTTGTTTAAAGGAAAACGAATTAATTTATTTACCATAAAATTTGAACTAGCTATCTTATTTTGGAATCTATGATTCGAATCGTTAGGAATGTATCTCGAAGCGGTGGTGTTTTTTCTAAAAATATTAAAATCTAACCTATTTTTATTGTTTCTACTGATTAAAACGTCCAAAAATGGTAATCTATCGTTGTTTTCGAGTTGATGCGTGAATACTATATTTTGGGATTTACCAAATTAAGTTATTTACAAAATCTTCTAAGTTTTCATTTTTTGAATCAAAAATTGCAAAAACATCATCTACATATCTTCCACACCCTCGTGAAGTAACTGAATTCATTCTTCGCGTCGGTTTCAAATTTACCCATGAATAAGTTGACTAAGAACGATGACAGAGGATTGTTAATAAATCTGGGAACCCCGCCGGGTAGTCGAATGTCACTATAGCAGATTGTTCTAAAAATTACACAATTACAAATTGACGAGCTGTAGGCGGTTTGGCCTTATCATGCTGAAATATTAGATTTGGACAAGCTTACATAAGCGGTTTAACGACCGGCAATCTTTGACGGGCTACGGACTACATTTACACTTTCTATGGTGGTTTAATCTCCAGACCACAATACGGAAGTTAAATTAAATTAAATTTCGCATTTTCGCCCTGAAAACATTTGACACTTCAATGTCTCTCATGACCACCTAACCAAAACTTAGAGCCGTCACCAGTGCCGTCACCACTAAAAAATTAAAAAATTAAGTGAAAAAATAATTCCAGATTTTATATTAATTTATTCTCTGTTCCATAATGTTTCGCGGTAACGCGGTAACGAAATAGGTAGTGGGTTACCGAAGCGCACCGATTAAAGAACACGTGAACACGGCAGAGACAAGTTTGTACCGCTACTGTTTTCTTTACTATCGCGTGCGAAAAAACAAAGACAGCAATGCCTCGCTTTGCTAGTAACCCGGAGATTACGCATTTATATCATATCTTGGCGCTGCCCCATTCTCAATAGTTATGTGTTTTTCGCCATCACGCTTTTCGACTTTTCGAGTGGTTGCAAAGTGAATGTTTTGAACGATTAAAATAGTCAAGATAAATTCAGTGCAATTTATGCACTGCTCTTATATATTTGAGGACCAAATTGTCATCAAAAATCACCAATTAAAACTAATAACTGAAAGGTGTTCTACAATAGAGAAAGATGTAAAGATGTTTTTTTGCAAATCTGTCTGCATTTCCCGCTTTCTTGTCTCGATCATCCAACTGTTCTGAACAGCGTCATGAAAAAGCGTCTATTCTGTGCGGCCCCTACCAGATGGAACTTTACGTCTAAATGTGTGAATACATTTACATTTACATTTTACAAGTTTACGTTTACAAAGAAGAATTGCAAGCATGCCTTAAAGAAAATATGGACGCCGAGTCGGATAAAAATTCTATTAATCAAGCTCCGGGGTTAATAAATTATTTGGTGGATGATAATTTTAAAATTTGCCTCAATAAAATAATGTCTCACTGCGACATTCTTTTTGATCAACTGCAAAGTAGGCAACTAGATAACTTCAAGTTAAAAAGAATTTAGTAACAGCCATTCAAAATATTAGAGACAATAAGACATACAAATTAATCAAGAATTTGGTAACTTAACTGGTGAAAAATCAACAACGATCATAGAGAATCGCAAAAAGAAACGAAAATTTACTGACCAGGAGGACCCCAATCCGAATGTCGGGATATGCAAGGAAATCTGTGGTACCTTAGCCATACAGGTTCCTGAATGTTCTAGTTTCGATGTATACCTAACTTTGCAAATTTATTTGAACTGAAAAATTTAGTGAATATCGAGCCGTCTTTCCAAATCAAGACATTAAAATTGTATGTAACCTGTCTGCAAACGTAAATTACTTAAAATTAAGAAATGAACTCTCGTTAATGTACACTCGGGGCTATTTTATGAAACCCAGTGGGGCTGTGCCGCTGTTACAAATGTTTATCCAAAACAATTTAACATCAACATTTAGTGAATCTGTGGAATTGCTGACTGTTTTGTGTACCATGCCTGTGGAAAGCGAGAGATGTTTCTCTACCCTCTTTCCCTCTCTTTTCTCTCTACCCTCAAAGGAACCAAAACATTTCTAAGAAACACTATAGGCCAAGAACGGCTGTACCTATTTGAAAATTTGATGTCTGACAGTTACACTGGTATTTCTACACTACAAAATGTATGTATAATACTAAGAAATATAAAATTTTTGATTGCGACACATTTCCCTATCCCCATTCCAAAATTTGGTTATACTTGCCCCACTAGTTTTTCCCCCACGAACCGCTGCTGGTCGTCACTAAAGCATCTTGTGGTGTGCTGTAAGAAGAAGCACCCGCTAGGAATGATCGCCACATCTCCATAAGAAGTAAATGTCAATAAAAGTCTTCCTCGAAACAATTCTACCTCTAGTTACAAGAAAAGCATCCCGCACTTACATGTCGACATTACTTTTCAAGTCGAATTCCTGCAGTAAGATATCTAAGATCTCATTAGTCACGGCCTTTAGTACTTTTAAAATGACCAGAACCTCGTGCTCGTGCAAAATTCGGATCATCAAATGATCTTATCCATGTTTTCATAACGATAGAAGCAACTTTTATTCTCCTTTTGTAAAATAAAACCGATTTTGAAGTTAAATATTCTTCGAGCGCGGTAAGAATTTTTTCCGCGAAGAAAATGATCAACAATAGATCCTTTTTAAACTCAAAAGATCTTCCAGATTTTATATCGTCAAAAAGATTGAAATCACCGGTCTTACATTTTGTAAACCAGTGTTAACATGTTGTGCTATCCAAGGCACCAGGATAAACAGCATTAATAGCATTTGTGGCATTAGTAGCATTATGCATTCTTGTGGCATTAGTGGCAGTAGTGACATCGTGGCATGCTTTCGAAACCCATAAAGTATCAAATGTTTAATATGGAACGTGTTCACACTTTGCTCTTTCATTCTTACAAAGTTCACTTCTTTTAAATTTAAATTTAATTCACTTCTTTAAATAGGTTGTGTATTAAGTTAGATTAAGTTAAATTATATGTCACTACATGGCGATGTTATGTTAATAATAATTAATATAATTAAAATTATATATATAATTAATAATAATTAAAATAAGCAAGAGAAAATTCACCCGCGCTACACGTGGGTGCTTTGCCCAGTCCTTCAGCCATCACCATAACAACAGCAGAAATCTCCCGAGACTGGTTTCTGGCCTTATAGGCGACATCAATCGGTCTGAAGTTGAATGCCAGGATAAAGCTGAAGGAATGATCAAAGCTATGATAACTATGTTGTATTATAAATATGTTATAATTAAATATAATGTTATAATTATTAATACGATATATAAAATTTAATGTACTCAAGATTTAGATGAATTAATGAATCATAATTTAACAATCCTTAAAATAATTTTCCGCGTCGTATATTTGCTGAAAAAAACAATATAGAAACCACACCTTAGAGCTAATTGCACTACGGCATATCATAACGAATTATCGACTAGTTCATCGAGTATAAAACGCAAATAATATTACCTGACATGCATTGTTACTAATAAATATTTCTAATATTAATAAGCATATTATATAGGATCAGAACCGTGATTTGCATTTTTAATTTATATTATCTTACTATACATCAGTTAAGTTGAACATATTAAGTTGATTGTATTGATACATAATCAATATAAAAGTATATATTAGGTACAAGTATGCTGCAAAAAGTTTTTTTAAGGTAGTTCACTTCTGACAATTGGAGCTACACACCAATACCATCACACTTTAAAAAAAATAAATGTGGTAACCTTGTCAGCTCTTATACCCAACGCCCTATAGATGTTTATATGTTTTATGAATATATATATATATATATATATATATATATATATATATATATATATATATATATATATATATATATATGACCAACCATAAAACAATATTTTGCAATTCTACTGACAATTTTAATGTTGTAAGTGACCACCGAATGGTACGAGCAATAGGATTACCTGTCGAAGAGAACGCGCAAGAATGGTAAGCTGAAAGAAGAGCAAAGTGGATTCTGGAAAACTGCTGGAAGGAGGCAGTCATTTTGAGATTGCTTTGTCAAACCGCTTTGCGGTGTTACAAAATCCGGAGATGGTAATATCATTCATTAAGAAGAAATCGCCAACAACGTGTTTCAAACGGCGGCTGCTTCAGTAGCACCAGAAGAAAGATGTCTCAAACAGACAAAAATATCCAGTGAGACCATTGATTTAATAAGGAAGTGACGGACAATGAGAAATTCAAACAGTCCTTTTGACAGTGTCGAATACACTGAGCTCTGCAAAACTATAAGAAAACGTATCAGAGAGGACACGCGCCGATTCAACATGCAGCTGGTGCAAACAACCCTAGAAGAAAACAAAGGAATTAACAAGGCTAAACAGAAGCTAAGAAAAAAAAGAACGTAAAGTTATGCCTTAAGGCGTGAGAATGGCACAGTGTGCTGGGCACGTACGCACATTTTAGTGGTTATCAAAGAACAACACAAAGTTATCAACACAAAGAATCACAACACAAGTTACTATCAACACAAGTTATCACATCATCAACACAAGTTATTATCAACACAAAGAAGTGGTTATATCAGAACCAATCAAAGACAACAATACCCACGGAAGAACAAATGCCAAATATCCTAGTGGAGGAAGTAACACATCGCAATCAATTCAAAAACTTCGGGTAGCACATAGGGGAATGGAAAGATCTATGCTTGGCATTACTAAACGAGACAAAAAGCCCTGCATATGAATCAGAGAACAAACGAAGGTGTTTGACATCATTAAAAGAGTGAATCAATTGAAATGGAGATGGGCAGGCCATGTAGCGAGGAGATGGGACGACAGATAGACCAGGGCAATCCTGGAGTGAATACCGCTTCATGGACTGATGACATCGTTAAGTATATAGGACCCGAATGGCAGAGGAAAGCCCAGGACCGTGAAAGTTGGAAGCATGCTGAAGAGGCCTTCATCCTGCATTGAATCGATACGGACTGATGATGATGATGACGATGAGGATGATATATATTTTTTTCTAGAATATAGATTTTCTTGGACTGCTTTCAATGAGACTAACACCACATATATACACCATCCGACAGGAAGACGCCGAAAACAGGGGTTGTTGGCTGTGGATATGATCTCCCTATTCTTGATGGTATGGTATATATGTCGGCGCCCTGAAGATTCTAAACATCGAGAGATGAAACATATGCCATTCAGTTAAAGGGATGGGTAAGGCTTGTTCTGCTCCAACCAATGAAAATGTGGCCAAAATGCAAACATTTCTCAACTCTGATCGTCGATTAAATGTTCGTTTCATGCCACGGGAGTTGAATTTACAAAAAACAACTGTACATTAAATTGTAACCGATGATTTGCAAACGCGAAAGGTGTGTGCGAAGATAGTGCCGAAGGTTTTGTCAGACGAGCATTTGGCACTGTTGGAACGTTTGGAGACCGATCCAAATGTTCGGAACAGAATGATAACCGGTGACGAAACTTGAATCTTCGAGTACGATCCGGAGACCAAAAGGCAAAATTCTGAATGACACACAAACGCATCTCCTCGACCAAAAAAACTGGCATGAACAAGTCAAGGCTGGAATCGATACTTCAGATGTCCCCCAGACTTTTTTTTGTTCCACCGGATCAAGAGGAGCTTGAAGGGACATTGTTCCGTGACGATTGATGCAGTCCAAAAGGTTTCTAAGGACTGCTTGAATAGCCTTGCAGTGGCGAACTTTCAGAGGGTGTATGAAGATTTATTAACATCATATTTTGACTTTTGAGTTACTTTACATATTTCTTCAATGTTTTTTTATAACCTCACTTCTGATTCTTATTGGACAATATATATATATATATATATATATATATATATATATATATATATATATATATATATATATATATATATATATATATCTACGGTGTGAGTTGGTTTTCTATACACTGTGTATTCGAAGGTTCCAGAAAGCTGTTTTGTGATGAGGAGATCCAAAAAAGGCAGTTTCCTATCCTGTTCGACTTCCGGGGTGAACTGTATTCTGGGGTGGATTTCGTTTAATTGGGTTAGGAAGTTGTTTAGAAGTTCGTTTCCGTGAAGCCATATTATAAAGATATCATCAACGTAGTGTTTCCAAAGTTTAGGTTTTAAAGGAGCGCTGGCCAATGCCTTTGTTTCGAAGTCTGTCATGAACAGCTTGGCTATAACGGGTGATAAAGATGATCCCATTGGGACACCGTCGGTCTGTAGATCTGCCGGTTGAAGAAAAAATATGTATTCTTCAAGGTAGTGTTCGAAGAGTTTCGCCGAGTATGGTGGAAAGTCTTCGTTCGTGGAAATTAGGTCCAAAGCCTCGTCTATGGGGATACTTGCATATAGTGAGACAATGTCCAGGCTTGCTAATATGTCTATATCTTCGTTGGAAATCTTTAATTATCATTATCAAATGTTCTGAGTTTTGAACATAGGACTCGGCAAGTTTGATGCTTGGTTGCATGACACTTGCTAGATATTTTTCCAAATTTTGTGTTGGAGAGCCGAAGACACTTACTATAGGCCTTAATGGGATTTCTGGTTTATGTATTTTGGATAGACCGTAAAGTTTAGGACATCTGCTTGCTTTTTCCCTTGGAATTATTCTTCGTTCAACGTCCGGTTCTAGTTTCCATGCTTTGATTTTGCTTTTGGTGGTTTTTTCTAGATGGGTTGTTGTATGTTCGTCATCTTTCGCATATAGTCCTCGGTGTTCATTATGACTGTTGCGGTTCATTTGTCCGTCAGCTTTCGAGCACTCTGATTTCAGTCTTATTAACATTTGGTTTTGGTATTTTGTTGAGTCGTAATATTCGCGCTACATCTTGTCTAATTATTTCCGCTTCTTCATCTGACTTATCATCTAGGGTTGATTCAACGTTCGAAACTATTTCTTTTATTGGTATATGTTTTAAAATCCGCTACGGCAATATCTTTTTAAAAAGATAATTATATAAAAACAAATGATTATATACCCCGCAATTACGGTAGTAGAATTATCATCGGATGAGAGCAACTTACTATACATTGGCTTTTTCCACAAAAACAACGTGCTATTTATTCTTAGTAACAAAACGAAATAATTAGCGAATACATAATAAAAAACAATTGTGTTGTGTTTTTACATTTGAAATATACAAGGTTAAGTGAATTATACTATACTTCTAACCCACATCGTGGATAACGAAATACAAAACCTATTGATTATAGTGTTGCAACGTTATAAATAAATTATCGACAATGTATTCAAAATGACTCAAATGCAATAGACCTTGTCGTAAGTTTGATTAAATAAAAGCGTAAAAATAGCTCGACAGAGAATTAATAATTGGCTGATTTCCTTCTTATTGTGTTAGATTAAATTTATAATCCAAAATAATTCAAAATTGATTTTTTTTTTAATAAAATAAATTAAAGTATTGGAAGAAATACCAGCAGGAAATATTTAATATTAAGTTAATTTTGTAGCAATACAATGTTCCAAACTAGTTTGGAAATACTGCAATACTACAATACTACAGTCAGAGTGAAATAATTTCTATCAGTTGCAATATTAATTTTCGAAAATAGCCACAGAAGACTCACAATGTTAAACGACATGTTCAAAATATAAAGCCATCATATGTTCTTCAAGATAAAATAAAAATTACCGGATGTAGCCTAAAGCACAATAGCCATTGTGCCTAATTTTAAAGGTCTGTCACTCTTATTGGGCAACCCTTTATATTATTTATTTTTGTTGTGTTTTTTTTTTATTTAATTAAGTCACGTCAGCGCTTACCGGCGTTAGTTACTATCGGCGTTATATAGTAACTTACCAACACCGAAAGACACATACAAATACACACAAACATCCATGCCCGCACCAGGATTCGAATCCGAGACCATTGGATTGTCAGGCGGTATTTTTGTTGGGTAGTATACCTACATATATTAATACGTTTACCATAATAAAAATAAGGCTGCTTGTATCGATTAAAAAAAATTATTTTAATAAGTTTTCGAAATGGTTTCACGCACCACGGCATTTTCTAGGAACATATCTACCTTGTTACAGGAAGGTTATGTAAATATATGAGTTAGCTACTGAAAAAAAAAGCAGCGTCTCTCACAGTTTACACAGTCCAAAGAAAAATGTAACTGCTTTGCAATAAATTCCATAGCGTAATTTATTTTTGGTTTTCGTTGGTTTTTTATTCAAAATAAATTTATTGTTAGTTATTTAACTCGAATATTTTAAAGCAGTCCTGATACTCTTTACTCTCTAAAGTAGTCTGCTGAATGTCCAAAATATTATCGAAATTCTGTCGTCAGTTTTACTTTTGGGGATAGCCAGAGGGTGCAAGGAGTCAAATCAGCTTAATATGTGAAATGATCGGCCATCATGTTTTAGGTCGGAAATTATATGCAGCCTTGCTTTTATGCATTATCGTGTAGCAAAGTCAATGTCCCTTCACATCCATATTCCAATTCGAATTCTTATTGATGCACCTGAACGTCAATACTCTGCAATGTAACAATTTTTTTTGTTAGTTACTTAAATTACAGCTACGACAACCGTCCGCCGGAGGTAATTGGATCGTGAGTCACGGGTGGATATCGTCGGCACTTCGGTAAGGGCGCCCCAGTTCTTCAGAATCACAAAAAAAAATTCTTAAACCGGGAAAAAGGATTTACCTACTCCAAAAAAACTCAATTAACTGTAACAATTATTTAATGATTATCATCATAAGTTCAGAGACAAATAAAAAACAAAAATGAAAAAAAAAACAAATAACTATTGCACAAAAAATGAAATTTAAATGGGATGCTTACAACTACCCTACTTAACTAGACTTGACTTAATAAGGATGAAAATGTTTAACATTAAACTAACCGTGTTAAAGTATAAGAGATCTTATCTAGCTTTCTTGAAACTCAAAATGATGGTAGACAAATAACTATTAAATATTAAATGGGCATTAATAGTGAAAATAAAAATAAAATAATGTTCGCCTTTATCCTTTGTGGTGCTGTTTAAATATCCGGTTATTGAAAAGTCCGGTAATTAGGATGGGTAGCTACTGACATGTACGGAGTCGTACGATTGGTATCATAAATGCTCCACATCAAAAATATCTGGTAACTAATATGTCCCGCATCTAAAATGTCCAGAGTCTAAGATGTCCGGATCCTAAAATGTCTGAATTCTAAAATGTCTCAATCTTAATATGTCCATACACTAAAACCCTCTCTACTGGAGTAATTAGTTAACCTGGACTATCAGCGGCTTCGACTACTGTATCGTTGCCCGTCTTTTTAATATGGAGACAACTATTCAGCACGAGGCGAGGTTTTCTTTAAGAGCCCCGCACTCACCGCGAAGTATTCAGGAGAGCTTTGAAGCAAGATATGCGTAAAATAGTAAAACTCGCAGTCATTAATCATGCAAACTATTTTATATGGTTCATAACTTCATTATAGTCCGGTTCAAGATATTTCGTTGCCTTTCGGCAAAATGTTAATTGCTCAAATAAATTTCAATAAAAATATTCCTAATTTCTTCAAAGGCGCCAGAGTCGGAGTGGTTTAAATTCTCAATAATTTCGGAAAAAATAAAATATTATTAAATTATTATTATTATGTTCGTTCTGAATTCAAGCATCTCAGCCTAGGCTGGTTGATATTATGCCAAAATGAGAAAGCAGTTCAGCTCCTCTCACTTAGCATAAGATTTTACGAACAATGTGGCATGTCTGCAAGAGTACTGCACGTTGTCCTATTATTATTATTTATTTTTTTTCCTTCCGTCCCTTTTTTTGTAGGTTTTCTGCTTTACTTCAGAATGTATAATCAGACAGCTTCTGCCAGGATTATAATTCACACAACAAGTACCGCCTGGTAATATGACATGTTCCCAGTATAGCAGCCTTCTGCATAACGGCTGTCAATTCATTAGGAAGTCCAATCCTCTCTAAATTTTGCTGGGGTCTCCGCTCAATAAGTCCTGTGGCTGATAATGAATGGCAATATCTCGATTTTTTCAAGTCTATAGATGTCTTTCAGTTAGTAACTCAAGTCCTGATATTTAGTTACCTTGTGAAAGTAAGTTGCTCTAATATTGTCGTCAAATCTTCTTTTAATATATATATTTAATAAGATATCTCGCCTATTGTTAGCAACAGCCCTATCCGTTGTCATGGCTGTATCCCAATAGATTTTAACATCAATATTTTCTTTGACTGACTCTGGCTGATAAATGTAAAATGTTTTAGTACTTTGGCTAAACCCTTCTTTATATATTAGATTACTATGAAGGATTTTTGCAATATCATTATGCCGATTGAGGTATTCTTTTGGGGCCATTTGACTGCATCCACTGATGATATGTTGTATGGTCTCAATACGTTGCGCACATCTTCTACATATGTCGATTGCAATATCTAGTTTTAGAATATATTTAGAATAATATCACGTAGCCATAACATGATCTTGTATGGCCAATAGCATACCTTCAGTTTCTCTTGTAAGCCATCCTTTAGTTAGGTAAAGTTGAGGCATTTTTATCTACTTCGCAACTTTAAAGTGACGCAGCGAATCTGCCGTGAATTGCCTTTCCTAGCCACTCATTTATTAGTCCTATTAGTATCCAGGTAAATTAATATTCCTATGGAAATAAGATATTAGGTTTCCTTTTTGTTTCAAGTGACTGTTTTCAGGAGACATCCCCGACCGCCATTTTTTCTGCTGATATGTAATCTAGCTGTGGAAGAATTTGGATGGTGTGCTCAATATGAAGTTAGGAGGACTCTCACCATCCTATCCATGGATTGGAGATCAGTTGTTGACCATTTGAGGATTCGAAATGTATATATTACCGCGGGTATTGGCCACGTGTTGATAGCCCATATCGTGTTTTTCGCACATAAACGAGTCTTTAATATTTTTCTTACTCGGCATCTGAGATCTGATTGGACTTTTTCCTTCATCTCTTTATTTTTAATGCCCAAGGCTTGCTGAAAACCTAAATACTTATAGGACTCTCCAATTTCTAGATTCTTAATTTCAATTCAGTCCAAACATTTTATTGCATCCCGTCTTTCAAGCCTTTCACTTTTCACTTTCCAAACCCAACTCCATGCATATTCCTCCACTAAAATTGTGCATTAGCTCCAACTGACTTTGCAACTGTTCTTTATTGGCAGCATATATTTTAATATCGTCCATGTAGAATAGATATGACAGCCTCCCGCCTCTTGACCCCTCGATTCCATATCCATATGGGCTACGTTTCAACATATTGCTAAGTGGGTTCAGTGCGAGACAGAACCATAGCGGACTGAGGCTGTCACCCTGGAAAATCAATTTTTTAATATGTCGATACTGTGTAGTATATGCAGTTTTATTATTTCGCACATTTAATTTGGCTTCCCAATGTTTCATCAGATGTTGCAAAAGTTGTATAGTTGTTGGGTCGATTTGTGTGTGCGGAGGGGAAATTCGTAATGGAATGTAGCATTTTCTTGAAAAAATTTGCAAAAACAATTCATGGAAACTGTTCAAACTACGGAAAGAGCGTTCATAATAAGAAGATTATATTAAATATTTTATAAATGTTGATTCGAAAACAGTATTTTGTCACATTTTATTTAGTCTTTATTTCAAATCGATAACAAATGGTTCAAACTTTTAAGATGATATATTTATAGATTTTAGTTGAAATGACTCAAAAACAAGACATAACGAATACATTACAGTTTTATTGGCAATAAAAAACATTTACTAAATAGAACAAGGTTCCATATAAAAATTATATTTTATTAAACATAACAATAACATGAAAAAGTATTTGTTATATATAAATACATAAATTATTTTTAAATAGTTATGGAAAGTTCTTACCTTCGTGAAAGTTTATTTCCGTTCTTGGCCGTTTATTCAAACAAAACTATATAACCTTTAGCTAGAACAGGTTCATTTATTATTCATCGTAGAAATAGAGTAGAATGAAAAGTTTAACAACCCCTATCCAGTCGTTAGACTCATTTTTCATGCTCGATTTTCTGATAAAATAGCCATAAGGCATCAACCGGTATTAGTAATATCAAATTAAGTAAAATACAACAACACACGCTCTATATTTTCTTTCGTATCGATCTCAAAAAAAAAGGAATTAAGAACATTAATTTTCCTAAACTCTAATTAGAATTTACATAACATTATAATGCCGAGCTACTATATAAAATTTTATAAATAATGATATGAGTAAGCCTGAGAGAAATGAAAAGAAAAATAAACAAAAAAAAAGAAAAATCAGAATGTAAAAACATTAAAATTATATTCCATAAATTAAAGAATATTTTAAATAAATAATAAAAATAATAATACTTTTCTAAAAGAAGTAAAACATGAAAAAACTACATAGAGTAAAGAAAATTTAAGCTAAGAAAGAAAAGAAAATGACTTTTGATATAAAATCAGACCGATATGTGATTCGAGCAAATATAAAAAGAAAAACGATAAAATGATATTGGTAAAGTTGAACTGTAACTGATACTGGATACTCAAATAGACTCTGTAAAGGATTACTACATGAAATAAGAAAATACGAACTACTTATTTCAGATTAACAGAAAACAAAATAGCTCGGGTCCAGAATTCATTATCAATAGTTTTTTAATAACAGTGTTACCGATATTATGCTTCATAACTTTGGAACATAATAGCAGCAACATTGTTTGAAATGTAAATATTAGACTGTTATGTTCAATACATTGTATGCATTCACCACGGAAAGAAACACAATTCAACAGTGCGTAGACATTGAAACTTGGAATAATCTATTCCAACGAAGCGCACTTCTGCTTTAATCGATTTATGAACAAACATAACCGCAGGATTTAGGGCCGATATAAATCCACAAGTGATTTAGAAGTTACCTCTTCATACTCAGAAAATCACTCTTTGATGCGGTTTTTCGCCTGAAGGGATAGAAAGGAGTGTGTTAACTCCGTGATAATCCCAAAAAACAGTCGCCATCACTTTCCCGACCGATGGAACAGTCTTCGCCTTTTTCGAAGTCGATTCACCCTTCAGAGTACACTGTTTCGACTGTGCTTTGGTTTCAGGAGTGTAGTAATGTATGCAAGTTTCATCTACACTTATTAATCGACGCCAAAACTCTTACTTACTTATTTCGCTTAAACTACTTCAACAGGGCTTTGGAAATGTTCATTCGAATGCGTTTTAGGTCCTGAGTGAGCAACAGCGGCACCCAACGCTCGTTAAACTTTTTCATACCTAAATCTTCAGTCAATATATACAAAACACGTTCTTTCGAGATGCCCATAGCCTCTGCATCTCTCTTAATTCGATGGTCGTCTAGCACCATTTGACGAACTTTTTCCATGTTAGCGAAAGTGGTTGCAGTTTTTGGCCCCGTAAACAGCATCCATCATGTACTTTAATTTGCGTAGATATATTGTCTTTCAAATGCAAAAATTTAAAGACTGCTCGATATTCAATTTTTTCCACCTTTACAGAAATACTGTGTGTATGTGTATGTACGTATGGCTCAAAATCTCCAAAAAAAAATAGATAATTTGGACTTGCGTAATGGTTCAAATCAAACCTAAATATCAATATCAATATCCAGTTTTCAGTAAAAATTTATAAACTAAGCATTTAGGAATATCCAAGATCTAATCTGACCTGTACAACACCTACCTCATGGTTGATTTTAAGGCTATCCAAAGTCCGTTTTAATATATTTTCACACCAATTCTCAAACCAATGAACTTTATGTATAGAATTAACACAATATTATGGATATCGAAATGCCATGTAGTCGATACATAATAAATGCTGCCCGTCTTGGAAATATTGATAATATTTATATGTATATATAGTATATATAGTTTATTATGTATATATAGTTTCTTCGTTTGTACCGATTAATTTTGTTGCAAGCAATCTTATATAAATTTACTACGCTGTATCATGTAGATATTTTAAAACTGGCAAGTTAATCTTTTTAAATTATCTCACTAATCAAATACAATTTTACATATTTTTATTCTGGTAATTAGGGCGCATAAAATTTTACATTAATTTAGCACTACAAAAACAATTCATGTCTTTATTTGAATTGTTATATGACAATAAAGACATAATAAATATTTATTAAGGAAATTATATTAATCTTCTTACAGAAACATTTAATTAGTGATATAAAAAAACACAAATCATTTTCCTAGCATTCAGCATTTTAAATGTAATGATTGAAAATTATAGTCTAATGGTATAAAAATTGTTTCTTAAAACATATTGCAAATGTATTTAATTATTATTTCTAAGTATACATATCGCATAATATTTACACATTGTTTATATATTATTTCTAAGTATACACATACATTTCCAACAGAATCTGCCAGTAATTCTCATAATATGATGAATATACGATATAGCATAAAGCAATCTACAAGTATGACGAGAGTAATGAATAAAACCGTGTAGAGAACTTTTAATATTGATGAGTCACTATGAAGCAAAAACAAAGGCATCAGAAATAAACAACTCCTTAGGTATTTTCAGTAGCAGTCTTCTCCCACGTCTAATTAAATAAAATTTGTGTTTTTCCATTAGCACATGATATATTATTGGTGATATTTAATTATATATTATTTGTGTCTACATGGAGTATCATAAAGAGGTATACGAAGTATCATAAACAATAGGTGTTTCGGTTAATAATGTCGATTTTTCGCAAAATTTAACCGTTTATTTCCATAACAAGATAAATTACTCCAATAATCAAAGTATTGGCCATCGATAGATGTTACTTTTTCCTATATTTCTGTCAAATAATGAATTTCTCGCCAAAAAAACTTTTGGTTTTTTGAGGTCAACCATTCATCAAGTCAAATGTTCACTTCTTCGTAAGAATGTAAGTGTTGTTCTGAAAGTGCGTGCTGCATCGATCGAGATAAGTGGTAGTCCGAAGGGGCTAAATCCAGTGAATACCCATTTCCCCTTTAACATTTTGTAACATGCTGCCGAGCATTGCCATGTTGAAAAATAACTTAAATGTGTCGTTTTTCCTTCAATGCTCGGTTCAATTTTATCAATTGTTGTCGGAATAAATCGTCAGTAATCGTTTCTGCAGTTTGTAATACACAGCTCGCATACTATCCCACTAAACACACAGCAAAGCCTTCTTCGCACGTATATTGCGCACTGGTTGTGATGTTGAAGGCTGACCTGGGTCTACTTTTGCACTTCGGATTGTTAAAACTGATCTACTTTTCATCACAGTACGGTCACAACTCGATGCAAAAAAACTTTCTTTTCTGTCTGACAAGCAAAATTTCACAAGTGGTTTTTCACCTTTCAATTTCTGTTTCCTTCGATTCATATGGAATCATTTTTCCTTCATTCTGGATCTTTTCCAATGCGTATAGACGTTCAGAAATGGTGGATTCAATGATTCTGCCAATTGTTTCAACGTTTGATTTAAGTCTTCATCCGATAATGCTTGCAAATTTGCATCTTCAAATTTTTTTCGGTATTTGATGCTTCTTGTCATTTCTTATCACAATCACCACTTTTAAATAAATACATTTTTTTCTGAAAAAACTTTTGAATCAACCCAATAGAAAAAGTATTATAAAATATGATGTAAAATATGACGAAGGCTGCTATTTATGTATCCGGAATTGGCAACAATAGTGTTGGTAGGCGCCAACATCTCACATATACATCGTAAGTTTTGCCATTATTAACTGTATACCTACTCAGAACATTTTGTCATATGGACGCTATATGTATTGTTTAGCGACATAAAAAACAGGACTTAACCCGTGCGAATTTTCATGTCATGATTTACTACGTGGATTATCTCAACAACAGTGCATCGATCAACTCACTTCGACTTTTCGCGATAAAGTACCATCTAAAACCACTGTATATCACTGGTTTAGTCAATCTAATCGTGACCGTCGTGTAAAAAAGTTCGTCCAATATCGGTTGTTGTGCCATCGACACTGTGGCGAACTGGTAAAGCAGGATTACCATGTAACATACTGTGAGATTGAGGCATCCCTAGACATTAATATTTCAAGTATACACAAAATTTTACATGAATATTTAGCCGTAAAAAGGATTTGTGCGCGTTGGACTCCGCATAATTTGACAATTGCACAAAAAAGCTCGTGTCGATTGGTGCAAAAAATGCTCAAAAAATACAATCGTGGTGCGACAAAACCCGTGTATAACATCTACACTGGTGACGAACCTTGGATCTATGCATACGAGTCCGAAAGTAAACAGCAGTCGACTGTATGGGTCTTTCAAAATGAGCCAAACCCAACTAAAGTTGTTCGCACAAGACGCACTTTTTTGAAGCAAATAGTCGCCTGTTTTTTTGAGACAAGTGGACATGTGGCTACAGTGCCACTAGAGAATCGTAGAACGGGCAATTCTAAATGATGCACAACCATTTGTTGCCAGGATGACAACGCGAGCTCTCACACATCGGACTAAACAACTCAATATTTAACCGGTCAAAACATCGAATTGATGGGTCATCCGTCGTACAGTCCTAATTTGGCACCCAGTGATTTCTTTTTGTTCTCGTCCGTGAAGAATAAACTACCTGGTCAACGATTTTTTCCACGCCACAAGAAGCGGTTGGTGCGTTTAAAATGCATGTTTTGGAGATACCTCAATAGGAATGGAAAAGGTGCTATGAAAATTGGTTCAAACGTATGCAAAAGTATATGGATCATCGCGGAGAATATTTTGAAAAACAATAAAACCATTTTCAATGATAAATAGTTGTTTTTGTTTATTATTCCGGATATATAAATAGCAGCCCTCGTATTAGAAGCAGTATAATGAGTATAAAAACTTGATTAAAATTTGATTATATCATAGGTTACTGTGGTTACATGTTAGCACTATCCTTTTGCTGAAATGTAAGTATGTTTGCCTCTCCATGACAACTGGTATAGAATCACATAAAACCTTTTTCAATCAGAATATTTAAAATACTTCTAAAAACTAAAAAAAAATTGTTATAAGCTCATGCTGCTTTTTATTTTTTTAAAATAACATTTACAAATATATTATCACATATAATAATAATTATTATTTTTAACCATTCGATATTTTATATACTTACTGCTTGAAATATTATAAATATATTGACGTTAATGAGGTATAATTTGAGGTAATTTTCACATATTTAGTTCTATTTTTAAAACCTATTTTCTTAGAAATAAAAGCTGACCTATCGAGTATACAGTAAAAGTTCACGCACATTTTTTTAATTTATGGAATAGGAAAAAACGCTGCAATCAATAAGAAATAACAATTGTTACTTGGTACCATTCTATATTAAGCGGACTGGTCTTTCTTTACAATCCCAACGGAGACAGACCTACTTCAGGAATGCGACCCCCTTGATTTTCTCTCTCCTTCCATGCCCTAAGAGAGTATCATCTTCTAACCCTCAAATCCTATACAGGTCACATTTTTATTGCATCTATATCACCTCCACAATATTCGAAATGACCTGTTTAGCGTGTGAAGATTATGGCTAAGACCCGCCCCAAGTGGACACATATACCAAATAACAAATAAATGAATTCTTATCATGACGGCGTGGAAATTCAAATAGAAGAATAGGTCAAGGTCACTGTTGATAACATTGGTGCAGTTCGCGACCTTATCGAAGAGGACCGGCGGCTCACTACTCATGAAATCGCTTTAAAGGTGAGTATTGGCTTTGGAGGTGCTCAAACAATTATCAGAAATCATCATGGCTGCAATAAAATATGTGCCCGATGGGTTTAGAAGTTGTTGATCGAAGATCAAAAAAACATCCGATTGCAAATCAGTAAGAGACTTGAATCGATTTCGGCGGGAAGGAGAGACTTTTTTGAAGCGTATCGTGACATATCATGAAACATGGGTGTTTTATTACACTCCAGAATCAAAAACGGCGAGTAAGGAATGGCGATGGAAAGGCGAAATCTGCCCTGTAAAGGCCAAAACCCGTCTCTCAGCCAGTAAGGTTCTCGCGACTGTTTTTTTTCGACTGAAAGGGAGTTTTGCTGATTGATTTTCTGCATGATCGACGAACGATTAATGCTGCCTACTACTGCCAGCTGCTGGAGCTAAGAAAATCCGCTTACAAGACAAAAAGACGCGGTGTCCCCATCAAAGACATCCTCCTTCACCATGACAACGCCAGGCCACCCACAGCGGTTTTGATGAAGGAAAAACTGGATAATATGCATTGGAAAACCTTTGAACACCCTTCATACAGCCCCGATTTGTCACCCTGTGATTATTTTTTGTTTGCGCTCTTGTAAGATGAACTTGGAGGGGATCCTATTTGATAACGATCAAGATGTTGAGGGCTTTGTAAGCAATTGGCTCATCACACGAACTAAAAGTTTCTACAAGCAAAAACACATTCACACATTCGCAAGCTTCCAAACCGCTAGAAAAAATGTGTAGAGAGTTAAGAGACTATGTCGAAAAATGATCAATAGTTTTCTGGTATTATTTTATAAATAATAAATATGTATAAAACAATTTCAGTTTATATTGATTCACCCTCGGATAATACTTAAATTATCAAAATGTCACATCTTATAAGTTATCCAGGGGTATGCTGTTATCACTGCCTCAAAAAATGAAAATATTAAATGCCTACTTGATGATATTTCAAAAGATAAATAATTCTGGGTGGCTTTAATGCCACATTTGGAAATAAAAACACTGAGAAGATTCCCAAAAGAGTATATTTCGAGCTAGGTACAATAAATAAGAGAAGTGACAGGTACAAATTATGTACCTAGAAGAAGAAATGATAAATAAGCGTGGAAAAACTTAATAAACAGTGGGTGGACGATATTAAAGGAGTAATAAGAAGAGATTGGCATCAGTTAGCTCAAAACAGAACAGGTTACATATACAGAAGTGGATGCAAAAAGCTACTAATGAAAAACATTTTCTATATTTTATAATATATTGTAAATTTTATTAATTCCTTACCATTTTACAGTTATGTTTTGTGTACATTTTTTCTTCAAATAAGTTACGATTCATTAATTTCACCCGTCTGATTTTCCTTTATATACCAAGTGTGTAAATAATGTAATGAAACTGGTAAAGTTGCGTTCGATCTAGCAATACTATCAGCTTCTCCTTTAAGGTGAGTCAGGATTAAGTCTGATACATCTTCAGTACGAGTTTGAGCTCCCTAGAGTCACTTGGTGAGTCAATGAGTCACAATAATTTCAAGCAAGGGTGCAAAAGTCCAAATGACCAAATTAAAGATAAAAAAAGATCATAACATTTTTGATAGCCAGAGGATCGTCCACAAGGAATTTGTACCTCAAGGCCAAACGGTAAGCCAGCATTTTTAGCGAGGTGATCTTAAAAGACTTCGAAATAGGGTCATTCCTGTGAGACCGAACATCAAGAACACATGGGTCCTACATCGACTACATCGACAATGCGAATTGCCTCACATCAATTTCAATTAACGAGGTTTGTCACTTACGCAATGGAAATATCGAGTTCACCAAAAGAATTGCTACAGACCACCAACTGACTCTAGGACTCTTCCTAGAGTCACTACTCAAACTCGCGCTGAAGACTCATTAGATGTTGGCCTTCAAGAAGATGCTAACTGTGTTGCTAGATCGAATGCTACACACCATGTAAATTATATTAAATTCAATACAGTGGTGGCTCGTGTGGGAGTGCGTTGGGGCGCCGCCCTTCCAGCATTTATCACAGTAAACAATTTTTCAGAGCAATACACCATATTTTATTTCCATTCAATTTCTTTCCTTAACTCATTTTCCTGGTTCACCTCCTGTATGGGGTTTCAATAGAACGAAAAGTAAAAAGGAGGAAGGGGAAAGCAAAAAAATCTTCAGCAACACTATTTTCTTCTACGCCCTCCCACTTTAAAAACCCACGAACCGCCACTGATGCAATAAAACTAAATGTTTTCTCGATTGTCATTTTTAAACTACTATAATTTTAGAACATTTACATCTAGAAAGTAAACGTGGCTATGAAAGTAAAACATGAATTAATAAATTTGGTAAATAATCAAATACTATGATATGCTAAAAACACTCTTTCGTTGCCTTAATCTGAAAATAAACTTGGATGACCTTATTCGGAAATTGCCTGATAGCATAGCACGATATTTACGATTTCCACTTTCACTAAAGGTATGAATAAACAATACAGTATTATAAAAGTTGATAATCTGTGAGTGAGTTTTAACAATTCGTCATAAAATAACATTCCATCATACCATGAGAACATTAGAATAGATTTATTTTTCGAAACAATGTAAATTATCACATAGTATCAGTTTTACTTTTTGATTCTAATTAGAATAAATCATGTTTTCTAATTAGAACGTTATACATTTTAAAAAACATGTTTTTACACCATTTCAAAATTTTTAACTTTTTTCGGGGCCATTATACATCACACGGTCTTTCTATAAGTCTACTAGGTGTGTCCGGAAAGTAATGTAATTTTTTTTAACCATTACATTTGTTGTAGAATACATTACAGACGTTTAATATTGTTCGAAGTAGTTCCCTTGGGCATCTACACACTTTTTCCAATGGCTCTGCCACGCACGGTATGCATCCTGGAAGGCTTCAACGGAGACGTCAGCAAGGGCCCTCGTCACGGCGCCTTGTACGGCTTCAATCGATCCAAAACAAATTCCTTTCAGGGCGGTCTTGATCCTCGAGAAGAGAAAAAATCGACCGGAGCCGTGTCCGGACTTTGCGTCGCCAAGTTGTGCTTTGCCAAGTACTCACGGCCTAGAGCTCCCAGGTAGTAGCGATATCCTTTCTCAGTCAGACGACCCTTTTTCCCAGTCTTTCCAGCACATCAACGCAGTAGGCAATGTTCATGGTTTGTTCTTCAGGAGCAAACTCTCTGTGGACCGCACCCTTTACGTCGAAAAAGACAATCAACATCATTTTCACTTTCGACTTGCTCACTCTTGCTTTTTTCAGTTGGGGAATCCTGAGATGTGCCACTTACAGCTTTGACGTTTTATTTCTGGGTCATACTCGAAACGCCATGTTTCATCCCCGGTAAAGACATTGTCCAAGAGAGAAGGTTCATTTTCCACGCGTCCGAGAAGTCCAGTCGTGACAATCACCCGGTGATTCTTCAAATGTCAAAAGCTTGGGAACCAGCTTGGCACACAAATGTATCATGTGCAATTTATCGGTCACCAGTTCGTGTACAATTGTTTTGGGAATGTTCAGAGTTTCAGCAATCATTCGAACACTCAACCGACGATCAAAATTTAAAAGAACACGCACACGGGCCAAATTGACGTCGATTGTGCTAATTGACGGCCGTCCAGCGTGTGGTTCATCGACCACCTCTTCCCGGCCTTCCTTAAACGCTTTCAACCACCGCGAAACACACCGATTGCACAATCAATAGGTTGGTGTCCGCAAGAGGTTTGTTCAGTTTAGAAAAAAAATGTATTGCAGAGCGTTTCGTGACATAGACATTAAACAGACGTGCGCGGAGACATCGATCCTAACGCCTTATCTGCTCGAAGCAGACTTGTGAAGGCTTCGCTTTGAAGCTGAACATCCCCCCCCCCCCCTAATCCAACCGGTTGGAACGCTCTGTGGCTACTTTAAGTGCTAGCACAAAAAAATGCATTACTTTCCGGACACACCGGTATATTCTATATTTTACATAGCTATGAATATAAAAAGAAATAATGTGTATTATCTTCACATTTTGCTTTATTATTTCAAAAAACCTAAACTAACTTTGGAGGGATTAAAAAAATATGTACTATCTAAAGAGTGGTTTTTTAGTGTGTCCGAACTTCTAATAGGGATCGCTGTCAAACTAAATTAATGTTTTCGCGCATGTCTGTAAATCTTTGTCTCAATAGTCTGACAAATCATCATGGAACTTTTAACATTAGAGCAACGCTTGCAAATTGTCGAAATGTATAATAATTAATGTATTTAATTCGTCGCTGTTCGCAGGAAGTTGGGCTTTGTTATTCGATTATGTAGTTTATTTAATTCCGAATTTGAATGGTATTGATCCAAAGGAGATGTGATTCCAACAACAGGACGACTTCACAACACAAGTCATACAGCCAACGCAACAATCAATTTATTGAGGAAACAATTCGCTTAGAAAACTATTTCGAGGAACGAACCAGTTAATTGGCCACGAAAGTCATGTGATTTAATGCCCTTAGATTATTTCCTTTCTTTGGGGTTATGTTCTCAATCTCTGGTCTATGCCGATAAACCAGCAACTATTCACGCCTTGGAAGCCAACAAAGCTCAAAAAACAACAAAGCAACAAAAAATTGCGGACATAAGATGGCAGTTACTTGAAAAAGTGGTCGGAAATTAGATTGACAGAATGCGCTTTGTCAGAAGTAGCGACGGCGGACATTTGTCCGAAATTATTTTCGAACATTAATGCCATTGAATGTTATTTCATATAAAATAAATAGTTTCAAGGCATCTAATTTGGTTGTTGTTTTATTTGAATTTATAGTACAGACGCACTAAAACAAATCACCATATATATGACAATGATGTACTAACACATCATAAATTCCACTGACCAACTTGGCCACTCCCATATCCATCCGCAATGGGTTGCGAAAATGCCAAGATACTGATCCATTTTTCCCCATAACGGATATCGGTAATAAAAAATGCATAATCTACGATAACGTAGAACATAAAAGATCATACCAACGACTGATATAACTTAACTTCAAAGGTGTTATTACATTCCGAGGCTATGATTTATCGGTGGTAAACTTATGAAGATGTTATTAAATCTTGCCTGACATGAAAACTTACAAGTGGGCTTGTGGAGAATATATTAAAAATATTCAAATAACAAAGGACATTTTTTCCATCCTCCACGTAATACAATAATTGCTCATTGCTTCAGCCGCCCCCAAACGTCAACTATCGTCTCCCGAGACCGGTTTCTGATAACAGCTCGAGCCCGACTGATAACAGCTTAATGCCAGAAACCAATCTCGGGAGATGCTTGTTGACGTTTGAGAGCGGCTGAGGAAATGGACAATTATTACGTTGAGCATAGAAAAAAATTTCCTTTTTTTCCATTTTCCCTTTTTTTTTTTCTTGCTTGACTTATTTGACCTCAAACTCCATATTCACCGGACCAATCAACCACCGGTTATCACTTGTTCTAATCACTGAACTTGAATCAAATGGCATTTGATATATGATAATTAGAGACTAGACTTGTTAAAAAAGATAAGTGAATACATCGGTTCATGAAATGGCGTACGCCATCACTTATTTTTTGTGAGTACATTGGATTATTTCATTTGTGTATGCTGAAAAGTTAAAAAGTAACAGTACGAAGTAAACACAACGATAAAGCTAAAGTTAGTATTAATTTATTTTTCTATAGGACGAATCACTACAAATCGTCATGATAATCGTCATGATACAAATCATGACAAAATTGCGATGTATTCAAAACGATACAATCCCAAATTTCAAATTTAGAACTATATTTATGTTTTACGCCCCCGCAAGCCACCTTAGAAGTTGATTTGTATGAACATTCCCCGTCTAACTCATCTCAACACGCATGAGGAACATGCCTGCCAAGTTTTAAGTTTATAGGTCTTATAGTTTCAAAGAGCCGGTCGCGTTGGCGCGAACGGTAGAGTGACGGTCTGTCGCTGCTGTGCCGAAACGGCATTGGCAGAGTAGTTGGTTCGATTCTAGCGCTCGGATGGTTGTTTTTCTTTAACTCTTCTGTTCGTCTTACTTCCTACCTTACACACACACACACACATATATTAATTTATATATACACACACGCACACACATATACACACCTAAATGTCTGTGACTGTTTCTAGGCAAGAGTATAAAATCCGACGAATTACCCCTCAGTTACGCCAGTTTAAGGTTGGGTAAGGCCGGATGCTTTCTGAGAAGTGTTCTACGTTGGTCACCCGCCGGTCGGTAGTCTTCCTGATAGACTTATGGGTAAGCACATAACCAAGGGTTGATAACCTGAGGGGGGTGCTGGCCTGAGTTGTCAGTGGCTGATGACGGTGGTTCGGAACCACACCTTAAGCTGTAGGTTCAGTCGCTAAATAGCCTTGTAGTTGCGTCTCTAACCCGAATCCTTAACCTTAGTTTCGGAGAATTAACGAAATGTGAGTGGTATTTATATATAGATTTTATTATGTATATAGATTTATTATGCAGATTTTTTTTATATATTTTATAAATTTGTTTTTGTTTTTGCTTACACGCCAGTCGGTAGATTTATTATGCAGTTTTTTATGTATTTTTCTGACCGCTTAATATTATTTTTTGTTTTTTCTTGGGATTTGGGTCAATTTTAATATTTTTTTTTTATTTTGTAAACATTTCGGTTTCTTTATTAATATTTTAATGTATACATATATATATATATATATATATATTAGCAAAATAAAAATATTATTATTTTCCATTCTTTTCATCCTTTTTCCCAGCCAAGCTGGATTTTAAATAAAGTGCGGGCCGGAGCCAAAACAACTTCTTCATTCTTCCAAAAATTTTCAGGCGATGCGAGTGTTATTAAGCATTACCGCCCTCTGCATTATTTTAAAAAGATTTTCTTCTAGTCCCAGAAATTTTATGTTATTTTTGAGGTTCTTTGGTATAATGTAAATTGTTGAAATTATCAATGGTTCGATATGGACTTCGTTCAACTTCCATATCCGCTCTGTTATACGACTTGTATTACGACTTGCAAGCTCCAGGTGGACTATACTGACCACCTGATTATGACGGTGAATATATTCTCCTACAATGTGTTGGATAGTCTCAGGCTTTTCGTGGCATTTCTTACATGTGTCATTTGATACTCGTACATCCTTAATGATATATTTTTGGTAGTTCTTAGTGTGCACGACTTGATCCAGAACTGCACACTTAAAGCCTTCAGTCTCCGGAAAAGGCCTCCCCATGTTAACCAGGTATTCGACGCACTCTTGTCGACTTCATGACCGTCAAGATCATAGGGGTGCTTACAGTGTAGAGACATATTTTTCCACTCTTGTATAATTGTTCCAGTTGTCTGAATAATAATAATAATTATTATTATTATTATTATTATTACAATTGATCGAAATCCTAAGAAAAAACACAAAAATAATATAGATATAGCTTATATATACGTATCAATGTAAACCATTGCCGGAACTTCACTACATTATAATAATAATCATATGTCCTATTCCCCGACATAATCGAGTTCTATGCCAAGTTTCATTAAAATCCTTCCATCCGTTCGAGCGTGATTGAAAGACAAACATCCAAATAAACAGACTTTCACATTTATACAGTAAGATTACACTTTAGTATAGGTTGAATATGAGTAACTATACTTAGTACTAGATGCAGGACCTGCCTACAAATACTGATTGGTAATACTGGTACTACTAATTGGTTCAATCTTAAATTAACTTTTTACATTTCTAACAGTTTACAGTTTTTACAGTTCTAACAAAGACTAATCAATTCTTCTATTGAAACCTTTGGCGTGAAAAATCATTACGCTTCAATCTGATTGAATAGATTGAGTCATCTCCTGAAGACGCTAACATGGTTTGCGAAACGCGCATAGAGAAAAAAACAAGTGATTTGGTGTCTATTGAAGAATTCACTGCCAAATGATCGCTATTTTTTTCAGTTCATTTCGATAGACTTTTTTAATGACTATTATAAAGTTCTATATATCTGATATGATCAACATTAAAGCATAAAGATTTCATATTGAACATATACTGTTAATCAAAAATGTGTGACTATATTAACTATAGTGATAGGTCTTTGTGGTTCTTATCTATTTTTGTTTTTGATAAGAGAAACAATTATAATACATTAAAATAGCTTAAATTAAACTAAGGTGTTAGGATTAAAAGCGCATTACCAACGAAGAAGACTATTTAACGACTGGACCTGCATCTTAACGTGAGTTCCAAACCACGGTCATCGCCTACCGAAAACCGTGATCAGCACCCCCGTCGCTCTCGAGAACTCTACCGACTGGCAAGTGAGGTAGAAAACCTCTCAAAAAGCACGCGGTCTTACCAGCCACATTACAAACATAAAGGTCTTATATTGAACATATACTTTCGATCAAAAATTTGTGAATATATTAAATATAGTGATAGCATTTTATTAAATGAAACTTATGACCTAGATATTTTGCCCAACAAAAAATGGCAAATTATACTCAAACAAATCAAAAAGTAACCATAGAAACATCAAATTATCTATAGTACTACTATCTCAATTTAATAAAAAAATATTTATAATAATAAGTGCATTTCTAAAAATGTTATATAAAATATATATAAATATACAAATATACAAATCATTCAGTGTCTCATTACTTTTTATGTTCTTTTTTAATAATTCTAATTTTATCGAAGGCCATTACATTGAACTATTTACTATTTCAACTACAAAAAAGTAATTAATTAATTTAATGAATGTTCGCTTCCATTGTTTTCCACGAAAGTGGGAATTACATTAACATAGATTAAATTCTAAACGATTCAGGTGATATGATCATTGTAAGCATAAATATCTCATATTGAATATATACTGTTGATTAAAAAACTATATTAACTGTAGTGAAAAAATTGAATTATACTAGATGGCTCAAAAATGTATGTATGGACGGACAGTTGTGAAAATTTAAACGTTTCGTCTAAATTTTTGTTACTGAAATTTTCTAAATAAAAAATAGATTTTTTTAACCTTTTTAAGTATTAACTGATCAAAAAGAAAAATTGTTTTGTATACACAACGCTATGAAAAATATATTGTATAACAAATGCGCGGCAACATTTTCGTGCCATGGTATTTTACAATTTAAATGTGGTCTTATTTGACAATAATGCATCAAACGTAGTTATTCGGTTTTTGGTGATAACTCAGGAAAAATGTCTATAACTTGTTTTTAGAATTTAAGCATAGCCAAAAAATTTAAGTAACGAATTTCGTGCAGGTCGTCCATCAACATCTGTTTTTTCGAAAAACATCGACTATGTAATATAAATGATAGAGATCGATGTGCAAATGACATGCATAAACATTTGGCTTCAAAAATAGATAGCATCTACAAGAAAATATAACAGCAAGAAAATACTCAAAGGATTCAGGCAAGCAAGCAAGTACATATTTGTTTTTGTCTGTATGTTTTAATTATATTCAAACCGCGGGTCCAGTAATTTCAATGCGTTTTGGTATGTGGGGAAAATTCTTCACAAATTTGTATTTAACAACACCAAAGGTTCAAATAGCAAATATATATTTGCTAAAAACCTCGATATATTCATTTGAACTAGAAAAAATGCAACAATCTATAATTTAAGTAGTCCAAATTGAGTCCAAAACAAAAAAAGTGATTAGTTCGTGCACTCTTTGGAAAATAATTTATTTAATCGCTCTTTGATTTTCCTGATCCTGTTGCTGCATTAGTTTTGGAGAATGGAAGAACTACCAATACCAAGTGATACACCACAATGTGTTTGACGGAACTCATCAGTGGATTGTAGAACGAATCAATCATCCATCCAATTAGTCCGTTGGCATCATTTATTATCATGACGACTCTGATACAATCGCACCAATAACGCTATGTAATATTGACTACTGATTGTTTTACCTTTCTCGAGATAATCAATTAACAATATCCCATTCGCATCCTAAAATACAGAGGACATAACCTTGCCTGTCGATGGTTATGTCTTTGATCGCTTTGGAGAAATTTCACCGACTGCTGTCTACTTAGCTGACTGCCGATTTGACTTCGCAGAGTAGTGATGCATCCATGTTTCATCCACTATCACACACTGAATAAAAAATCCTTTTTTTTTTCATCCTTTTTAAACAGCTCCAAACGTTGCTCGGAATCATCAATACATTGTTGTTCTTGGTCCGCTGTGAGCAAACGCGGTTCTCATTTCGATAGCAATTTACGCATTCCCAAATGTGTATGCAAAATGGTGTAATCACTTCGTTTCGACATCTTCATGATATCAGCTATCTTCTGCCGCTTTACATTACGGTTTTGCAAAATAATTTTTTGAATTTGTCTGATGTTCAACATCACTTAAAGCACAACAACTCAGCAGTTAATAGACAGATTGTAGAAATTTTGATACATGACGTGTGAAGGTTGGCATAATGAACCCCCGGTAAGGATTGTAAGGAAGTGACGCCATCTATACAATCTTCTTCTATGTTCGTAAATATTTTCTTCCAGAACTCCCCTGGACAAAGAATTCGTCAAATTACGTAATAATGTTTTATGTAACACGTCTTCGATAAAAATAATAATAAACTTTTGCAGTTGTTATTTCCTTGCACGTTTCAGTTATTAACCATGAGATATCGTGATGTATATATGAGAAAGACTGTTAACATTTGCTTACTGTCTTCAGTATGTCTAAGGCAATATGGGAACTGTGATAACGACATAAAAAATAAACTTGATTGTAAACACCAGATATAAGGCTATACCCAATTTCTATAAATAATTCAAATTTAAATGGCACCCAACAGCACTAATATCGAATTGTCTTGTTATTATTTCATTATTATCTTAAATAAACAATGAAGCTTTATCATCTCAATCATTCTAATGTGATTCGATAATTATGTTAAATTTGATATTAATAACACAATATATAGAGTTAAAATACATTAACTAATAAAATAGCTTAAACACTTTATTTAATGACATTGCCCTATATACACTAGAATACTATCTTTGTAAGAGCAATAAAAAATAATTATGCAAACAATATTAACACCAGCACAAATCTAGAGATCATAAAGTCATTAGGAAAACGCTTAGAATTAATCTAACCTAGTTAGATTTCCAGATTATGTAATAATAAAGCATATCGAATTATTCATCCAATTGGTCCAAGATATTCTCAAATATTTTCAAAAAAATTACGTCTCTGCCTAATTATCAAAGACCAAATAGTCACGATAAGGATAAACTATCTATTCAAAAATACTGTTTATCAAAAATTTCCTTATATATGAATATAACGCAAGAACTAATTCTTCTCGGATTCCACATTCTTATCTGACTGAAGAATTTAATGAAAACTTCCATTTGAACCATATCAGCTGAACGATACACAAATAGAAAAGCGAAAAACGGTATGCGAATTTTTGCTTTCTTGGTATAAAAAAAAACTTTATTATATCGGATCATGGCTGGAGATGAAAAATTGATACATTTCGAGAACCCAAAATACAGAAAATCGTGAGTTGACCCAGGACAACCATCAACATCGACCGCAAGATAGAATAGCTTTGGAAAGAAAACAATGCTGGGAATTTGGTGGGATCAGACAGGTGTCGTGTACCATGAGCTTCTAAAAACAGATAAAACATCTAATACCGTTCGCTACCGCCAACAAATGATCAATTTGAACCATGCATTGATCGAAAAGCGGCTAGAATGGGCTACAAGAAACCATTTCTGCACTAGGCTGGGAGCTTTTGCCCCATCCGCCGTACTCACCAGACTTGGACCCTTTGGACTACCACTTATTTTCATCGATGCCTCTCGCAGTTTCAATGAAACACTTCAACAATTACGGAGATATCGAAAAATAGCTTGAGAACTGGACCATCTCAAAAAATGTACGGTTTTTCTGAGACGGTATAATAACTTTCAGATATACATTTTTTTTAAGTGAATTTGTGGGAGTACCTCAAAAACGCAAATACTTTTGTTACACTCTAGTAAAATCTACTTTCTTTGATCAAATTAGAAATAGTATATTTTTGCGTAGTCTCGGAATTTTACCAGGTTCAGTGGTTAATAATTCGTAATTTTTTCTTAAAAAATCACGTTTAATTTGGAAGAAAGGTAAAAAATGGTTTATTCAAAGTATGCGACATCGCTAGCTGCACAATTTTCCCATCTCTCTGGTAATTTGTGGATGCCCTCCCAGAAAAATCGTACATCCGAGATGGTCCAGTCATCAAGCCATTTTACGACAAGTCCGTGATTATTGGAGTGTTTCATGGAAAGTGCGTGAGACATCGGTGAAAACAAGTAGTAGTCGGAAGGGATCCAAGTCTGGTGAGTACAGGTGGTGTAAAAGTTACCAGCCAAGTGCAGAAATGGTTTATCTGACCGCTTTCGCTGTGTGTGATGGGGCATTGCCGTGCTACAAAATCCGTGTCTTGTAGCCAGTTTTGTTCACTTTTCGATCAATATATGGTTCAAATTGATCATTTGTTGACACTAGTAAACGGTAGTATTATTTCAGCTGGTTTCAGAAGCTCATGGTACATGACACCCTTCTAATCCCACCAAATACACAGCATTATTTTCTTTCCAAAGCGATTCTGTCTTGCGGTCGATGTTGATGGTTGTCCTGGATGAACCCATAATTTTCTGCGTTTTAAGCTCTCGAAATACATCCATTTTTCGTCTCCTGTCACGATCCGATGCCAAAGAGTATTCTTCTTTTATTCCGAGAAAGCAAAACTTCGCACACTATGTTTCGTTTTTCCACCTGTTTATCGTTCAGCTTTTCGCCCATTTTTCTGCCTTCTAGATATTTCCCATGGCATATAAACAATCACAAATGGTTCGGCGACCAACATTTAACCTTTCTTGTATTTATTATTGAGATTGCATATCGTCTTGTTTCAACAATGGGCGTTTTTTGTCTTTCAAGTCGAAATCACCATTTTTGAATCATCTAAACCAACGCCCACAAGTAAGTTTCCACAAGTATATGACGGCTGTCATTTGTGTGTTCTTTTGATTGAACGAGAAAAGCTGTACGTGTCGCAAATGCTCTTTATTTGGCTCGAAACTCGACATGTTTACCATACGAAAAAAATATTACACTTACTCGAAATCGTTTAAACATTAATGGCGTTTTGAAAGGTACTATTGTAGCAACACAATGACATAAGAGATTAGACTGTGAACCGACTCTTGTTTTCAGCGCCATCTGTTAAAAAATTAAGAACTTACCGCCACAGCTAGTATATTGGTTAGTTCAAAAAAATCAAATAATCAAATAACATATATATATATATATATATATATATATATATATATATATATATATATATATATATATATATATATATATATATATATTAGACTATTAGTCCGGGAGAACATCCAATCGTTTGTTGTTTTATTGGGAACGTGCAGACGTTTCGCCAAGATCACACTTAGCATTCTCAATGCATGTCTGAAGACTTGAGAAGACTTGAGTCTGAAGTGTGAATCAGTCTACAGACACGCATTGAGAATGCCAAGTGTCCCACGTTCCCAAAAAACGGGACACAAACGATGTACTCCCGGACTAATAGTCTAATGTATTCTTCGCGCGAAATTGCATTAAATATGGTAATTAGCACTGAAAGGGGACACAATGAATAAGTTATTAAATTTTAATCATTTTTAGTATAAAGATATCTAAATCAAAAATATTAAACAATGAAATTTCAAACAATTCAAACAGTAGATTAGCCAATAATGATTAATAATGTATTGGTTCATCTCAATGAGTTATATACTAATTATCTGGTCTAGGCACTGACCAAAAATGATTTGATTTGTTCTGAAATATTCCATCCAAATATATTATTATCTAAAAATTCCAGTATTTGAAAAGGATTAGGTAAATTCAGTTGTCAAGTGAAGTTATCATATGTAATTAATTGGTAATAGATCTGGTTCTGGTAGCCAAGGAAAAACGTAGAAAAAACAAAGACCTCTAAGAAAGTTAAAGTTATCCTTAAAACATAGGGACGCTGAAGCGCTCTAGACAAAATGTTGGCGGCACCACTCCAGGTCTTGGTGTTTTTTAATTACCTCTAGTAGTGTGGAAGCCCGACTTCGTTATGATTTGCCAATTCTAGACTTTTTGTCCGTACTGTTTATTAAGGTAAACCGCTAGCAGTATACGGTTAAAGCACTAGTCCTGCCTGATGGTCACATTTCATAATAAATCACCGTTATCATCCCACTTAAGGAAAACTATGATCTACACACTCGCCCTTAAGGACCCAATGTGAACGCTAGGTTCTCAGATCCTCCGTCAAGTTGAGCAATAACGCGGAGAAAAGCAGGAGCAAGCGAAAACTCACTGAAAAATAAAATATATAATTTTTATCGTCCAACTAAAACAAAAACACATTAGCAATAAAACTGTTATTTGTATCGTGTTATTATTTTACTTTGGTTATAGTTAAAAGTATTACTTACAGATATTTTTCTACATGATAAAATGTGTAATTACTATTAAGGTAATAACTTGAAAATAATTAACAAGCACATATGTGCACAATTAATGAATATATTATTGCAATGCTATTCGACAGAAAATGACTATAAATAAATATTTCTTAAAAATTATGTTTAATTTTTCAAAAAAATATTAAATTAGAAACAGATTTCTTCGGTTTGCTTAATGGTTTATCCATGCAAAAAAAGTTTAATCAACACACGAAACTCGGCAACATGCATTCAATCAATTTTCAAGAACAATTTAAATAAACGAAACAATTTGAAAATGACTAGCAGCAAAATTAATTAATGAAAATTTAGCTCCAAGAATGAGTCGTTGGATGTTTTTCTTTAAATTCTGAGAAATTTGAATAATATTATTATACACCTTTCCTTCAAAATGCAGCTCGAAAGATGATCATTTCGCACATCATTCTTGATGGCTAATCTTCGTCCCCATTTAAGGAAAAAACACGCTCAAAAAAATTGGTTCACAAAAAAAGGTACAAGATTCCCCTCTCCAAACATGGTGATGTTTTGAGGGTGATGACCACACTGCCAACTTTTCGAAAAAGTAGGGAGCGATATTCCTCCAAAACATAAACTACACCACATCTTGATGGTGGATCTCTCTTGTTTTTTTATCCAATATTTATTTTAACATGACAATTTTATTTGTTTACGATATAAAAAAGAGTTTAATGTAAGAAAAATTTTCTTCAAAACAACGAGTCCTTGTATCGGCATTACATTATTTATGCTTTTCATTCTATATCAAAAGGATTATCATTATCACAAATATTTCCAAAATCTTTTCCAGATCAGTGCAAATAACGGCCAAATTTTCCAAATACGTTTTTGATCAGTCGTTTGTATTCTAAACACTAGTCAAAGTTCGTGGTAACTCAACATGTTGATTCGTAAATTTGACTCTAACCATCCAATCATTACAATTTTAAGTTATAAAACCCTTTTTACAAACGTACTTTATTATAAAATTAAGTAAATATATAATTATTTGCGCTTATTAAAACAATTAAACTGAATTCAATGATTCTAGTAAATGTGTTTAATTTCTACTTAATACGAGAACACAGTGAAAAGTCAGAAACTTTTCAGATAGATACTAGTGTAACCTAAAGCGTACAAGGAATGAAAACCAATGAAGAGTTTTTATATAACTTTCGACCGACAATTGAAATAATACCTTGATCGTTCTTTCAATCCCGAAATAAAAAAAAATGTTCATTGTTTTATAATATTTATATTTATGGTGAATTTAAAAATTCGGATGTGCCAATAATTCTTTTAAAAAGAAAAAAATGTTTCTCAGCAATCATTTGTTTACCATTTGTTTATTTAACAAAATATATATTTATATTAAATTTTTATTAAATTAAAATTTATATTAATTATATTTTTATGAATTATATTTTTATTAAAAAAACTTAGTGTTACAATACTTTTTTTGACCATCTGCATTTTTAATGAAGTTTTGTAAGTGAATATAAGATAGTGTAAGAATACAAAAGTACCCTATAAAACAAATAACAATCTAGGAAAAACTGCAAAACAAAAACCGAGAAAAAAGCTAAATATATCAGCTATACAGCTAAATATATCAGCTATACTGTGGATCATGTTCGAAAACGTATATGGAACAAACAGACAGATCTTTTAATAAAAGAAGCAAAGAACATGAAACAAGTTTTCTCAATCACAAACATTCTAATTACGCCTCATATGTGTTTAATAAAAATCATCATTTTCACAATGATTTTATCAAATATTATATAGACAAAACAAAAGGAAGACTAAGCCATCTGGAGAGTTTAGAAATAAACCGTCCCAAAGATGGGAATATCCTTCTGAATGGCCCAGTAGACCTGAACAAATCGCCTTTATTTTTTGGGTTTCTGAAAAATATATATTTTATTGTATTTGTACCCATTTAAATATAAAAAATGTTCATTTCTGAAGAAGCTACAGTGCCAGCGAAACGCGTCAAAAAGTAGATAATAATAAAGTGAAAATATTCACAAAATAAGTATTTTATTAAACATTTCTAATGAATTTCCATCAAGTAAAATATAATCTGAGAATATTTATTGAAAAACCAAAAAATAACTCAATAATTAAAAAAAATCCTATAGTAAATTAATTATTATAAATTAAGGGTAATTAAAATTGTTTTAATTCAACTTACATCTGAAGTCGTTCCTCTAGAAATATGAACAATTTATTAATAGCGAACAAATTATCAATGTTGTTTACAGTGATTTTGTTTACACACTACACCACAAAACGCTAAAAAGAATTATAGCCGCATCAGTCACTCAAAATTGACTATTTCATACTCCTTAAGACACTCCGAAGAATATTGGTGCCGACAGATCGTACGCACCACACGACGTGAAACCACAAGCGGAATGTTTGTGTTCTCCGATTTCTTTTCGCTCTTTCTAACAGTGAATAGCGTCTATACAGGTAAGGCACATAGGCGTATCGTAGCGGATTTTATGATTTTATTCATATAATAATGATTTTGAAGGATATTATATATGAGTAATTAATACTAGGTATTAATATAATTAAATAGCATAAAGTATTCAGGCAACTCTTTTGTTACGAATTATGAACAAATTCCGAACGCATTTCACGCTGCTCGATATTAAAATAAAAACAAGACTAAAAACTATGCGTTCTGAAGAACATATCGCGGCTGTTGCTGGCAGTGTTCATGAAAATCCAAATGTATCAATTTCTCGCCGTTCACAGGAAGTTGGGCTTTGTTATTCGACTATCTGGATTATTTAATTTCGAATTTGAATGGAATTGATCTGGAGAAAATGTGGATGACTTCACATGTCATATAGCTAACGCAATAATCGATTTATGGAGGGAACAATTCGATGAGAAAATTATTTCGAGGAACGGACCTGTTAATTGGCCACCAAGGTCATAGATAGTTAAAGGGCCTAGGTAAGTTGTGTTAAATCTTTGGTCTATCCCGATAAACCAGAAACTATTGGCGCCTTGGAAGCCAGCATAACTCGAACAATTACGGGCATAAGACTATAAGACTAATAAGACTAACCTCGACAAATATTTATCCAAAATTGTTTTCATACAAGAATAGCATCGACAGTTATTTCACATAAAATAAGGCATATAAGGTTTCAAGGCATCTAATCTGGTTGTTGTTTTATTTGACCAGACCAGACTATTGTTGTTTTATTAGACCTATATATTCGTTAAATTAGACCAGAAACAATAAGAATTGGGAATAATCTCAATAAAAATATCGGATCTCAAAATAGTCCCTGAATAATGCTCAAGATAAGGTACTCAAGCCGGGTTCCATCTAAAAAGCTGCTTGCCAATCGAAAGAATGTAAAAAAATACAAATTATTAATCCCAAATCAAAGGTTAACATGTTCCTGAAACTAGTATTTGACAAACCAATTTAAGTGTTTACACAATATTGTGGCTTACTTTCATCATTACATACATCTTGTAGCTTACTTTCATAGAAATTTAATGACTTTCGCTTTTCGGATGATTTCCTGTGGTACCCCTTTTGAAAATTTTTGACGTTCCAAACCACGTGCATCAATAATCTGGCATGATTGGCAATTCGATTCCTTTCATAGAAATTGAGTGACTTACGCTTTTCGGATGATTTCCTTTTTTTTCAAATTTTTCGATCAAATTAGAAAACTTAAAAAAAATCGTTTCAATTTTCGGATATTTGACTCTCCAAACCACGCGCGTCAATACTCTGACATATCTTTTCGAGATATGATTTTATTAATATTGAAGAGAATATTTTGCAAAAATTGCATTCCGCGACTGGTTTTCTGCGAATATCTCGAAGACCGTTTAAAATATCAAGCTGCGCTTTTCTCCATTCGATTCCTCGTCATTTTCTCCATCTTGTGGCTTACTTTCATAGAAATTGAGTGACTTTCGCTTTTCGGATGATTTTCTGTGGTACCCTTTTTGAAAATTTTTCAATCAAATTGCAAAACTTAATAAAATAGAATCGCTCCATTTTCGGATATTTGACGCTCCAAACTACGCGCACCAATAATCTGGCACCCATTTTGATTTATCTCTTTTAGTTTTCGAGATACGACTTTTTGAACATCGAAGAAAATCAAACATTTTGCAAAAATTGCATTCTCCCATCAGTTTTCTGCGAATATCTAGAAAACCGTTCGAGATATCAAACTGCGCTTTTCGCCAATCGATTCCTCGTAATTTTCTCCATCTTGTGGCTTACTTTCTTGTGACTTTTGCTTTTCGGATGATTTTCTGTGGTACCCCCCTTAAAAATTTTCTATCAAATTGCAAAAGTTTAAAAAATAGAATCGCTTCATTTTCGGACATTTGACTCTCCAAACCACGCGCATCAATAATCTGGCACCCGTTTTGAATTACTCTGTTAGTTTTCGAAATATGATTTTTTAAATATTAAAGAAAATCGATAATTTCGCACAAATTGCATTCCCCGCATCAGTTTTCTACTAATGGCGCTTTTCGCCATTCCATTCACGGTAAGTTTCTCCATCTATGGCTTGCATGGAAATTGAGTCAGTTTCACGCTCCCCGGATGTTTTGCTATGGTACTCCTATGGCATAAAATGTTGTAAAAAGTAGAACAACATTAATTTAAAGATCAAAAAAATTAATTTGATTCGGAGTTCTACGAAACGTTTCAAGTGAATTTTTAATCGATAAAACTTTGACACTTTTAGAGTGTTTGAAGTGAAACTTCTTAGGCGGCGATACGATAATCGATAATTGGACGTGAATTAAGAGTGAAATTTTAAGGACCCGTCACGTCTAGGCACATTTCACATCTAGGCTACATGAGAGAGAAGAAATGTAAAACTTAGAGAGAATGAGAAAGAGATCGACGTAAACACAACGTTACAAACTGAGAATGTGATAGTGTTGTAGATGTAGGCGGCAGACGCTACATATGAACAGCTGAAGTACCACGCATTGTGTAATTTTTAAAAAGTTTCACTTTTATCACGTGTATGATGCTGGACGAACAATTTTTTTGTTATAGATCCAGATCATTTCTTTATCTTCCACATTTAAAACACCACTTCTAAATAAATCATTTAAACTACTAATTCAATATTCGTTTTGATAGATCTCCATCCGCCATATTGTCAGTGATCTTATTTCACTAGATCCGATAATAACGTAAAATATTGTAAAAAGTACAACAACCCTCATGTGTTCGTTTTGATGTATCTTTCCTACCATAAGCTTTAAACATTATCCTATCTGCAAATCATCTGTCCAAATTCTTACACACTAGTTCCTGAGACATATTTGAGCGTCGGAAACTAATAATATAAATTCATTCAAAAGCTCCGAAATGAATCCAAGTAACGAAATTTTGGTAGATTACGATCAGTTTTTAGAGTCTATAAGGCATAGAACAACTCGAGAGATCAGATAAATTAGTGGAATCAACCAATCAACAGTATCAAGGTAATTACGTCAACTTAGAATCGTTAGCAATCGTATATATATATATATATATATATATATATATATATATATATATATATATATATATATATATATATATATAGTAATTAAGTTAACGAAGAGAATCTTGATAGACGGAATTTCTGATTATGTATATTATATATATGTATATATATATATATATATATATATATATATATATATATATATATATATATATATATATATATATATATATATATAGTAATTAAGTTAACGAAGAGAATTTTGATAGACGGAATTTCTGATTATGATTCACTGTTAAAGCGCAAATGGTTACGGGTGGCGAAAAATAGATTGTTTAAAATAATGTTAAGTATAAAAAATCATAATATGCGCGCAGAGAGGCCGCTCTTCAAGCGGAAGAGCCTTTTTACATCAGAAGAAAATTATGCTGTGCATTTGGTGGTACTAGAAACTATTAGCGGAAAACTAGACTTGGAGAAATACTGTTCATGACAAAGTGATTAAAACGGGCCATCGACCAGAAGCCTGAATTCGCCAACACATTGAGTATTACGCTGCATCATCGAGACAGTGCTTTTGGCCACCAGACACAAACTTTTACAACTTTTACATTTATTTTAATCGCTTCAAAACAGCTTAAATGGTAAAACCTTGGAAGATTTAGAAATCACTTGGATCAGTTCTCTATCGGGAAAACTCAAAATTTCTATGAGAGCGGGATTATGCAGCTAGCAGAGAGATAGAGAACAGTCATCGAACAGAACGACGCATACTACATTAATTAAATGTAATTGTTAGTAAATAAATTGTTTCTTGTTCAATTATTCCCAAAAAATGGGACGAACCTTTGCATCAACCATTATAAGAATTTCAAAAAATTGATGTTTATAATGATTAAATGCCGAGAGATACTAAAATTATATTTAGTGGTAACATCCAGAATAACTGAACAATAATAACATAGGTGATGACGTGATTTTTGTAACGTTCATGAGAATTCCTTTTTTGCATTGGGATCATGGGATCATTGAAATTATTATAGCAAAGGTAAGAAATATGTTGGTACAAAGTATTGCTGTTTTTTATGTCTTTGGGACAGTAGGTCGATAAAAGATCATTACAGTAGGAAAGATTGGCCTCATGGAACTTTTTTTAAACTTCGTACTTCAAACATAAAATATGGCTGCCTTGTTAACCTCCAAAAGGTGCTTCTTTCGCCTCTCCATATTAAGCTTGGACTAATGAAAAATTTTGTCAAAGCCATGGACAAAGAAGGTAATGGTTTCAAGTACGTAAAAAAATATTTCCTCAATTAAGTGATCAAATAAGGAAGCTTCTAGGTGATTTCCGTTTTCAAGAAAAATTTAATGAAAAGGAATTGGCAGCTAGGAAATGTTTTGTAAGTGTACTGAAAGGATTACTGGGCAACAAGAAAGATAAAAACTAGAAAAATTACATAGAAACTTTTGAAAGCCTATGAAATATTTGGGTATCGCATATCCTTAAAAATCGCATATCCTTTTTTACATTCCCATTTTATTTTTTCCCGGAAAATTTGAGTGCGGTAAGCGGCGAAAAAAAATAGAGGCTTCACCAGGACATCAGGACGATGGATACCAGAAACGGTGAAATCCATTTATGTTGGGCGACTATTGCTGATTTAAGAAAAAATGATGCTCCAGAACACAAGAAGAAAAAGTGAAAGTTTTTGTCGCTGTCTCATATGTCAACATATCATATGTTTATATCAAATAAATATTAGATTGTAAAAATATGTCGTCTTCTTTTTTCCCCACCACCGACGCCCCGTAACAAAAACACTGTAAAAAAACAGTACATATTACGGTAATTAGCTTATCATTTTCGGATTTAGGACTACAAAATACTTCATATACACCTATTTTCATCATGTTGCCATAAAAAAGTTTAAATTTGTTGATCCGTGTAATTGGGAAGAGACAAAAAAATAACTGCAGCACAAAATATATAAGAAAAATTAAATAAAAATATTTTATGGATAATTAATAATAAAATAATATATTTAATGAATAATGTTTAAGAACTTTTACTAAAGGAAAAACCCAAAATTGTACGCCTATGATTGTTACAGGTGAGCCAGCATGTGCCACTACCATCATGGTTCTTTACACCCATTGAAAGGTATGTATTTGTAATTCACAATCCGATCGACGTACAAGGCGAACGAGCTTCGTACCGAACCAAAACATAAGGAAATATTTTGTATTGTCTTCGTTTAGATCACATCGAAGGTTTTTTTAATAAATTTATTTAATTTTCTTCCAATGGCTTAAAGTAGAGCAATGCTAAGGCTTCTTAATTTCTAAAATCTCTAGAATAATAAATAATAAAACCTATTTTAATTATGACATATATTTCTTAGATGTTAAAAAATTTCTTATATAACATGTTCCACTTTTACCGCTTGATTCCTTAACTAATTAACTAATAAAACGATAAAACTGAAATTAAATATTTAATTAGAATTGCTGTAATGGGTTAGGTTGAGGAAATGAGATTCCGATTGAGTTATCGTTAAAAAAACGAAGTCACACATATCCGTTTTTTCAAGGCGACTACAGTGCAAAAGTGAAAAACCTTTCTTTAATGAGGGTATAATGTCTGAAATGAAATACTAAATATATGAGATATTTTTTCCTGGATTTAAAAATTTTAAAATTAAGCTTAAAAGGAAATTTATGGTAAATTTCAATTAAATCCATTATTTTTTAGACAAATAAATCGCTAAGTGAATTATTGCGATTGTTAAATTGTATCGAGTATTATATATAGTCTCAACCTAACCTGAATAGTCTAACAACTGCGTCAAACCCCTCCTCGGCTATCAAACTTTTGGTTTATTGGAAAAAACTTTTGGTAAAAATGCGCTCCAACTAACCAGTAACTAAAGCATAGGTTTCTATCGGGTGCAGTACCACCACCCCAGTGGGCGCTGGAGCCTTCCATGGTGGTGGTAGCGGGTCCAGAGGCAAATGGAGAGCTAATACTCCCCTTAATAGACAGTCAAGGAGGACGACCGTGACGTGACATACCTACCAATTATGGAAAGTAAAATAATACTTTGAAAATACTTACTGTTTTTATGAATAAATATTTTATCTAGCTATTTTTAATGTTTATCTTATTGTCATCGCGTAAATAAGTATTAAATAACTTAAATTACCATTAAGTATACGTATACCTAATTCGGTTTAGTATTGTCGGTGACAAATGGCCTTTTAGGCTGCAAGAGTGTTTGAATACAATACATTCTGATAAAAAGGACAAAGATATATCTTATTTTCAAGGATTGGAAAAGAAATATTTAAAACATCCAACTGTTATCCTTTTTGCGTCGTTTTCTGAACAAGAAGATGATAGACTACGAGCTTCATATAATATTTTATTGTTAATCGCAAAAGCGGGAAAACCATACACAAATAGCGAGGAATTAATCTTGTCGGTAGTCAAAGAGGTAATAAAAACTGTTCATCATAAGACATTGTCAGATATCATCAGAAAAATTCCTCTGAGTAATAATTCAGTACAGAGAAGAATATACAAAACAGCTAAAGACGTTGTTATCATACGTTCGATTCATAAAATAAGAAGAAAATTGTCAAGAATTATTATTTGCTAAAAATTTGGAAACCGATACAAAGGGAGAATCCATATTTAATACAATGAACAAATTTTTTCAAGGAAAGAAATTCCTATTCATAATATTTTGTCAGCTGCTACTGATGGTGTTTTAGCAATGACGGAGCATCATAAGGGTTTCATAGCCCATTTGAAACAAACAGTACCAAAGTGAACTCGCTATACATTGTGTTATTCATCGTCTCATTTGGTTAAAATAAATATGAACGAACGGCTGCATATGTCGTTACGTTACTTTACTAAAGCAGTCAATAAAATTAGAAGCAGTTCATTGAACAACAGATTATTTGGCCAACTTTGTAATAAAAATGATAAAGATTACAATCAATTAAAGTTCGTTGGCTCTCAAAATGTATTTGTCGAAATCGGAAAAACTGCGTGAAACGATGATTATATCCAAAAATGGCATCGTTTATTTAACAGACCTGTTTAAAATATTTAATGCAGTCAATTTACAATTTCAAGGTGATGAGTTGAATTTAATTAAAACAAGTAACGTCATAGCTGCTTTTCTGGAAAAAATTCTTCTGTTCAAACGAAATCCAGATAGAGATGATGAATACAGCCACTGTCCCACATTATTAGCAGTGTCTACAAAACAAGAATATTTACTTACTTACTGCCAACACTTGAACGTTCTGCATGCTGATTTTACGGGGTGATTCCAGGATATTTGAAACATGAATTTATCGAGTTGGGTTTTACGGTATCATCAAATTTAAAAGAGGAACTCGTAGAACTCACAACTAACGAAGAATTAAAAGTAAAATTTTGATTGATATGCTTTGAATTTTGTTATGTATACAAGATTTCTGGCTTAAAAAATCAATACCAGCTCTCTACCCTGGATTGTGGGCAACAGTACAGGAATTTTTAATTGAATTAATAATTCATCGTATTTGGCTGAGCGTGAATTCAGTGCAGTAGTTAATTCACTGTCTAAGAAAAGAAACAGACTACATACTCATCACTGAGCGTGGCGATTTGCAACTGATGTTAACGAAACTGAAATCCATTAATGTTTCTGTTTCTTATTGATTTTGTATTTATGTTTAAATTTTTAATAAATAATTCTTTACTACATTTGATGGTATTTTTAATTAATTTATACTTTGTGATTCTTTGTGATAATGTAAAGAATACTTTAATATTTAGTATAATTAACTATTATGAAAAAGGTTGTATTTTTTTTTGCAAGGGCAGAAGTGGTCCAAAAAAGGTTACGAACTAAAAGAAACCAAATCTGGCCCCCATTTAGATAACCTAATAGGGGGTTTTATACTTTATAATTTAGCCTTGAAAATAACTGTTGGAATGTAATAGTCAACCATTTTTTTTTAATACGCTTCTTTCCAGAATTTGTACTAAGGCGATTGGCCATTTAGCAAAGTGTTTTATCGTAAAAACATTTTATCAACATAATAAACATTTTATCAATATAAATATTCAGCAATGGTGACAATAATGTGCAGAACATTACATGTAACGTTGAAAGAACGTACCCTACGTTCTTTCAGATTAGTAAAAAATAATTCATTAACTGGTAACCAAATTTGGATGAATTAACAATATTAAAAATATAATTGCAATAGAAAAAATGCTTCACCGCGTCAAGCATCAGTTCTCGATAACTGAATTTAAGCGGTGTCGGGCGGGGTTAATACCTTCGATACCTACAGGTAAAGGAGAACCATAGATTATGGGATGAAATGAGAAAAATCAACTTTCTAGGAGTTTCTAGTCATTCAAGTCAGTGGCGGCTTGAATAAAAGAACTGCGGAGCTACAGACCCCTGCAAACCCCCCAAAAAAATTATATATAAAATTACATATATTCTGTGACATTTAATTGTAGGGATTTTTTTACTTGCTTACTACATCTGGTAAGTTTATGTCTTATTTTCAATTTTGGTTTGTTAAATGTATTTTACAATCGTCTGCTGCTATGCAGAACCTCCATATTTCAAACTCACAAACCGCCAGTCACAAGTCCTCGAAAAATTATTGGAGAATTGTTAAAAGTGCAGTGGAAAATCACCAGAATGACACCACTGTCAGTTAATTATCTTCAGAAAATAATCTTTAAAAACTTACGATTACTATTCATTCAATTTCAGAACTTTAGCCTACCGAGAGAGAGATAAAACGTAAATGTATGTATGATGACGTATGTATGACGTGAATGTATGTTTTAATAAACATTATTATCCAACTTAGGCCTTATAAAATATCTTGTGAGATCAGTACCCATTGTCGAGTTAGAGTATTTGATTTTGAAGCAAAATTGAACCTTGCTTTTTTGAAATCTCTGAAGTAACTTCACCAATTATCAATGGAGAACTGTACGCTCCAAAAGCGAGCGTCTCAATTTGATTGAGATTACCATCTGCAAATAACCATTATCATATTTGACATATTTTAATTTATTTCCTGTAAACTTAAGGCAAATATACATGGTCATAACAAATATGATGGTATATGGAAACAAAATAACTATTTAACAATTGATTAATTAGCATTCGAGATGTAATTAAAGTGTATCGACTAAAATACTTTGATTTATATTCAGTTAATCAAGTTGATTCAAATTGAAAACATCGGTCGATAAATTGCATTTACGTCATATTATGCTTTTATATTTCTGAAAGGGCGAGGAGAACGCTGTCCAAAACAAAACACACAAGATTTATGCGGTTTATGGAGAGGGGTCTGTTGGAGGGCCATGATGCAAAAGTGGTTTGGTCAGTTCAGAGACGAAGATTTTGACTTGGATGTCCGGGTATTACTCTGACCATCGTTTAAGCACTAATGTCGATGAAAAAGAGGCCATAAGAGCGGCAAATCCTCATACCACGGCCCCTGAGATTGCAGATAAGTGAAGTATGGACAAATCGATCATTTCTAACCATCTGAAAATACATTAGTACGTTCGGCGATACAATGTGTGGGTTCCTCACGATCTTAGTAACCGAAATATGCTAGACCGAACCTATTTGTGCGATCTTTTGCTGAAAAAAAATTATCAGGCTCCATTTCTAAGGCGGATTGTAAATAGTGAGGAAAAGTCGATTGTGTACAACAATGTGCAATGAAAAAAAGTAATGAGATTTCCAAGATCAGCGGTTTTAAGTTCGGCGAAAGACGACCTTCAGCCGAAGAAAATTATACTTTGCATTTGGTGCGATTGAAAGAGATCCATACACTTTAACCATCTTCCACTCAATGAAACCATCGACATCGACCTCTGCTGTTCACAATTATATGAACTGAAGGCAGAAATTGAAAAAAAAATGGCAGAATGAGCAAAAACGGGAAAGATGTGACAATGCACGTCCACAAGTTTCAATTTGGACTCAACAAAACTTGTCGAGCTTCAATTAAGACGTTTTCCCCCATACACCTTACTCGCCGGACATTGCACTCTCGGACTACCATCTATTTCGCTCCATTCAAAATTGTTTGAAATGAGAAATCTTTTAAAACAGAAGAAATGGTGAAAAACAACCTGTTGACACGTTTTGGCAATAAAAATGCTAATTTTTAGCAAGAAGGCATTATGAAGGCATTATTTTGGAAAAGATAGAAATTGACTCTAAGTGTAAACGAGGAAGAATATCCTCATAATGTTTGCCTTAAATACCTTTATAACTTTATCATGCTCTTTGTAGTTTCTTAAAAACTTTCGCGGTTAACTCCATTTTGTTATTCAACCTCCTAATCCCTTTTCATCCACAACTAAAACCATTAAAAGCTCCACCTCCTCTAAGATCATTCAAGCATTCTTAACTAAACCGGTAACCACAGTTAGACCAAACTAAAACCCTCTCCTTCCACAGCATCTCCCCAAGATCCAAAAACCAATAACAGTTAACCAAAGCCTCTTAACCAACATCTAACACCCAGACCATCTCCTAAAAATTCAGTCAATTGTTCCCAATAACAAAAAGTCATGTCTTGGCATATGAAATCAAACTCTTGTGACGCTGTCTGCATCCATCAATCGAGTTTTTTAATCTCTTTCAATAATCAAAACATTTCAGCATCGAGAAATCATCTAGATATATTGCCTTTGTAGGCGTAGCAATTCTGTACTATATATTAATCATCGTAACTCCTGCCTCGCTCACTGTTCCTCTCAAAGATGTTATTGTCAGAGCACAATAAGACTATGTAAACCTTACCTTGCTTCTAATGACCCTGTTTCGATTGAAAACCATAAAGAAATTGTATAACAGTTGCCTTCCCCCTTGAAACCTGTTGAGACTATTCTCTAAGCATTGCTAAATTTGTAGACGATCTTTATCTCTACTTTCCTTAATGTCTAATCGTAAAAATAATTGAATTTCATATTGTCAAACCAGATAATTCGTTTGATTTGATCCATTTGAAACATTGCAGATTCTTTTATTATAAAGATAGGCAAAAACAGTCTATTGACTAAAAATTTAAAAAAAACAGAACTTTGCTATTTAAAATTACTGATCTCTCAACATAATCCCGTACGGTCTTGATACGTTTGCACCTGTAAAAATCCAAAGCCTTTATACCTTGATAACATTCAGAACAGCTGAGTTTTCCAAATAGGCATCTTCAAGGACTTCATTCAAAATTTTCGCCTGTAGAACTTTTAGGTAACTTGCTAGGTATTTTTCAGGGACAGAAATAAGAGGTAGGTCAATGGTGCTAAGCCTGGAAAATAAGATAAGTGGTATAGAAATCGAAGCCATATTCGTTAATTCTTGCCAACACTCGTATAAGGCAGTTCATTGCCCTGGTGAAAAATTATTTTTCTCTTGGTTAAAGATGTTCCCATTGACTTGTTATTTAAAATTATCTAACAGGCTTATTCGTTTGAGTCTTTTCCACGCTCATGGTGTTATCTCGTGACTGAAGCTATAGCTTGACATGGATTCCGAACTACGATGATCAACTCCCGATAAACATATCCATTTAACAGTGTAAAATTAAGGAGCCGATCAATCGTCTAGTTCAACTCAACTTTTGACGAAGAAGTGTTTAATACCAGTCAGAATTTATCCGTCTTCTGATGATATTAACTTATATAATAACTTAGCTAAATTAGATAATGGCTAAGATCAAAGATCTCCAAAATACGGCCCGCGGACCAAATCCCCCGCCAGTGTCATCAATCCGGCCCGCGATAGCTAATGGCTTATTATTATTGCTGCTGTGATAAGATGGGTAAATAAACACAGAATGATAATAACCCGGTTTTATTTACTTGCTGGATAATGGATTTTATTTACTTGCTTAATAACAAGTATAAATACGCAGAAAATTTAACTTAAGCATAATAACTAACAAATAATTGAAATGAATATCACTAAATTATAAACTAGTGAACATCCCACGGTTTCACTATCGGAAGTTATGTTGGGGTAAAGAGTATCGTATATGTATGTATATCAATGTTTGGAATGTATATATCCTGAATCGCACATATGAATTTATCCTGAAAATTTCTCAGAAACGAAAAAGCTAAATTAACGCGAAGGAAACCGCGGGGTGTCCACTTGTAATTTTTTTTTTTTATTATGAGATTTATGTCATTGTGATTTTGCACTTACAATAGTTTGTAGTTGTGGGCCAATTTTACTTGTACTAATTATTAAAAGAGATTTAAGATGTTCATCGGTTAACTTAGTTCTGTAAAGATTATTTGTGTACTTCATTTTGGAGAATGTTTTCTCACACAATTAAGTAGTATCAAAAACAGAAAACAGCCCACGAGCAAATTTGTGCAAATTATCAAATTGTACCAGTGGAAGACTCTTATAAAATTCCAACAAAGATGAGTTTTGATATTTATTCATAGTTATATCACAATAATTTCCATTTAAAGTTCCGGGGCTAGGGTTTCAATGTCAGTATCAAAAGGATTTTGAAAAATCTTAATTTCATTCACAATGACATTAAAGTCTGAGTATTGAATATCAAAATTTTTCTTCGAAGCACTCAAAGCTTCAATTACAAAATCGACGGGAAACTCAGTATCAGTTAGTGTGGTTGAATAATTCCCATATTTTAAAATGTGTGAAACATTTTTTTCGTAATTGTGATTAAAACAGTATTATTTTCTGCCGGAATGATTTTATATTAGTGTATACATCAGGGAGAAGCTGGTTTTCAACTTGCAATCTCAAATTCAGTTCGTTCATACGTTTTGTCAAATCGACATAGAATGCTAACTTCTACAGCCATTCGCTATTTTGTAATTCAGTAAGAGGGCGATACTTTCCATTCAAAAAAATTTCGATCTCTGCTCGAAGTTCTGAAGGACTTTTCCGCAACTAAGCCAGCGTACGACAATATAATATGGTAAGTCATTTTCTCCTATCTCTTCTATAAACTCGCGAAACTGGGGAAGTTGATTCAGCCCAGTGGATCTTATGAAATTAACAGCTGATATGACTGATTTTAGACCTTCAGACATATCCAAACATGTTCTGTTGTTCAAAGGACTGTTGGTGAATGATACAATGTAAGATTAATGATTTTGGACCACCATTATTTTTCTACAGCCTTCGACATAAGTGCAACCAATCCTTTATTTTTACCATACATATTTTTGCCTCCATCAGTTGTAATAGATTTCAAGTTTTTCCAACGAAGGTTCTTCTTATTAATGGCATTTTCAACTCCCTTAAAAATATCTTCCCCAGTAGTCGTGCCTGAATACTATCAATATCAAGAAGTATCTGACCCATCCGTTGACTCATACAAGGACAGATAAAACCACTCAAGATGTCCATTTTTACCAAACACTTGAGATGATATATTTTCTGCGATGTCTACCCTCCGAACTATGATTGTTTACTGACAAACTAACAGCTTTAAATATTTTTAAACATTTTTTCGGCTACTGCAATTATGCTTTTTTGATCATTTCTCCATCGTTAAATGGTTTTCCACGTATTGCGATTTCAAGAGCCATACATTAGCTGACACGAGTTGCAGCCTCTTATATTGACTTTCGTAAACAAAGATTGCTGCGATTTCAATCCGCACTTCAAAGCCTCAAATTTTTCTGTCCGCAAACTTCCTGTAAATTGAGTAATTTTTAAAATGTTTCATTTCATAATGACGTTTGATGTTATAGTCTTTGAAAACGGCTATGGTTTTATTGCAAATCAAACATAGCACCCAATTACTGAACTCAATCAAGAAATATTGAAAGTTCCATTGCCCTTTGAATGTTCTGCATTCACTGTCTATTTTTCGCTTCTTTTCCATACTTGTAAATCACACACAAAAACAAGTAAAATCAAAATACTGTTACGTATGCGCGTTGGTTGTCTCGAAAATGTCTTTTAAACGGGGTTACGCATTACTTTATTCCATAACAAAGAGTTTCGCTTCCTTAGCCTTCCCTAGGAAGACTGACTCGCGGTCGAACCGCTAGCCTTTTTATATTCCAATTACCTATTCCTTTTTACTAAAAATTAGCATCTTTATTACAAAAAAATGTTAACAGGTTGATTTTTCACCTCTTCTCCCGTGTTAAACAATTTAAAGATTCTCAATTAAACAATTTTATAGGGTGCGGAACAGATGGAAGTCCGCGGGTGCGATGTCCGGTAAGTAAGGTGAATGGAGCAGAAATCCCAATTGAAGCTCAACTATGTTTGCCGGATCCTGACTGAAACGTGTGATCATGCATTGCCGTGATGAAAAAGTGATGCCTTTTGTGTTTGTAAATTCTCTATGGCTTTTATGGTTTTTATTTCCTCGACATCAGTGCTTAAAGGATGGCCCGAGCTCCTAGTCTTCCGACCACACCACTTTCGCACCGTAATCTCCGCAATTGAACCCTCTACGTAAATGGCACAAATCATGTCCATTGTTTGGACAACGTTCGTGCCCTTTTTGAAATAAAAAAGCATAATGTGGCGTAAATGCATGTTATCGACCGACATTTTCAATTTGAATCAACTTAACTAAAAGGCAAATTAAAGCCAATCTGAACGTGACCATTGTATATATCATAGGAATTATTATTATGTAAATAAACATTACTAATCCAACACAGATTTTTGTTTACAAACCTTTAGTTTACAAGAGTATCCACTGGAAAATATCTACGAACTTTCCGGACAACCCGATATATTAATGCTGTGTGAGAATTCTCACGAGCACATTCAAAAATCAGTTTATGGTTCGATGCATCAGACGGTGGCTGTGTACAATTATTGTATTTCTATTGAATTATTCTAATTTCACATAGCACATAATTTGATTTTAATTTTATCACATTTGGCATTGGCTTATTTTGGTATAGACCTCCATCCAAACAATAATAAAACTTATTAATCCGAAACAATTACTTAGAACAAGGACTCAATATTTCTGTATCAATATTTCTGCTGCAATTAATCAGTGATACTTCATTTGCATATTTATGGATGGCTAATAATTACATAATTAATTGTCATATCATACATTTTGTTATTAATTTAACATAATTAAAAACATATTAATATGTTTATTAATTTTAAACTTTTCTGATATTTGATTTTAAGAAATTTCCACTATATTGAAATTGTATGTATAACAATTGTTTCGATACACAGTGCCTTTTTCAAATACAAACTATGCGAAACTAGCAGTGAGAAAAATAAGTACAACCTAAAGTGTCCATCGACCTAATAATACTATAAAACATGATAGTGGGGAAATCCATTGGGGTGATTTGGGTCAACGTTTAGTAAGGCAATATAAGTTTAATAACGGTAAACCACCATTTAAGTCTAGCTAGTCATTTAACAAAATATCCAAATTATTTCTTTTATTAATTTCTAGGTTCTCTAAAAGATTAAATTTTTTGGAGCTATTCTCGTTATGTAACATTTTAAAATTGTCATTGAAAGTATGCTTTTCTAACTTTAAGTAGTTAACATAATGACAATTATGCTAACTACTATTACGCTAAATGCTATATACTATTACTAACTGTTTAGTGTAACTTTATTTATGTTCGTTGAGCCTAGTAGGGAAAGATCTTCCTGTTTGTCCAACATAAAGTTTTGGACACGACCCGTACTCAATTAAATAAACTCCTGATTTATATAGTTTAATTGTTTGACTTTTATAGTTTTTAATGATGCGTCCTAGACTATTGTTTATTTTAAAAGCAATATTTAGATTGTTTGTTTTGGATAAATGTCTCGACACTAATTTAGTAACTTTTCCCGCATATGTAATTGTCTTGAATGCTGCATTTTTGATATTATTGACCGGATATATTAAATAAATTATTTTACTATAACTTTTTTATTAATTATTTTATTTGTAGTATTTGGGTCATATCAGTTATTTACTACGATCTGTTTAATAACATTCAATTCTTTATTATAATTTTCCATTGATATGGGAACATTTAATAATCTATGTATAAAAGAATTAAATACTGCCATCTTTTGTGAATAAGGATGACAAGATTTATTGTGTACCTAAATTGTGTAACTAACTTTATATGTGATGGTTTATGAAAAATTGCAAAATCATGTTTATTGTCTTTTCTAGTAATAGTTAAGTCTAAAAAGTGAATACTATTGTGTTGCTCTTCTTCAACTGCGAATTTAATGTTCTTATGTAAAGAATTTATGTGAGTTAAGAATAGATTTAATTGTCTATAAGAACCTCTAAAACAAATTAGAATATCATCAACATATCTATACCAGTAAAGTGTTGATTCAAATAACTGATGTTAATTTATGATATTTTCTAAGTTGTTCATAAAAATTTCCGCCAGTAAATGACTTAAAGGGTTCCGCATTATCAAACCGTTATTTCAAACATAAAATGAATTATCAAATTCAAAATAATTCTGATCCAACATAATTGACAGCTTTTGTTTCATTATTGATTTAGTTTTATTTTTGAGAAGTAATTTGGCAACTAATTCTATTACTTCGTTTGGTGGTATACTCGGGAATATAGTTTGTACATCGAAAGAAATTAGTTTGGAATTTTTGGATAAATTAATATATTTAATTTTATTGATAAGGTCATAGGTATTTAGAATGGCATATTTTTGTTTAAAATTCGTATATTGTAAAATGATTTTAATGAGCTTATTTGATAATTTGATTAAAGAAGCTGTAACAATTAGACCCGTAGAACCATTTGTTGGTACTTTTGTACTACTAGACTTGAATGGTTCACCATTATTAAGCTTATATTACCCTCCTAGACGCTGACAAAATAAGGACCCACTATCATGTTTTGGCATGGTATTATTAGATCGATGATTACTTTAGGTTGTAATTACTTTTCTCACTGTTAGTTTATCATAGTTTGTATTTGAAAAAAGCACTGTGATGTCGAAATAATTACTATACATACAATTTTAAATATATTGGAAATTTTTAGATATCAATCTTTGCTAATTTATTTAAAATTAATTTCCATTAAGTATCGGCTACCTCAGTTAAATTAAAAACTGTTTTGAGATTCTAAAGTCAGTGCTCTTTTGCTTGGACTGCAGTTTGGTTATACAAAGCATTGCTGTTTTATTTACGAATGTGGCCCAAGCGTAAGTAACTTTCTCCAGGACACAAGAATACTAAAAGTACACCTCTAGCGAACTCTGAAGATGTACTTTTACCACTCTTGCACATAAAACTCGGCAGCGTCATAAAGAATATTGTAAAAGCGCTGGACAAAAATGGTAATGGATATTTATATCTGAAAGAGAAATTTCCAAAATTGGCGACGCAAAAATTAAAGAGCGGATATCTGTAGGTCCTCAAATAAGGGATCTAATGAAGAATAACCGCTTTGAGCAAAAACTGAATGATCTTAAAAAACCCTCCAGAAAATGTTTTGTTATTGTCGTAAAAAACTTTATAACGCAGATTAAATTAATGAACTTTTAATATCGTTCAAAGCTTTGCGGTGCAATATGTCCTTGAAGATATATATCCTGGACTCACATTTGCATTTTTTTCTGAAAACCTGGCGAACACGACGAGAAATTCCTCCAGGATATTTCAGTTATAGAGATGCGATTTTCAGAAAAATTAGGCAGTCCTGAGATGTTAGCCGATTACTACTGGGGTTTGAAAAGGAACCTACCGAAAGCTAAGTACTCGCGAAAACCGTAAATATTGTATATAAGTGGATAATTAAATAAGTGTAAGTGTATTTTCGTACATTTAAAAATATATATTTGTATGTCACAAAGAAACCTGACGTATTATTTTTTTTACTAATAGATTCTTGTTAGGTAGCCATAGTACTATCTAAATTAGACAGACGTTTTCGAGTGACAAAAAAAGGTTTGAATTTTGTAGACTAATGTTAGTAGATATCAACTAAAAAGCCACACTTCTTGCAATCTAACTAATGAATCTTAAAGAAAATTATAATTTATTAATAGTTTAACTTTCTGAAACTACGGCTATACGTTTATTGATTTTTTTCAGTGTTTATAAATAATCTTTTTATGAAAAATTATATACATATTTAGTACTAATAATGAAAATAAACTTAATATTTGACCAGTCCTACACTATTTTAAACCTAAAGTAAAAAATAAAAAATAAAAAATAACTCCATTGAAGTAGATAGATAAATCCATCAGAAAGTGTAGGAGAAGCGCATATTGTAGATTTTTTATGGAAAGTATTGTTGATCAGATACAACGAAAATTATTTTGTTTAAAAAATCAAGTATGTTTAAGAGGTGCTTTTAAAATATTTTTGTTGCTCAGGAAGCATAGAAACTAACTAAAATCTTACATGTAGTATTATTACACCACGTTATAACCGGCGGATGATAGATCTAGGGGAAATTTTAGTCATATTTTTGGTGACAAATTATACCACCTTTAAATAATTCGGCTTAAAAAACTGAAAGTTCCTTAGATTTAGTTTAAATGTAAGTTTAAATAAATCACTAATCACGTGAGTTACAGAATTAAATGAAGGCTCTGTACATTTATATAAGGTAGCTTGGGTTAAAGTACTACTAATATAAAAATTACTCAAATAAAATTTCAGGAAATTTATTTCGCACACACTATTAAGACCTGGCGAACATTAATAATATAGTCAATTAATATATACTACGTGACATATAAATCCGAAAACCCAGTAAAAATAATTTCATTTGAATAATATTTTGTTTATATGGCAAAAACAAAATATGATTAAATTCCCAACCTTATCAATTCGGAATTTCTTTTTTTACAAGGGCTTTTGTAATTCGCGCTGCATGAACAGTAAGTTAAATTTGTAGCGGCAGTAAATATCCATTATTTGCAGAATACTTTCCTAAACGTTGTTTTCAATTATTTACCATGCCTCGGGTGCAAAGAAATGCAAACTTTCGCCAACTTAACGAGTTGACGGGCGACGGAAAGTTGGACTACGAGAGGCTGGTCTCATTTTTCGGTAAATTACTCACAGAGTGGACAGAAGTCTAGATACCGTATTAAGATGTTGTTGGGCATGGTTTTACATATCGAGCCAGGGGTACAGGACCAGGCAGAAGAACAACAGAATGTCAAGACCGCCTGATGCTGTTGGCTTTCAAAGACCTCTTTACTACTAGGGCAATTGCAAATCAGTAGTTTGCATGGAAGACACACGAGAATGCGGGGTGTTTATTGTCGGATAAGAAGTTTTAGACTTTCTTCATATCTTCCGCTACCTCTAACTCAGTAAAGTTAGACGCAATTGACCTGACTATTATAGATTACAATATTGTGGGACCACGGCTATTGTGGGATCACGAAAGAAACCCAATAGTGTTTAGTAACGAGTCTCGATTTTGTTTAGGCATACATGATGGTCGGGCACGAGTGAGAAGACGATGTGGTGAACAACGAGATGAACAGTTTTTAGTTGAACGGCATGTTCTTCACACTGTTGCGATTATGGTGTGGGGTGTCAGTGCCTTTGGCTCCAGGTCAGCTCTAGTGTTCATCAGAGGAAACCACTTCCACACTTCATTACGCCCAAAAAATTCTGGATCCTCATGTTATACCATACTTAAGGGCACTCCCAAACAAAAAATTATACATTTTTCATGAAAAAATTAAATTAATGTACCGCTATGGCCTCATCTCATGATTTAAGCCTAATCGATTATGTATCAGACATGATCGGTAGAAGGCTACTAAATTTTCTACCCCCTCAAACTTTGGCGGCACTTGATGACATGATGTAGAAGTCGCTTGGAATGAAGTACCCCAGCAGGATATTAACCACCTCATCAGATCAATTCCCAGATGCACTAATGCATAACGGGTATGACGCATTAACGAATTATTAAGGATGTAGTCTGGTGTTCGGACTTTGAAAAATCGATTTTTTTTTTCTTCATATATTTCGAAAGTAGACCGAAATATAAAATATTTACGAAGCTATAGCACATAGTCGAGAGCAGGCCGGATCCGCATGCTGAGAACCGCGCGGCAACAGCAACAGTCGAACCTCTCTATTGTATATTAGTGTGTATTATATAGTGCGGTTCAAGATATATCGTTGACTGAATAGCCGCAATAAACTATTAATATCCCCTGTCGTAACGATACCAGGCAAAGTTGCAAAAAAGTAAACAGGACCGGGCCTAATAAAATAACAAGTAAAAAGATAAAATTAATTTAATATCTGGTTTAGTAGTTTCGAAATATTTTAGTTTAGTTCGCATTCTTTTCTTAAACAGTGCAGTTCTATAACTTCGATCGTATTTTTAATATTCCAAATGTGCTAAAAATGTGGCATTTTTGGCAAGACAATGATCATTGTGCCTCCGGTAGTGCTAATTTTAAAAGAAAACATTTATCTTCCGATGCTAAGCAAATTGTTAAAAATGTGTATGTTTCTTTATTGAATAGGGGGCTTAATGTAAATGCAGCCGCAGCAGAAACGTCTTGGTTAACGAAAACGCCATTGTCTACATATTGCGACGAAGCCAATTTAAGCCAAAAAAGTTCGTAGTGTTTCTGGTAAAAGCAAATGTGTTGACGACAGCGACAAAGACTTAATTCGAAGCCAAATTTATGCTATGTATGAAGAGCAAACTGTGCCTGCATTGCATTCATTGCAACAGCGACTAAGGAAAGATGAAACCAACATTCTTTGAAGCAGAACTAGCCTCCGGAGAATATTATCTCTAATGGGTTTTGCATATCGGACCATTAATAAAAGACAATTGATTAGAATGGGACGATTAGAAAATCAGCCTATTATCTACCTTGATGAAACATGATTCGATACACATGAGACGCCAGCAAAAGGATGGGTAGATACATCAAGAAAATGCCAAACCAAAGCCCCAGCAAACAAGGGGAAAGAATTACAATTTTACATGCTGGTTCCAAGGATAGATGAGTTCGCAATTGTTTACGGTTGTCCTCCAAAAATATTAAACTTTCATCTTTGGACTACCATGAGGACACCACAGAAGAACTTTTTGAAGACTCGTTTATAAAAAGCCTTTTGCTCAACGTGCCTAAGGAAAGCGTAATTGTAATGGACAATACTAGTTATCATAATCGCCAAAAAAATAAAGTTCCTAATGCAAATAATACTAAATTGGAAATTCAGAACTATATGTTAAAAAATTATATATACTTCGAAAATATATATAAAAAATCTGATCTTCTAGAAATATTAAAGACATTTAATATTAAAAAGGAATATGGATGGGATACCATTGCTGCGGATATAGGACATATGGTTTTACACCTTCCCCCGTATTACTGTATTTTTAATCCAATTGAGCATATGTGGCATCAGATAAAATCCAATGTTAGAGCAGAAAACATTTATATTAGTATTCCCAAAGAAAGTTGGAAAAAATCGATTAACCATGTTATTAAAATAGAAAATTCCTATGTATCATTTACTAATAATATAGAACCACTTAATATTAATGTAGATCAAAGTGACAGTGAGAGTAAGACCGAATTAAATGTATAATTAAATTTAAGTTATAATTTTTATTGTATTCATAGATTCAAAATACACAAAGCAATAAACAATGTTTTAGTCATACATAATAATAATAATAATAATTTAACAATATTTTATTTTTTCCAAAATTATTCAGAAATTAAACCACTCCGACTCTGGCGCTTTTGAAGAAACTAGGAATGTTTTTATTGAAATTTTTTGGGGAAATTAACATTTTGCCAAAAGGCAACGAAATATCTTGAACAGGACTATACCTGCGTATATTTTTTCTGTATATTTCTATAATCTCAAACCTATTTGAACGAGAAAGAGAGAAAAATTCGGAGCAAACCGGCAGTGGAAGTTTGCCATTCAGTAAGTGAACATCGTGTCAAAATGGATAAGAAACAGCCGAAAAATAGCAATAAACATCCAGGTTTTGATTCCAAAAAATTACATTTTTGAGGCAATCGATATTCGTCTGAACAAGACACTGAATTTGTCAATACATCAGCTAGAAAACTTAAAGATGGAAATGATTCTGAAGTAACCTACGATAACAGTTTGAATTATAGTTTGCTAAGTTTTGATTTAGTTTTTGCAGCTTTGCAATCATTAGTGAAGTGTAAATTGTGTGATGGTGATCTACAATGTTTTGAAAAATCTCCGCAAAGACTGAGATTTAAAGTAGTTGTGTTGCCAAGAATTTACATTTATCTCTTGTCTAATGATAAAAAACACATATGAAGTCAACAGGCATTTTTATGTTGCTATGCGGCTACTTGGCATCGGTTTGACTGGCATGAACCTTTTTTTGTTCAATAATGATGAAATTGTACGTACGACAACAATCGAATTATGAGGGTGTAGAAAGAAACGTTCGACCCTTCAAAAATGGCCAGAGCATCTCGCAGAGCAGAAAAATTAGCTGAAAACGATGCCTTTGAAGAAACAGAAGGTTTAGTTTATGCACCAGGCATAGCTAATTAATGTAAGTATAATTGTTTTATAAGAAATCCGAAATCAAAACTTTACTCGAAAAAAGCCTTTACTCGAAACAACATTATTGTGGTATTTTGTTGTATTCTATACAACAGTGGCTCCATCGGGTACTAAAATTACTTTATTATATTAATATTTTCTTTCTCTTTTCACCGATTTCCAACAAAAAAATCACGATTTTTTATAGTTTATTTTACAAGCCTACCATTTTGTTATTTATTTTAAAAAAATGTGTATATCTAGTACGGGATAGAGCCACAACATACAGAAGAATAATCAATTTAATTTTGTTGTTTCAAATAAGTGTAAGTGCCGTAATCACCTGCACTACCTACCTACCTCCATTTAAAAGAGTCTACTTCGGCTTAAATAAACAATTATAAAACTGTGTAAAATGTTTTCAATAATTTACGATGTCAATAAAAACATGTAGGAAAATTGAAATGATTGTATTTTATTTTGTTACAAAAAAATCCTGAAATAAGCTACCGAAACGGACCTGAACACCAGACTTCATCCTTAAAGATAGCAGCGGTTAAAGTTTATCAGGTTGGACTTTAATTTTAATAATTTGCTTACTATTACCTTATAATTATGTATGTTAATTATTATTGACATTAAATAATTTTTACTGAGTGTTCGGATTCCTATGTCACGTAGTATAACTGAATTGTATATAATGAAAAAATATCGAAAAGTAAGTTTCAAAACAAGGCTTAAAATTAATATAGGTTCATGCTACTGTATAATACAACAATACAATAAATATATAAATAACAAAGCGATTATTATTTTTCCTTTGCCTTTTCGCAGTCATCATTTCCCCCTTCGTTGTCATTTTTTATTCTATTTGATGTTCTATAATTGTGGATATCAAGATTGGAAAAGACAGTTCGTCGTAGAGGTAAATGATTATTCGGGGCAATCATCAACAAATTGTTTCCATTTCGGTCGTAGACGGGCAATGAATGTGATGTTGAAACACTTTTCCGGAATCTGGTTCTTGTTCTGGCAATGTGATTGACGATGATTGAATTATTTTGCCTGCTAAGGTTCTGTGAATCTTCGCATTTTATGTTCACTTGGATAGACATTGAATTTGATTGCTGCCATTCAAGAACGTTCGTAAGAAGTCGAATATACCTAAATAAAGAAAATGAATTTCATTACAATTATATGAAAAATAAAATAATACTAGAATCTTTACAGAAACTCCACCACTTTGTCAATAAGACAATTACGAAAATTGATTATGCTAATGTAAACATTCATCCACTTTTTAAAAAAAAAATTGAAAAAACATTTTATTTATAGTGCGGTGCGGGGAATCAATTGAACCACGGAGCAATTGAACCAGTCGACTGGTTTCGACTTAAAAAATTCGATAAAAATAAAAAAGTTAAACGGCCTCTTAGAATCATGTTCTAATATGTTAACCCTTGATTTGCCAAAATTTGGAATCATTGTGATGATTTAATTTTGAAATATTAACATTTGTGTATTTATGGGCATGTAAAGTTTTGAACAACTAACATCCGGAGATATCTTCTAGAGTTCCAGAAGCTGCAAGTCTTTCACGTGCAATGAATTTCAATAAATCTAATATTAGCAAGTTTTTTGTAAATTTAAAAAGTGTTAATGAGCGTTATCACTTTACACCAGAAAATACAAGGAATTTAGATGAAAAAGAAGACAAAGAAGAATTTAGATGACAAAGGGGGTTAAGCAAGTAGAATCCATCACGTTACACGAAAGAGGTACATGGGTAACAATGTGTTTAACTGTAAATGATATTAGTAATTCAATGACTACTTTTTTGTCTTTCTTAAAAAAAGACCACTTTTTGAGAGGTGGACCTATTGGCTGTGTTGATTCAGCAAACCAATCGCGATGGATGCAAGAAGAATTTTTTTTATTGTATTTTAAGCATTTTGTTCAGCACGCCAAGCCTTCTGATAAAAATTAAGTTTTGTTGGTTCTTGATAACCATAGCTCCCATATTTCTATTTCTGCATCAATCTGCAATTACTATTCTGCAATTCAATCTGCAATTCTATCAATTACTGTCGAGAAAACTTTATTACACTTTATTTACTAACGTCTCCCAAGACCAAGATGAAAGAATGAAATGACGCTTGTTGGCGCTTTGGATGGCGGATGAAGGTATGGCAAAGCACGACATGGAGCACGGGTGAACTTCCTTCGCTTTTCAATACTTTTCTCCACAGGGCCAGTTAAGAATTTTTCAATCATACCTGGTACTTACCCGAGGTTAGACGGGTCACAAATGGTTTCGCACCCGTTTCGTTTACCGCAAGATGGCGTGGCTGCATGCGATTGCAGCCTCCATTCGACTTGGCCAATTTATATGGTCATGGCTTTAATCGTTCCTTCATCCGCTCTTCAGGTGTCCAGCTTGAGCCCAACTGATGAAGGCTTAAGGCCAGAAACCGGTCTCGGGAGACGCATGCTGGAGCTTTGGATGGCGGATGAAGGAATGGCAAAGCACGACGTGGAGCACGAGTGACTTCCTTAGCTTTTTAATACTTTTCTCCACGGGCCCAGTTTACAATATATATATATATATATATATATATATATATATATATATATATATATATATATATATATATATATATATATATATATATATTGACTAATTTACCTGTCAGAAATTATAAAGCGAATAACAAACTACTATATTATGCAAGGAAAATTAATTATTTTTTTAATTCAATTCAAAAAAATCATTAAAGTATTTTTAGTTCAGTTGTTCTCCCCCCCCCCCCCCCCCCCAGCACTATTTATCCAAAAAATTAAATAGATTTAGTTACGTTATTTACTTGGAATTATCATTTACCTGATAGCCATCCTCAAAATCTCATTCTTCGACAGTTTCTTATCGGGAGGATGGGTGGGGACCAGTTTCCGTAATTCCGCGAAAGCCCCACTGACGTTTTGTTGCCTCCACCTTTCTCGGCTGTTCGTAAATATTTTCTTTACAAATCCTCTGCTTTGCAATTCCTTTGGGGCCTGCATTGAAAATTATTTATAAAACTTGATAGACTATGAAGATTTGTAATCTTTTGTTACGATAAATGAATATTTTTTTTATATAGTGGGGTTAGCGAAAACATTCGAGCGGTTTTCTAGAATGTAACAAAATATAATTTATGTAATATACAAAACAATCTAGTTAATTAAATGGCCATTTTTCTATCACATACTCTCATCATTTCATCATTTTTATAACTATTAATGAACGGTTTAAGATATATTTTAACATTGTCCAGTATCCTGCAACGACTAAAATCAGTATCTGTAAACATGTCAAAAGTTTATGTTTCAGCAGGATAATGTCAGACTACATACAGCTTGTCGAATAGCTCAGTTAATATAAGAATCTTTAAAAGCGATACTCGATTGGAAGAAGCAACCTATACATTCCAAAATAGAACATGCCTCACTATTTCTATTATTTTAAAATTTAAACGTTCTGTTATTAAATAAATACAACACAAACTCTCTTACATTCAAGTCAGTTCAACAATGTATAAAAAAGTAACTACTAAGAAGAAAAGCAGTACTCGATATGGCATATTAAGTATTGACCTATAGGTGAGCTATTCAGGAAGTGGTATTCAAATTTTCTTCCTATTACAAACCCATACCGAAATTCATGTTTCTTGTAATATATTTGATATCTTTTTTTTTCAGATATCCTGTACCTAACCATCTTATCTCTTGGAGTGCTACCATACTTAAAACTTAAACTTAAAACTCCTGGCTTATAAATGGTCTTTCAAATTGAGCGTTTTTTAAATTCTGGAATAAATCACAGACTTTACGATGATTTAAAAAAACTTTTTATTGAAAATTGATGCAAAATGAATGACCTTTAAACACGAAAAATAATATCTGCCAAATAACCACCTATTACAGCTCCACAGACGTCCACTCTTTTGTCAAATTTTTGGATGACATTTTAGCATAATGACTCTCCAATGAGTCAAATAATTTCATCCTTTAGTTCAGGAATCGATTGTAGATTGTTCTTATAAACCTGGCTTTTCACGTAACCCCAAATAAAATTCTCCAATGATGCCAAATCATATGATCTTGGCGGCCAATTAACATCACCGTTTCTAGCAATAAGTCGTCCAGAAAAGTTTCTGTCAATAAATTAATTGTTTCATTAGCAGAGTGAGGTGTAGCGCCATCCTCTTCGAAGCACATATCCTCCAAATCAATATTATTCAATATAGCCCACAAAAATCCAGTTCTCAAAAATCATCTCACAACATATCGAACAACATTCACAGTTACAGCTTCACCAGCAGCATTCTGAAACAAATACGGCCTAATTTCACCTCGTGACCATAATGCACACTCAACAGCGACTCGTTTAGGATGTAAAGATTCCGCATGAATCAATCGTGGATTTTCCTTAACCCAATTTATTATGTGGCAATTTTGTTTATTAACATAGCCACCAATTTCAAAATGTGATTCACCTTTTTCAAATTGTTCTTTGATCCAATTGACAAATTCACGACATTTTGAATGATCCAATGGCTTTAGTTCATGTATTATTTGAACCTTATATGGCTTCAGAACTAAATCCATTTGTAAAATTCGCCATGTTGTGGATTCACTGAGTCCAAATTATTGTAAACATCGATTAATGGAAATGTATAGGTGTTCAGCAGCACTTTCACGTATCAAATCAATATGCTCTTTTAAACGACCACTACGACTCTATATTGCTCTTCTTTTATCTTCCACCGAACCAGTTTCTTGAAAATTTTGAACAATTCGATTGATAGAGCTTTCAGATGAACGATTGTGCAAATCGTAAATATCAGGTAATTTTCTAAAAACATTTTTCAACAATTTTAACACGTTGTTGTATTGTGACGACTTCATTTTTATAAAAGTCATATATTACACTTCTGAAATGAGACTGACCTAGGCAAGTTTACAACGCCATCTGTATTTTATTCTAGAATTTAAAAACCCGGGCAATTTGAAAGACCCGTTACACGATTCAACAGCGTGTAAAAATTATTTGTATCTACCATCAAAAAGGCGTACTCAGTTGCCCATCTACCATCCCTAGAAAGTCATTGTTTGGTGCAAATTTTTATATATGAAAGGAATACGGATATGATCTTAAGTGTTTCAAAATGCTTTAATTACTGTTAATGACGAACTCAATAAGAATATTCTAACAGCATATCTTTGACCTGAACTGATATATGTGGATATAATCGATATATTCCTTCAACAAGGAAAGCACACACAAGTTGGCACAAGTTGTGAGAAGTTGTCACATATTTCGCCAGACAATCGAATTATTGCAAGAAGAGTTTCCTGGATGCGTTATTTCGCGAAGCGATAATATCAGTTGGCCACCAAGATCATGTGATCTCGCTCCGATCATGCAAACCATAAATATCACGTAATTGTTTGATAAAAATTTTCACTGAACGCACATTGTCATAAAATAATTCAACCACTTGTTCATTTTCAACGCGTTGTTGAAAATACAAAATAAAAATACTGAGACTACGCCTAGGCAAATTCATAACGCCATCTGTGTTTTAATCAAAAATTTAAAAAGCCGCCCAATTTGGAACATCCGTTACAATTGGCTGTTATACTGGCAGATCTAGAAAAGGATTTATTTTTCATCACCTTTGATCATCGATGCATTTAATTTATTATAAGATTGCAGCATAACATATTATAAAATAATGATGGAAAATAAAATTGTTTAACACGTCCCTACTTCTCTTCTACTTCCGGTATCGCTATATTCAATATACACCTCGTTCACTATACTGAAAAACCATCAATTTTTTATTAAACTCAAATTTGGTATATTTAGCACTTAAAACATGGCATTCATAAACGCTTAATACAAAATTGACCTGAAAACATATTCCTGTGTCAAAAAAAAAGTTTTTAAGTAAATATCACATTACCACCCATATTTCCCCAAATTATCAAAAGGTCAGAAAGTTTTAAAATATTTTACGAATTCCATATTTATTATATTATCATATATATATATATATATATATATATATATATATATATATATATATATATATATATATATATATATATATATATATATATATATATATAGTGAGAGAGAGAATCTTCATTTTTCAAATAAGCTAAAGGCTTGACAATTTAACTAAACAAAATCGATGTATTAAATGTAAGCAAATAAACTTACATGAATGGAATATCGTGTTAAATCCAGTCGTTTTTCCTCATCGCTATCTATCAAAGATAGTTCGTCAGAAAAATCGTCATCATCAGAAAATGAGTCTATCTCCTGACTTGAAACAATTGTTCTGCATCCAGGAGGTGTAGTTTCTCTATTATAGTCACCATTATCTTCAGCAGCCTGCCATTCCATCCGATTTTCTGGTGACTTGGTCGTTATCAACGGCTGAAAACAATTTTTTTTGACGAAATACTAACTTTATTGTTCCTTTTATAATGAAGCGAAATAAATAACGCTCGATCAATACATGACATAACATAGGAAAACAATTAAAATAATAATAGGCAGATGTGAACTAAATACTATTCAATCAATGACATAACATATGTAGGAAAACAATTAATATAATCATAGGCAACTACTCTTACCTATGATTATATTAATTGCTTTTAAATTTTCTGGATTTTCCGAAAGATTTTTCACTGAGAAATAAAAAAAATACGGGAAACCAAAATTACTCTCTAATAAAATATACTATATGACAAGAAAAATTCATTCTCCACGTAATAATAGCTCAATTCTTTAGCCAACCTCAAACATCAGCAAGTTCCTCCCGAGACCGGTTTCTGGACTGAAATATACAATTATTATGTGGAGCATGTTTTTAAATATTTTTAATATTCTTCACGGGCCCACTATGCAATTTTTCATGCATACTTAGTACCTAGACAAGGCCTGGGCGGGTCAAGGACAGTTTCATGTAGTCTGACTGTTGCGTTCACCACAGGATGGCGTGAGCTGCATTGTGTTGCTGCCTACTTCCGACAAGGCAAATGTATATGATCGGACTCTGAGTCATTTCTTCAGCTTCTTTCCGAACATTCAGCTCCAGTCCAACTGATGACGGCTTAAGACCAGAAACCGATCTCAGAGGAGACTTGCTGACGTTTGGGGGCCGTTGAAGAAATGGCCAATTATTATGCAGAGCACGGATACATTTTTCTTATTTTTGAATATTTTTATTTTTTTTTTATTTTTCCTTATTTTTGAATATTTTTAAAATATGCTGTGTTAATAAGTATTTTGTTCAAATATAATTCTATTGAAAAAACATACTTTAGATATTCTTGAAACGGGGTATAATTATTTTTTATAGATAACGTTCGAAATGTGACTTTCGTCTCGTCGAATTTCAGACTTCCAATCTCAATCGCACATTACTCATTACGCAGTGCAATATTTCCAGTGGAATACAAATGTTGTTGGATTCGGAGTTTCAGTTTCGCAATATTGTGTGGGAATCAACGTAAACCTTGCTCTTCAAAAAATCCTAGAAATATAACTCACATAACTCACAACTCTGGTGATCTTGCTGGTCAAGGAATGTCCGGAGATGTCATGATTGGTCAACAATTGTGTCAACATCTGTCTAACGGCGTTTATCGATACATTAGCTCTATGAATATAAACCCAGTTTAATGACACTATGTGTAATCATTATCAAGAGAAAACCCGGTTAATTGTTGCATTTTCATTGATATTCTTAAAAAATTAAATATCAATATTACGTCAGATCCATATTGGACACCCTACTGTGACCTTTGTACTGGCTCGTACAGTTCTCAAAGAATTCCGGCAGACCAATATCGGAAACTTGATTTATTCACGGAACCCGAACGATAAAAATGCGCTTCATCCGTCATAAACAAATTTTAAATAAGGCTTTCATTTTTGTCCAAAAGAGCCAAGAATGAACGACAAAAATGAAAGCTCTTAACACATGTACTGTCTATGGGGTGGATTTTCAAATTCTGATGGCCAAGGCGTCGTAAACTCCTCTTCTAAATGTTTAACAATGATGCAATTCGACGAGCAGAGAACTAGAGACTTTATTTTCTGCGCAGAACCAGTTTCTTCAAAGTATACATGTTTTGATAGCAGGACCAGACGGTACCGGATTATTATCATTAAACAGGCCCTACACATTAGTCATATAATTTGGCAAGCATCACTTGGCCAATGTGTGAATGGTAAAGTTGGTGCTTCTAAAGTCACTGGCGGTGCTTGGCGTTTATGCTGACCACTTGCCAATGGATTGTCGATTTTATTTTCCACATTAAAGGAACTGGCGAATGCTACTACAAGTCCCCATTCACACACTACTTACACGGAGTGATATCTTTTCATGGTGTCGAGATAGTTTTTATTTTGTTTTACCATTGTGTTTTCAATGATATTGTTTGTGTTTCAATGATGTTTCAATGATGTGTGTTTTCAATGATTTTGACGTTGGCTCAGTTTCTTGAAAACTAATGATGTGGTAAATGTGTAGCCAATGTGTGGATGCTCACTTGTCGCTCTCACAAATAACTAATTTTCTTAATTCTAAACATTTGACCAATACTACAATATTTTGAACTTAAAGTAAAAAAAAAATGGTAAAATAACTCCACCGGAGTAGATGTCATGGAAGAAAAAAGAAGAAAAGAGTCTATCGTAGATTTTTTATGGAAAATATTGTCGATGAAATGCAAACAATGGAAATTATTTCTTAGTGGAAATTAATTCTTTCTTCGTGTTTAAGAGCTGTTTTTAAAATATTTTTTGTTGCCCAGGAGCATAAAAAAATAATAAATATATTAAAGAGGAAAAACCAATAAATTGAAAACACGCATCGAAAAAATCTCAAAAACAGATCTAGGAGAAATTTTAGTAATATTTTTGGTGACCAATGATACCACCTTTAAATAATTCAACATAAAAAAATTAAAGTTTTTAATTTAAATAAATTACAAGTCACGTGGGTTACAGCATTAAATGAAGGCTCTCTAGATCATTATATAGGATCTATAGTTATTTCACCATAATTGTATTTGGATCATGGTTTTGTTATTAAAGTTAGAAAATAATGAAACTTTTGCTTGCTGATCATATTAAAAAACTATTTCACGAATAAATTATAGTTTAAAAAAAACACGCTTTAATGGTAAACCGAACTAAAAAGTACAAAATGATTTATAATATAAGAATAAAGTGATGAACAAGAAAATTAATGTGTCATTGTGAAAAAAGCGTAGGGTGCTCGATGTCAGTTGATATAAATATTCCATCAGTACCGTTTTTATAAGTAGAGTTAGTATGAAGATATGGTACAAAGCACCCAACGCTTTTTTACAATGACACATTAATTTTATCGTTCATCACTTTATTCTTATAATAAAAATTATTTTTTGCTTTTTAGTTCGGTTTACGATTAAAGCGTGTTTTTTAGTTTTTTTAAACTATAATTTATTTTTTAGTTCGATCTGCTATAAAAGCGTGTTTTTTTAGTTTTTTTAACTATTAGTTATTTTTCGTCACTACCTACCGGAGTCGGGAATGGGTAATTTGCGCACCTACTGCCTTCCTTGAGCGTCGTATCCGTGTCTCAGGCTCCCTCTCCGAAAGCAAGTCCTTAATCCTGACGATCCTGTTCAGGATAATGGGACAAACTTATTAAATTATTGTATTGTCATCGGTCCTTGATAAGTGTGCAAAGTTTCAATTTAATCTGACGTTTTGAAGTGGTTGAAAAGGACATTCAAAGATTCCGTTACATAGATAGATACAGGTGAAGCTAATAATAAAAGCATTCTAAAAAGCGTGTTTATAAAAGGAACAACTACTGCAACACTCCGAATGAACTAAATTTAAGGCAAATTTTGTTGAAAACTATGGATTCTTCGATTGATTTTGCCCTTTAATTATAAAAAAAACTTAATAATGAGAATTCCACTCGCGGCAAGTCTATATTTAGCATATTTCACTCGGTGTGTATTTCGTTAATCGTATTTTAATGATCAGATGATTAAAACTGTCAATTATAGAGTATAAATCAGTTAACTGCTTTAATTTAATATATTTAGAGTAATTAAAAAAATATCTTTCTAAAAACGCATGCTAATCATAAAAATATAGACTTGCATTTGAATTGCAGTTTCATATTGTATATATTTATTATTATATTGGCATTATGTATTTTCATATTAATGTATTGGCATTAACATTCAATTATGGTATATCATGGTGTATCATGCATAAAAAAGTTAGATGCCCGTATTCTTAGAAACCATGATTAACAATTATATTAATCATCAGCGCCATTCAGCTGCTTATCTTGTTTACTTCAAGAAATAGGCATCCTTCAATGGTATTCAGTTATTTCGGTATCTGCCATCTCCAATCCAATCTATAGATACTCGCTTTACGAGAGTAAGGCGAAAAGTCAAATACTGTTTACATAAAATATAGTTGTTCCGAAAATCGATTTCTTTTTTAACGTAGTCTCCTATTAGTTCGATACGCTTCTCCCAACAATTTTTCAACTTTTTATGCTCTCCAAAAAAATACAACTTCTCGAAATCGCCAAAATTGTCTTCTATTTCGACAATGATGTCTTCATTTAATGTGAGTTTCTTTCCAATCGGCCATTTCTTCATGTTTGGAAATCGATAGAAGTCCGAAGAATAGAGTAAACAACATTAATTCGTAGCTCAAATTGACCAATTTTTACTAATAATGTTTTACCAATTAAATTTGTCTAATAATATTCTCGCATAATAATCCCCTGTGATCGTCTTTCTCTTTCCCATATAGTCGAAGAAGATAATGCCATGGGAATCCCAGAAAATAGTGATCATTGCCTTTCCGGGTGGAAACCTCTTCGCCTTTTTCGAGGGACCTTCGCCGGGTAAAACCCACTATTTTGACTGTTCCTTTATTTCTGGTGTGCAGAGATAAACCCAGGGTTCATGATCAGTATGAATCGCAGCAGAAACTCTTTCGGATTGCGCTTATATAAAGGATGTTAGAATAAGACCTCAAGATTTTAATTGCATGCCATTTTTGGCTGTCATGATTCGATAGGTTAAAAATTCTGGATAAACAAGTCGATAAGAGACACATAAGAGTTAGTTATAAAAATAGAGCGCTACACGATACAGCAACGCATCCTTATCGTTAAACATTACTATCAAAACAAGGTGAAAGTTTCGTAAAGTGCGTCCGATTTTCGGTAGAAATAATGTTCCAAATTGCGTCGATAGAAATAATGTTCAATCAACTGTGAAAAGAATAATCGAAAAATACGAAAGTACTGTTTCAACTGTTAAGGCGAAACACACGATACTAGCTCGTAGAGGTCGTTCAGCACAAAACATCATGGCAGTTTGTGAAAGTGTGGCCAAGAGTCCAGAGTCTTCGATTCGTCATCGTGTACACGAATTGGACTTTTCAACAACCACCCTTCACCGTATTCTCACTGAAAATGTACATATCCATGTTTACAAAGTCTAATTAACTCAACAGCTTCTGCCAACAGACCATGCACATCGAAAAGAGTTCACCATTTGGATCATTGAACAAGAAGTGAAGGCCAATTTTGTGAACAAAATGATCTTCAGCGTCGAGGCCCATTTTCGCCTCCATGGCTTAGTTAATAGGCACAATAGCCGCATTTATGGTATAGGAAAATCCACGAATGATTCATGAAAAAATAAATGCATCTCCAACGTATCACTATTTGGTGTGCATTATGATCTGAGGGATTCATTGAGCCATTGTTATTTTAAAACAAGGCAGGTAATGCATTAACGGTAAATAGCGAACGTTAACGTGACATGATACCCAGTTATGTGTCCCTCAATTGGAAGATATTGCTCTTAAAGGCATGTGGTTTCGACAGGACTGTGCCACTTGCCATACTGTCCGTGGAATATGTCATCTTCCGTTTTAGTCACCTCAATTGGCCACCACAATTTTGTGATTTAACACCTATGGCCTTTTTTTGTGGGGTTTTCTGAAGTCTCAGGTTTACGCTAACAAGCCCATGACCACACAAGCACTGAAGGCCGAAATTGATCGCTGTATCAACGAAATACCGCCAAATGTATGCAGAACCATTATTGAAAATTTCGTCACAATAGTATGAGTGTACCACCAAAGCCATACAGGCCATACTGGATGTGTTGTTCCATACATAATTTCCAAATGTCTATATTATAAATCAATAAATATTTCAGTACAGAAAACCATGTTTTATTTAAATTCATATATTGCGCTCTTATCGTAACACCCTTTATGTTTAAACATCACTGTGAAATATCTCCCATATATTCCTTTTTTAATCCGAATTAACGGTAAACGTAGTTTATCAATAGCGCTAATTACTTTCTCACACCCAAATGTTCATGTAGGATATTTTGTACGCATTCATCCGAAATGTTTACCATCCCAACAATCGTCCTGAGTCGTCCATCCTAAGTCGTCCGTCCAACCTAGGAGTCATCCCTCTAGTCATTCGAGCACATCGAAACTCAATAAACCATAATATTTTTCCAACTTGTTTGCTCAATGAAAAATAATATTTAATTTCACGAAGAAATAATATTTAATCAACACAAGAAGTTTGCTTTTTATTGTCATAGCAAAAATATCGAACTTATCTGCTGCCGAAATCTATGCCGTCTATGTGGCAACCGAGAAGGCGGATTTAGCAGTTGGACCTCCAACTTAACGTGGGTTTGAAACTACGATCATCGAAACCTCCTCGGGCTATCAACCATTGATTTTGTGCTTAACCATAAGTCTCTCGAGAAGCCTACTGACAGGCGAGTGACCAACGTCAAAAACCTCTGAGAGGCTGGGCCTTACACAGCCTCGAACTGGCGTGACTGAGGGATGATTCCTTCTCAGATTTTGCACGCTAACCTAGAAACGTTCATAAACATTTGGAAAAAGTTCATACCTAGTACGGAAATCGAACTCGCTACATTAAATTATAAATATTTAAATTATTGACTATGATTATTACTACTAACCATCATTTCACACACATCATTTTGATTTACTAGATACATTAAAAAATAATTCGTTTGATATTTTCGAAGCTAAAATTGAAATACATTTCAAATATTGCTTCGAGGATTTAGGAAATAAGTTTTTTTTAAAGCCGTTTTTAAAAATTCGAAATATATACAAATAAGTACACTCATATTCTGCGCTTCATTTATTTCCTTTGAGGTTAAATTTGAATAATGTATTATAATACTAAAAAAAATCATTCTAAAAGGTATAATTACCAAAAACCAAATTTCCGAAAGTATGTATTTTGATATAAAATCAATATATATTTTTCAATATATTATCAAGAAATTTCTAACCTAGCTTAACAATTAGGAAAAACAGGGTTAACTTTTTAATATCGTCTTTTGCAATATAGTCTCCCGTAAATTTAAGGCTTTTCTAGTAGTTATATCCCTTGCCTGAAGTGGAATTTCGGAAGGTATGCAAGATGCCCCTTTCCAGAGCTGCAATAACTTCTTGGAAATCAGAAGGGGTCAAACTAAATGCACATTTCATCAATTCGTACTTCAATTAACGCAATTTGGCCATGAGCAAAACAGCTTTATGAGAGAATGTAATGGCCTGATAAATCAATGTACACATTGTGTTCCTAAATGGACATTAAGGTAGTCTACAAACCATATAATAAATTAAGAGTGTCCTAGTCCTAGGTAATTCAAAAGAAAACTAGATCAACGTGAAAATCAGGGATTTATGAAATGGGTTGTCAATATTGTGATCGAACGTATATTGGACAAAGTAAAAAAAACATATTAACCTGGTAAAAGCGCGACGAAAGGTTTAAGAAATGAATTTACTGTTTAGTGGTAAATCTCTCCGAGTTTACACTCCGAGTAAATCTCTCCGATGGGACACTGCTCCTCCCACATGATGGTTGATAGTTTATTGAATTTTAATGTCGAACCAGCACGAGTTTCACTCCATGTCCCGTTGAGGTCATTATTGAAAAACGGTCTACAAAACCCATGATATGTTGGCTGATCACCGAGTAAAGGCTAGAGAGATCTTGAACGAACTCATATAGAACATCCTACATAAACATTTACGCATGAGAAAGCTGTCAGACCAAAAACAAAACCAAGTAACGACTTCACAGCGGTGTATGTATAAAAGCAATTCGAAGGAGGAGTACCTGCGGTGATTTACTGATACGGAAAGGTACTAATTTGGGATTTACACATTTGAAAAAGGGATAGACGATCACAGGAGAGTATTTTCTGGGTTATTGATCATATTTCACAAAGAGATGCTAAAAAGCGCCGATAAAAATGATGTTCACCATGACAATATATCCGCCCATTCGTCTGATGTCGCTACAGCAAAATTGGTTTATTTGCGCTACGAATTCGTATCGAATCCACGCTATTGTTCGGACTTGGCTCCCTCCGACTTCTTTCCCTTTCCAAATATGAAGAAATGACTGGCTGGAAATAAGCTCACGTTCAATGAATGACGAGATTAAGACCAAAACACAGGACTTTTTGCAAAATTAGTAGTGTTTTGTAAAAGGTATAAAAAATTGGAAAATCGTTTGGCAAAGTGTATGGAGCTCGAAGAAGACTATGTTGAAAAATAAATCAATGTCCGATCAGGCTAGAAATGACAAGCCTACATATAAATAATTTTAATAAAATATATAAATAAACCGATTGTGTTAAATTATTATGCGTATTTTAATTATAACATATTACATATTATTGAATTCGGTCAAAATTATTCCTACTGTATATTAAAAAAAATAAGATAATTTGAATTGTGGATGCATCATACTTAATAAATATTAGGAACAGTACATTTCCGTAGTAACTATTTAAATCGAATTCTTCCAACTAATATAATAACGGAAATAAAGTCTATAAGATTGTAAATTAATGTACAATGTACATTAATGTAGATGTACAATGTTAATGTGTATATGTACAATACATAAATTGACTGATAATAAAATAAGAAATTTTCACAATATACTCTTGATAACCCAAAACATTGTTATTCTTGTTAACATTTATGGTATACTTTGTAATGGTACAAAGAATTTTTGTTTACGGCAATTTTACGCAAAAATCATTAATTTTTTGATGGCATTATTATAAATTTGAATGTCAGATTTATATAACAAAAAAAAGTAAGCGTTATCATTAAATATTCTTACCATTTTTAAAGTGATAATTTATCAATTGTTTCACAAATCAACCAAACGCAGTTTAGTTCGAACACCACACTATCAAAAAATCTTATAATAAAAACCTACAAGAATTATTACACCACCCAAAAACTAATTGAAAATAGATCGAAAAACACGACAAACAACGCGCCTTTTAAAACGGAAATGACCAGAATAACAATTTGTGATATCAGCATCACACATCCCGTTGCCGACCTCTTATCAGCAGTATCCAGACACCCCCGCTCTGGCCAATCGGGAATCGCGTCGCCAAAACGAGGGTCGAACCGGGCTGTACGGGATACGCCCCCGACCGTTACCTTGGCAGGAATATAGGGAAACCATATTTCTGCAGACCTGGATTATGGAACAGTATCTAAAATTTAATGCCATTGTATTCGAAATAAAAACTGAAATATAAAAAATGAATGAGTCCTGTGTCTAAATTTTAATTAAATTTTTATCATCCTAGAACACAATTTATTATATATGTCGGAAAATGTTACTTTTCGCGTTGTCATTATCGAATAAAAATAACGGATTGTTTCCATTAAATTAAAAAAAAAAATTCAATAGCCACAATATGGTCCATCAGAATTGAAATGCATTGCTTTTTTCAATATCGACATATTTTCTGTCATGAAACTAATATTTATTTACCAAAATTTTCACCTAGCAGGTTTAAAAATCAGAAATATTCTAAACCAATTACTTTTCCCTTTAAAATAATCCATAAATTAAACATTTTTAATATCAATGTGATCACGCCATAATAGATTTTGTTGATAAAATCAATTCTCAACTATTGCAAACTTCTTTTATTCATATAACAACTTTAAGGCGCCTGTAGAGGATCTTTTAAACTGAACGGGTTTTTAAATTATTGAATAAAACACAGAATTTGCGTTGATTTCAAAATATTTTTTATTGATAATGGCAGTTTAGTGTATGACATTTCAACACGAAAAAAATTATCTGGTAAATTATTACCAAATGACCACCTCTTGCAGTTCCAGAGACGTATATTATTTTGTCAAAATTTTGGCATAACCGTGGCTCTATCTTACCAAGGATTCGAATAATTTAATCCTTTAATTCAGGAATCAATTGAGGATTGTTGTTATAGATCTGGCTTTTCACGTATCCCCAAAGAAATTAGTCCAACTGTGTCAAATGACATGATCTTGGTGACCAATTAACATCACCGTTTCTTGCAATAAGACATCCGTAAATATTTCTCTCAATAAATCAATTGTTTTATTAGCAGAGTAGATAGTTAGCGCCATCCTATTGAAACCAGATATTCTCTAGAACAATATTATTCAATTTAGCCCACAAAAATCCAGTTATAATCTCACGATATAGAACACCATTCACAGTTACAGCTCTTCACTAGTAACATTCTGAAAGAAATACAGCCCAATAATGCACACCAAACAAGGACTCGTTTAGGATGTAAAGGTTTCTCATGAATCAATCCTGGATTTTCCTCACCCCAAATATAACAATTTTGTTTATTAACAAAACCACTCATTTCGAAATGTGCTTCATCTGCACGACATTTTGCACAACATTTTGAATGATCCAATAGCTTTAGTTCCTGTGTTATTTTAACCTTATATGCCTTCAGAGCTAAATCCTTTTGTATAATTCGCCATGTTGTGGATTCATTCAGTCCAAATTGTTGCGACTTCAGCAACACTTTCTCCTACCAATTCAATATGATCTCGTGAAAGACCACTATGACTATATATCGATCTTCTTTTATCTTCCACCGAAGCAGTTTCTTGAAATTTTTAAACAATTTGATTGATAGTGTTTTCACATGGCCGATTGTGCAAATCGTAAACATCACGTAATTTTCTAAAAACACTTTTCACTGGACGCCCATTTTCATATAATAATTCAACAATTTTAACGCGTATTGTATTATGTCATACATTATATTGTGAATGAGGCTAGACCTAGGCAAATTCACCGCGCCATCTGTGTTTTATTCCAGAATTTAAAGAAAGCCGCTAAATTTGAAAGACCCGTTATGTATACAAAATAAGTTCAGTGTCTATTAAATTGCTTAAAGTAATCATATTTTGGGTAATAAATACCCTACATTTTCCTTTAAAATGAATGTACCCACTGCAAGTTTAATGAAACTCGGATATAACATAACATAAGGTTTTTTTTCATATTTGCTTAAAGATTTCTATTGTTACAGTACATTTATTTTGAAATATATTTGGTATGCAAATAAGTTTCTTCAATTTTTAGAGTATGATGAAATTTAATATAATGAACATTCAATATGAAATGTAATAATCATTTTAAAGAGAGATTTTTTCACCCATATTCCACGTCAGTTACGTATTGGTTCCTTCAACTATACCAAAATATCAAAAGTACCTCCCGAGACCGGTTTCTGGCCTTAGAATTTTAGTCAGTCGGGCTCGTATCGAAGTCGCAACTGAAGGAACCACCAGAGGGTGAGATAATTTATTCTGACCTTTTTTTGGGCAGACTAGAGCACTGTGCAATGGAACGAATCAAGAAGAAAGAATCCGGGATCTTGTGCTTTCTCCTGGTCGGTTGACGGTCAAAATAATCGGAGAATAGTTGAAACTGACTCATATAGCCGTTTATCAGATTTTAACCTATCAATTGGAATGATGAAAATATGCGCGAAATTGTTCCGAAAAAACCTTTCGCAGAATCACAGGAGGGAAGGAAAATGACCCTCGTTTTCTGGAACGTATCATTACTGGTGTTGAGTCTTTTTTTTATTACGATCCGGAAATAAAATGCCAAAACCAAAAATGGTACACTCCAACCTCATAAAGGTAAAAAAAACCTAATACCTAGGCCTAAAGAACCAATCAAGAACCACTGTGTATGAAAAATCATTCAATGTTACTATGGTAGAACAAAAGTCTTTGCGTTTTTGAGATACTTAGTTATTCACATAATATTCACTCTTTGACACCATTCCCATACCTCGCAATTGCCCACGGTAGTGTAGGATATCTCTAATTCCCCTGGACATTTTCTAGTGTTTATTCTAATATCTGAAACCACAGCTACTCTTAAAACGTCGGCATGGAGAGGCCGTGAACGACTTGGTCCTTGTCTTCAAGATACATATCTCCCTCCCGGAACTTTTTGTACCAGAGCTCAGCAATGCGGATTGATACTGCACCTTCCCTATCTACTTTGCAAATCTCACGAGCGGCGTCAGTCGATTTCAAGCCTTTTTTAAAATAATCTCTTAATATTGTCTAAATTTCGCGACCTTATTTCACTCATTTTAAAGTGCACGCTATTAGTTGGTCATAGAGTAAATTAATAAATACATTCGATGCTCTTCACATTCTAAAGGGTGATTTTTTCAATGTGTCCGAACCTCCGACAAGGGTCGCTGTCAAACTAAAATTCACTATCTGTGAATTTACACGCAAGTTTGTAAATATACGCAAGTCTGTAAAATATCCAAATTTATCAATTCGTCATCGTTCGCAGGAAATTAGACTTTGTTATTCGACTATGTGGATTATATAATTCCAAATTTGAATGATATTAATCAGGGGGAGATGTGGATAAAACAAGACGGCTTCACATTGTAGCGTTTACAGATTATCGACCGCTACAGGTAAGATTATTTTGCGCGAGTCTTATTTGAAAGCGCACCTGTATCATTCAGGACAAGGCCAAGACAATTTAAGTTCACATTTCGAGCTGAACAGACATCTTCACGCCTTACCCTTCCGTCAGAGGTATGTAGATTAGCTGGCCAAGCCATACTCAGACGTATTAATTTAATATTTTTGTAGAGGGTTTTAAGTCCCGGCGGTTATGGAAACCGGCCATTTTATGACCCGGTAATTATAGAACCCGGTCAATTAGGGACAAGACCGTTATAGAACTAGTTATTTCGCCATTACCAAAACCATTACCAAAAACCAGACTTTTTGGGGCGACTTTGTGGAGTACCCGGTCAATACAGACTCCAGACCTTTTGGGGACCCTCATAGGGCACAGAAGTTACCAGTAGACGAACTTATTAGTACTTGGATACCCGAGTGGTTGGATAAACAAGCGGCGGGACAAAGGAAAAAAGCTAAATAATAACTTTTTTATTTTTTTATTGTTAATTATTATTATTGTTAATTATTAATATTTCAGGATTCTTTTACATCAATTGCCTACTTCGCTGACTACCATTAGGAAATAGACAATATACAATGCGATCAGTTTTTATTTTAGTTTAGTTTAGCATACCTTAGATGATCACATTTCATTACTTTTGATTTAACTTCATTTAATTAATATACTTTAAATAGATTTAGCATCACCTAATTTTAAATCACTGAGAACTAGAGACGAGCTCGTTTAAGTTAGGGAAACTTGTTAAGTTTTTTTTTTCTGAGGTCTACTATAGTAAGGTTTTAATGGATCACACCACTAAACCTCCTTGTGATTTTTTTTACTATTTTATTTTACTTTATCCTTTTTATGTTCCATGTGTTGTTTTTTGTTTGGATTGTGCTTAAGTTCATTAAAAGACCCCTTCCCAGTTTCAGGGTTTAGTAGCACATAAAATAATTTAACGAACTGAGTGGCGCCCTTTTAACGTGCCGCATCAGCTCGTATGAAACCTATGCTTCGATGCCTCTGGCGAACGGCTGCCGACGCTATAACCAAGATTTTCAATTTAATTAATCAAAGAAAAATTTTGGTTACATGTCATACTGCCAACGCAATAATAGATTTATTGAGGGAATAATTCAGTGAGAAATTATTTTGAGGAACGGATCTGTTAATTGGCCACCAAGGTCATGTGGTTTAATGCCTTTCAATTATTTTATTTGGGGTTATGCTAAATCTTTGGTCTATGACGCTAAAACCAGCAACTATTGACGCCTTGGAAGCCAGTATAACAGTTTTCAAACATTAATGGCATTAAATGTTTTTTCACATAAAATAAATAGTTTCAAGGGTTGGTTTCAGTTGGTTGCTGTTTTATTTGAATTGAAAATTCGGATGCACCTATACTTGTTCACCCTATCACCCCAACACCTATACTTGTTCACACAACCACTCTATAGTTAAACTCCACTTATAGAGTGAGTCAGCACATCGACCACCACAAAGGTGAGAAGACATTAGATTCGGAGACTGAGTTTTCAAATTTGTTAATTATTTCTTGATCCTGAAGGCATGCAGATGATCTGGACATTTTTACTATATGATTAGCAATGTCATTTGTTGAAAGACCAGGCTTTTCAGTAGACTTGTCATTGAATCCACCCAGTTTACATAAAATGGACCAAGCTTTTCTACTTAAATGTTTGAAATTTATGTTTTCCGTCATTTCAGACCAGGGCGCTTTCCTTTAAGAATCGAGACTGTGAAAATCTCATCTGCAATATCGCTGTTGTCACTTCTGTTATATTCCTCATACAGTTGTTCACATTGTTCATTCCACCTTGGGACATATTCTTTTCTGTATCCACGAGGGACAGTCCAACATTCAAAATTATAGGCCTAAATTGGCTATGTGGGAAGCTTGACATGACTTCTCTCAATGTAGGGTGTAACGTAGACTAGCCTCTCCATCGTGCAGCCAGACCATTTGTTGGATTTCCTGGCTATAGACATGCAGATTAACCAAGGCGATCAAATATATACGGGATACCCACTACACTCAGTTATGAAGCGTTTATGTACCAAGTGTTAATAGTAGTAAATTAAGCATTACATAAAACAGTGGTTTTTTCTCAGAAAATATTTTTTTATATGAATAAAATGCTAATGGAAAATCGTTGTGTATATATATATATATATATATATATATATATATATATATATATATATATATATATATATATATATATATATATATATATATATTTATATCGATAAGTCAAAAAGTATATTTTCTTTTCAAAACCTGCGTAATAAATAAAAAATGTGACCCTAATGGCCTGGTAGTTGGGTATTATGAGGGGTGGATGGTGTCAAATCTAACCCTCGGTTATTTTTTAATCTTTCCATCTGATCTAACTCGGTGCTTGAGCACAAATTAATTTGGATGAGGGGATTAAAAAAGCGTGCTAATTCAAATTTGGCTTAGGATTATCATTATGAGTGTCCATTTTTCCCACGAAGATGATGCTGTCGTCAATAGATAAAGAGAATCTTAAAAGACAACTATTTTGCGGTTGTAATCATGAATATTTTATAGTTGTAAAATTGGGTTTGGCACGGCACCACCACTAATTAAATTTTAGAACTAGTAAATTTTGATAAAAAAATATTTTTAAAAGAAAAACAAATTTCTGGTCAGAATCTCCTAGCCGCAATTCGATAAAAAAAATTTAATCACCTAAATATAAAAATAAAATGTTGTTTATCAGAAAATAAAGTTAGCATGATGCTATTTAAAATGCTTTGACATAAATTAATTTTAAAAATTAAATATAATATTTTTAAGAGATATTTCTAATTAAAATTTAATTATTAAAATGACTATTTGTTAATATTAGTTGTTTAAGATCATAAAAACGATCTGGATGACCAAAAATGATAATCCCTGTAAAGAATAGTGTAATTGATTGTATTGCATAATACCCTTTCATAAAAAAGAAGCTAAGGAGGAGTGCAATAATTATAGAGGAATTACACTACAAGATGTCACATCATCAAAGATGATTAAAGATCGACTAGAGAAATAACATATCGAACAAGTAGGGGTATACAAAGGCAGGTTCGAGGTAGAAAGGTCAACAATCGACCAAAAATTCATAATGAAACACATCCAACAGAATACTTATGAATAAAATTTGAGTTTACAGTTGCTGTTTATAGATTATCGGCAAGTATATGACTCCATTAGCACGAAAAAGTTGATCCAAGAAATAAGATATTAGGGAGTCCTGGAAAAGTTGAGAAAGTTAGTGGAGATGACTGTCAGATGAATAGAAAATAAAGTTATAGTCGATGGAGGAATGTATGAGGAGTTCACTGTAAAGAAAGGACTGAGATAAGGCGATCCACTGTCCACAGTTCTGTTCAATCTAGTGCAAGAAATGATTCTGAGGAAGAGGGGCTTGGCTCAATGCCAAGAAATTTATATATAGCACCAGACACCAATGCCTACGAAATGTATTGATTGCAAAATCCACGGAAGAAATAGTAAGGGTATTCAAGATGTTGAAAAGAAAAGCAAAAGAATATAGAATATGGCCTAACAATTAACGAAAACAAGGCAAACGATGAAAGATACTACCAAAGAACTGTCCCCTAATTCAGTCATTAATTGTGCAGAAAATAAGAAATGTACGTTTGAGAAAGTTGAGCAAACTGAATATCTAGGAGTAACACTAACATGTAAAGGGCATGGCATAAAAGGGCAAAAAAACACTAACATGTAAAGAGAAAGAAATGGAAAAACAACTAACGAAAGGAAGCAAAGCCGCAGAAATGTTTTCAAAGATTTTAAGAGAAAAGAACATAACAATCGCAGCAAAAGTAAGATTCTACTAAACTATACTAAGCACCACGGTTACCTTTTCGTGCGTGACATGACCAATGACAAAGAGGGGGGGAAGTAAGCTGGAAGTCTGGGTACGTAAAATATTAAGGAGGATTTTGAAGAAATTAAAGTTCAGAACGAATTTAGAAGAAGCTCAAATAAAGAAATAGAAGAAAAACAAAGACAAGAAGAAAGACAAAAAAAACAAACATTTTCAGGTGGTGAGAACGCAGATGAGAACTAAGACATGGACTAAAAGAATACTGATGCGAGAAGAAGGGGAAAGAGAAGGAAAGGGCGACCGAAGAAGAAATGGCTCCATAATCATCCGTGATACAAGATTTGAGAAAAGTTGGAGTCAGGGCCTGGAAGAATGAGGCTTTGGACAGAAAAAGATGGAAAAGAAGAGTGGAAGATCTCGAAGCCTAGGACTACTAAACCTGTAGAACTGAACGTTATTATTAGACTTTTTGAAGAATTACTAAACGAAAACTGTGGAAGTCTTAATTTGCAACGAGGGTAGATATCTTCTCTCCTGAATTTGATCTCGTTAGTTTGCAGATTGGTTTTATGAAACAATGAGTCTTCAATATAGAAATTCCAAAAAACACTGTATAACTATATTATTGTAAACTCGAAGAGATTACCACTAAACACCAAATCACTTTTATAAAACTTCTAGACGAGCGTTTCGCTAACCTACGTTTCGCTAAAAAGTTTTATAAAACCTCTATCTGCCAGTATCTCGTTGATGCTTTCGTCCAGATCTTCCTAAGTCTTCCTCTTGTCTTAAGCACTTTCCACACTCTGTTAGGTTGACAATCTTCTATTCTTTTAAACAGCGTCTGGACTTGTAGTTGTTGCCAGATTGACATGTTTTTCAGAACCCAGCTTTCGCAGTCAAATGTGAGGACCTGATACAAAAATTCTGTTTGAAACACTCATTTTGTTTTTTATCGAAATTTTTTTCTTGCTGAGGATTATATTTTTCAGGCAGTGGTACATTTTCGTTGCATTCGCGATCCTAATATTTATTCCAGTGTCATGATATTTATTGTTATTAACTTCACTCCAAGATATGCTACTATTCCGGTTACCATTAATTTTTTTTGTACTCATTAATTTTTAGGCTTTTTAAATCTAGTGCATTGTTCTAAACTTGCATTTTTTTTATTGGATGACTCTTTCATTTTTCCCAAAGGTTACGTGGTCATCAGCAAATGCACACTCATTAATACGTAGTGATTATATATATACAATTGACAGTTTCAACTCTTACTTGATGAAAATCCATTATAAATTACTTTAAATAGTTTTGGCTAGCACTGTATAGTTCAGTTGTTCTGCCTAGTGCATCTTTCATAACATCATCCATAATTAGGTTAAAAAGCGCTGAACTTAGTACTCCGTCCTACCTCAGCCCTTCATTTACACCAAATTCTCCAGACTGTATGTTATCCGTCCTAACTGTATGTTATCCGTTCTGATGTCCGCTATTTTTGTTGTTTTCAAATAGATTCAGCATTAATTCATTTACACAGTTATAAACTGTTATAAAAAACAAAATAAGCAAAGTTTCAACTATAACCTGTCAACTAAACTATTATAATAACTACTTAACTGGATATTCCTCTTGGGTACTTATTATGACCATAAATGATAAAATAGAGATAAACGGAATAGAAATTTAGCCCATGAAAAAAACATTTACAAAATTAATAATATATTTAATACATATTTTTAATAGTAATAATACAAAAAGAAGTTTACCATTTAATATTGATTAAAAAATATAATTTATATAGATCCAAGTTCAAAAGAAAAATAGATGGGTTTTTTTGTTGATAAGTAAGTATATAGTAGGTATATATAGGTAGATTGATATTTATAATTTATTGATAGGTAAGCACATTCTAATGCTTGCAAAAGTTGTTCCTCATATTCAGAATTAGGTCTCCCATAATTCACATTCTTTTTAACGCAGCTTTCACCTTTCACAAGGGCGATAATTAATAAACATTCTCAGCGTTGAAATATTTTTAGTAAAAAATCACTCTTGGTACCACCATCATGCTTCAAATTCTACTACAACGTTAAAGAATAAAGTAAAGAATGTCATAATATACATAAATAAACTGAAATTGTTATTTCCGATAAACGAATGATTAACCTCTTGATCTTGCCAGTCCTAATCAAGTAACATTTTTCTTCAAAAAGGAAAATTGAAAATTTTGTTTATCTTCCAAGTATTCCCTATACTTATACTTGTATGTTTTTACGATTGTGATATGGTTATCTGCTTTGTTATATTCGATCCTTGAAATACACATATAACGAAGCAAATTTATATGAAAATAGTGCGAGGTTTTTATTATTATAATCCACCCTAAACTGTTCCCAGCACGTTTATAAATATCGGTGATTTTAGTGGTCGCTCACACATTTTTGGCTACAGTAAGCCACGTGACTTAAATGACCTAATAAAAAACCGATTTAGCGCAAGTAGTTTAGATGATAAATTTTAACTTTATAGAAAGTCACTAAAGCGTAGGTAATATATTCAATACATAGCTAAATAATATTCAATTTAGAATTAATTCATATAATAGCCTTATTTAATAATTCATACATAAAACATAATTTACCAAGACTGAATTATTTTTCAAATCTAATATACTATAATAGTACAATAAAAATATTTTTTGGATTATTTAATACGGTGATAGGTTTAGGATTATGTTAAACAAATAACCGCCACGGTTATTTGTTAACCGGCGTCAGCATGAATTGTTTTTTAGGCCATCAATTATTTTTTAGCATAAACTCGACTTTTTAAAATACCCTGCAAAAAAAATCTAGCAGTATAAAATTGCATGACTTTGAAGGCCAAATGAAATCTGCATGCAATTCAAATTCGTTAAAAAAAAATGTCAATGGCAAAATCTCCATGTATAGGGTGATTCAAAGAGTTGTTAATTTTTTGCACTGTAGAAAATTTGTTAGAAGTGGAAAGGTGGGGTGGATCTTAAACGATACTTCGGCTCAGTGAAATTTAGTCACCATGCAACGCTGTGCGGGAGAGAAGCGAGTATTACTTCAAGAACAATTCCGCCACTATTTCCAACTTAATGGCCATGTTAATGATCAAAATTGCCGCTATTGGTGTAGAAAAAACACAAAAAAGAAACATGAAAGGTCTCTGCATACCTCGAAGTTCACAGTTTGGGCTTCAATGTCAGCACCTGAAATAATCGGAGAGTTTTTTTCGAAGTACCAAGGCCGCGCAGTAACGATAAATCAGCCTTAGGTCGGCATGCTTCAAACTTATTTCACTCGTGCTCTTCAAGAATTTGAAAAATACACTCAGAACATTTAGTTCCAACAGGACGGAGCCACCTCCCACACTTCCAATCTCTCTTTGCCCGTCGTTCAGGCGCTTTTTCCAAGGAAATTGATTTTTCGAAAAGGAGACATTAAATGCCCCCCCTCGAAGCCCGAATCTTAAAAGTTAAGTGTGCGGTAACCGCTCTGCCACCCTGGAAAATCTATAGAAGAATATTCGGCAAGAAATCGAAGCCATAACTATAGATACTTTCCGCTGAGTTATGACAAATTTTTGAGGTCGGCCTCAGGAGTGCCAGGACAGAAATTTAGACATTTTAGAGAGCACGTTTAGACATTGTAATCTTCAGAACATAAATTTTAAGAATGTTTGAAGTTGGCTTGTTTTTTTTTAATTTTATTTCAAAAAGTTAACAACTCTTTGAAGTACCCGTTACGTATTCCCGAATTATTGAACATATAGTATCGTAGTTCGTAAACTAGACATTCGAAACAACAATATATTCCTATTTTGGCCGTAAACAGCCAATCAATATTGAGTGTATCGCTCAGCATTCACGGTAACAACATTTATTATTGCTAAACCACTAATTTACCAATAATATAGCATACCCCCTTTAGCTAAACTCAACCAGTTTCTTTAATTTTGCAGTAATATTTAAAGCAAAGAAGGAGATTTAATGTGTCAATTATTTACACCAAAAAATCAAGCTGAATAAACTAGCTGAGATCATTTAAACATACATGTAAATATTATACGCTGATGTCATCTAAGCGTCACATTCAGAAGATTCCGTACTTTATTAAAAGAACAGTAATATATAAATAGGGTGTTTTTTTCAGTGCATCCGAACTTTAAATTCATATAAAACTTGACCAAATTAAACGCCTTGAAACTAATTATTTTGTGTGAAATAACATACAACGGCGTTCATTTTTGAAAACAATTTCGAACAAATATCGCATTCGAAGTCGGCGAAAACATGGGCTGTTGACTGTGGATAGGGTATCCCTATTCTTGATGGTATGGTATATGTCGGCGCCCTGATGAGTCCAGTCCATGAGTCCATCCAGTTGAAGGAATAGGTGGGGCTCCTTCCCGGTCAAGCAACCAACAGAAATGTTCATTTAGGCGGAGACGCAGGTTGTTGTGTGTTGGGCTCCACATGAGATTGTGGAGCCCAACGGCTGGGTGAGTGATGACATATATATACATATATATATATATATATATATATATATATATATATATATATATATATATATATATATATATATATATATATATATACAAATGAACATTTTGTTAGGTGCTTGACTGGGGACGAGCCCCACGCATCCCCTCAATTGGAGGCTCTCGATGTTCAGGCTCTTCAGGGTATCGATATATGCTCTCTCGTCAAGAATAGGTAGACCCTATCCACAGTCAACCACCCATACTTTCAAGCCTTCCCGTCGGATGGCATATAAATGCAATGTCAGACTTCTTTGGGCAGCGTCCAATTAGACAACAGTAGCTGACTGTCACATACACCCCACTGTTTGGTTCCACAATCTCATGTGGAACACACTGCTGTGATACTTAGCTGTGACTCAGCTACTGTTGACTCATTGGACGCTGTCCAAAGAAGTCTTACATTTTATATATGCGCCATCCGACGGGAAGTCGGCCATGTAAGAGTGGTTGACTGCGGGACATCCAATTGAGGGGATGGGTGGGGCTCGAGCCGATGATTGCGAAATTCTACGAGTATGATGTACCAGCTGTCTTTTGCTTTCTAGATTATTTACAAATGTTTAATTCTTTAAAGTGAAATCATTGAATTAATCTGAAGAAGTCTGACATTGCATATATATATATATATATATATATATATATATATATATATATATATATATATATATATATATATATATATATATATATAATAATTTTATTTAAAGACACTCGTGAGAAAATTGTGGAGTTACTGATGATTAAGGTCAGTATTTATCTAAAATAGATCATGAATTATTATGAAAGGTCAAACTATTATCTAACGAGCGCTGATATATAGAGGAGCAATAAAATGATATGACTCTGGCGACTCAATGGTGCATGTATTCCTTAATAAAGCAAAATTACAATAGTATACAGATGCATTCGTATCAGAGAACATTAAACACTAAAGAAAATATATTTTATAAAGTAATTTCATAAGTTTTTTGGGTGACATTGAGTTTTAGGACGCATCATGTTATTCCATCATTCAAAATTAAGAGACACACATCCACATAATGAAACTGTTGGAATTTATGTAACTTCGTAAACGTATATACAAAATTTGTCTTAGAAAAAATTGTTTTACTTTTCTTTAAATGCTGGAAACTCAATTACCGGTTATAACGAGACATTGGAGAATTTCCCTCCACGGTCTTACCGGTTGTCCACATTTCCTTCATATGAAATCTAAATTCCAAACATCTGATATTTTTTCAGTATTTTTTACCAAGTTAATATTTTTATTAATAATATATTATAATTTTACTGTGAAAAGTTCTTGAGTTTGGATATAAGCCAAAAAGCTGCCCAGAATTCCCAATTTCCCTTTACCATTTTTATAAGTTACAAATTGGAACTTAATACTTGAATCAAATGTTGTTCATCCTCCTCTTGAAACTAGTATTCAATTAAATTAAAATATTAAATCAAATCAAATTTAATTCGAATATTTTAAATTATTAATATATTAATATTCTAATAGGTACGAACTCGTTGACTTTGGACATGGAAGCACCCTCGTTTATCCCTTGACTGGTGCTCCTCCCCATTTAGATAGTGGCATATTGACGTGTCAAAATACCCTTTGTTGTCATATTAACTTCAAGTGTGCATCCAAACTAAAATAAACACTGGTTCATACTTATCTGTCAGTGAAATGAGAAAAAATTAGAAATGTTTATGGGAAAGTGATTCCTAGAAAAACTATTTTTAAGCTATTATAATGAACAAGATAAACATGCATTAAAAAGTACATTTAACTTTATGACTTTGTTTAAACTAAAATTATAATAAGTCCATATATTTGAGACTATTTTTTTTAATGTAAAAAAATGTAAGTAATAAGTGAAATGATTTTAACATTTAGAACGTATAGAACTAGCACCCGGGTTTTTGAGGAAGAACCTTTTGTTCTTTCGAAATGACAACATCCAGGACAACCAAAACCAAATCAAAAATTTATAAGACTCTTGACTAAAAACTCTCCTCAAACACAAAGTTTACATTTCAACTAAAAGTAACTCAACAATGTCTAGTTCATTATCTACATCAGGCACTATTCTGAAATGGTATAAATGCGAAGATTCGAAACGACAATGTCTTTGCCACCCCCACACTTAATGAAAATGAAATTTTGATGAGAAAATATAAAGATATCCATACAATAAATGAGGATAATTCTCAATCCCAAATTAATATGGAAATTAAATTGAATAAAAATATCCCATTATCCCAATAATAATAGTTTAAACTGATGAAGAGTGCATTGAAGATAATTTACAGTATTTACAAAACTAGCACGATATATTTTATGTATTCCAACACCCAATACAGTAAGAAAAGAACAATTTAAAAAACGAAACGTACCTAGCATTTTGTTTTTATATTCTCAAAAGAAAAAATAGTTTATATATACATTTTTTGGAAATTTGGAGATACAGATATTATTTCGATTATCTGCCTTTATTTAAGACTTTAGTGACTGCATATTGACGTGTCAAAATATCCTTTGTTGTTATATTAACTTCAAGTGTGCATCCAAACTAAAATAAACACTGATTCATATTTATATGTCAGTGAAACGAAAAAAAAAATAAAAATGTTTATAGGAAAGTGAGTCCTAGAAAAATTACTTTTTAGCTATTATAATGGATTATTGTCTAATGCACATTGCACATTTTTATTCGAACATCAAATATATAAAAAAAAACTCCCATTATCGCCGGACAGTATATGAGCGTTCTTTTCTTCTATTAATACGTTTTTTTAATTTTCTGTCAATATGATACAGTCAGTGACAGAATACTCCCGATTTGAGATCAGAATCATACTAATAAATATAAATGTTTTTCAAACCTACGCGTCAACCTCATCGTAGCAAGATATTGAAATATTCCACAGCAAGCTAAGTATATGTATCAAAAAAGTAAATCCTTTAAAAACAATCTAGTTTTGTTACGGGTGGAGGAACAAGATACCAACCCAAATACAAGACTGATGATTGAGAAATTCTACGAGTATGATGTTCCAGCTGTCTTTTATTTTGTAAATTATTAACAATTGTTTAACTCTTTAAAGTGGAATAATTAAATTATTCTGCTAGAAATTTGAATTATTCTGCAAACAAAATTTGTCTACGTTATACAGGGTGTCTAGGATAACTGAGATAAAGGAAAAATAATCAAATCATCATATCTCAATTATTTTTAATGGAATGTCTAATATTTGTTAATTTTACAGTATTAACCTAAGATAAAATACTTATATTCTTATTCAACATATCCTGTAGATTTTTGCATTTTTATTTTTAATATTTCATTTTTAATGGAATTCATCTTAGGCTTTATATTATTATTAAACTAATAAATAAACTCATGATAAGTCATGATATATTATGAATTTAGGTCAACACATTTTTAATATTTGATTAAAAAGCAATTATTATAGAGTAACAAAACATATTGTCATAGTAAACAAAACATCACAAATATTTAGTCTGTAGTAAGACATATTAAATACAAACATTTATCAAGAAGTCACTACAATCATTTAATTAAATGTTTAACACATCTACCATTTTGTGCAATACAAACTCTAAGCCTAATGAGCATTGCCTCATTAATATTCATAAATACAATTATTATTCTAAATTTGCATGTCCTCTAGTGTGGTGGGTGGCATTTGATGAACTTGTTCTTTAACAAAACTCCGTAAGAAAAAATTGGATATTCACGTTTTTTTTCGATAGTCAAAATAATAGATCATAAAAATGTCTTTTCCAATTTAATTATAAAAGAAGTACACTCTTTTCTGTATCATATAAAAACTGTTTAAAAACTAAACTAAAGCAATATTTATCATTTAAATTGAATTTTATGACATTATTACTAAAACATCTAAGGTGAATTCCATTAAAAACGAAATATTAAAAACAAAAATGAAAAATCTCAGAAATTATGACAGATAGGTACATGACATGTTTAAGAAGAATATAAGTATTTTGTCTTAGGAATATTGTAAATAGAAAAAATTATATTCCATTTTAAAAAAAATTAAATATGCTGTTTTGAATTTTTTCATTTATCTCAATTTTCCTGGACACCCTATATGACGTAGACAAATTTTGTTTACATTAAAAGTTAAGTTATAGTTTCACTGATATTCCTACCAAAAATGATAATCCTGCATCAAAAAATGATACTGCAAAATAGAGTTTACAACATATTTTTTTTTACAAAATGGCGGATATCGGTAAACAATTGGGTTTAGGTATAGGACATCTTTCACAAAATATGTTTAGAATCAATAACGGAATGCAAAAATGGATGAACATATAGGGTGTTTGATAGGAAAAAACAGCTACACCCCGCCACGATTTTGTGACACATCCGGTATAAATAAAATTAATTTTAAATTACTCATCCTAGGGCTATGCTATCCCCAGCCATTATAAAGAAAGATATCAACTGATATTGCACTATCGGGACACCTTGTGCGTGTGTGTCTATATATATATATATATATATATATATATATATATATATATATATATATATATATATATATATTACAGAAATCTTTCACCCTTTCTCCAAGTGGTGCCACCGATCGCCTTCGCCGAACTGTCAACCATACAACGTCACGTGTCTCTCGGGACCGGTTTCTAGCCTTTCAGCCGTCATCAGCCGAGCTCTATCTAGACATATATATATATATATATATATATATATATATATATATATATATATATATATATATATATATATATATATATATGTGTGTGTGTGTGTGTGTGTGTGTGTGTGTGTGTGTGTGTATGTATATATATATCAGACTATTAGTTCGGGAGTACATCCGATCGTTTGTGAAGACTGAGTCTTCAGACAAGCATTAAGAATGCCAAATGTGACCTTGGCGAAACGTTTGTACGTTCCCAACAAACGGGACACCAAGGGTTAAATGTACTCCCGGACTAATAATCTCATGAATTCTTCCATCCGCGAAATACTACGAACTAACATATATATATATATATATATATATATATATATATATATATATATATATATATATATATATATATATATATATATATATATATATATATATATATATCTAGATATAGATAAATAAATATATATATATATATATATATATATATATATATATATATATATATATATATATATATATATATATATATATAGATAGCGTAGCATGATCATAAGATAGCAAAGCAGGGCCGTGGAGAGAGATAATAAAACAACAGAAATCTTTCATCCATACTCCACGGTCCGATCGTTTCAAATTAGCCACCGCCATCGCGCCTGCAACAGTACCTCCCAGGACCGGTTTCTGGCCTTACAGTCGTCGTCACCTGCGCTCGAGCCTGACGCAAGGAGACAGCTAAGGAGAAATGATCAGAGCCAGGCCAAGTCAATTGGCCATGTTGATGGCAACTGCAACTCGCGGCATCCTACGGTGAATGATCGCAGCAGTTGAAACTACGCGATACATTCTTCCTACAACCTTGGATGTAGGTATCCGATATGCTCAAACGATAGTGTAGCAGAGCTGTAGGTTACATTTGTTCGCTGGCGTTTGGCGCATGCGTAGATGTAATGTGTGCATGCGTCTTCTGTAACGTCAGTCTCGTTATTTAATAGCCACACCTCGTATGTAGACGAACCAACAAATAGTCAACTTTGAATTATCGAATCACATTAACAAAAATGTTATTACTAGGATTTTAAATGATACACTTGTAGCTTTTTAATGTTTCAAACGTTTATTATAAATTTGGATCTATATATGTTTCGCCTTGTTAGGGCTTTCTCAAGAATAGCTTGAACAGCTTGAACTGATACTAATATCATTAGTATTATAATAATAGTATTAGTATTATAATTATAGTATAAATAATTAATAGTCAATTAATATTATTAGTATTAGTTCAATTAGTTCATTAGTATTAGTTCAAGCTAGTGGCGGGTCGTGGGTTTTTAAAGTGGGAGGGCGTAGAAGAAAATAGTGCTGCTGAAGATTTTTTTTGCTTTGCCCTTCCTCCTTTTTACTTTCCGTGCTATTGAAACCCTATACAGGAGGTGACCTAGAAAAATAAGTTAAACGAAAGAAACTGAACGGAAATAAAATATGGTGTTTTGCTCTGAAAAATTGTTTACTGTGATAAATGCTGGAGGAAAGTCTGAATGATTGTGGCGTGTTCATATATTTTTTTTATTTGGGTTTTTCGTCACTATCTAGAGTCAGTTGCTCAAAAATTACCTCTGGAAAGTGCAAATGAATACAGAATCAGATTAAAACTTATCTTAGAAAAACAATTTAAAATCAAAACAAATTTATACCATGAGGAAAGGTTAGCCATAAATAAATTAAAAAAAGACACATCTATTAAAATATTGCCATCAGACAAAGGTAGCGCCACAGTTATTCTGGACACTACAGAAAATAATAACAAAATTTAAACTTTAATTGATGAGGGAAATTACACTAAAATACCTACAGATCCAACATTAAAAATAGAAAGAAAAATTTACAATACATTATATAAACACAAACGTGAATTTACGGATATAGAAAGATAACAACTTACACCACATTATAGTAAACCACCTCATTGCTATGATAAAATACACAAAACTAATATACCACTTCGCCCTATAGTTAGTAGTATAGATTCCCCATGTTATAAACTAGTCAAATTTTTATTAAACATATTAAATCCACTTTCGGGTAGAACAAATTCATATATTAAAAATACTTTAGATTTTTTTAGATAAAATTTCGAACATAAAAATTAAAAACCGAAATTTAATGGTTAGTTTTGACGTGGTGAGTTTATTTACTAATGTACCAGTTGATAAATCACTTTTAATAATTAGAAAGACATTAGAACATGACACAACATTAAAACACACAACACTAAACTAAACATAAATACAATTTTGGAATTATTAACTCTGTGCTTAAAAACCACATATTTTCAATTAGAAAATGATTACAATCAACAATATTTCGGAATGGCAATGGGATTCTCCTTTGATGAGTAATATCTTTATAAAAGAACTCGAGAATGACATATTAAGTAAATCTCTTAAAAAAACAATAATATGGCTTAGATATGTTGATGATATTTTTGCTATATTGCAACCTAGTATTGACGATCTAAATATTTTTTTACAAGATATAAATTCTCGAGAGCCTACAATGAAGTTTACTTTAGAGATGGAGAAGGAGAATAAATTGCTATTCCTCGACACTTTAATATTAAAACAAAACAACACATTAAAAACTAGAGTTTACAGAAAACCGACAAACACAGATAGGTATCTCAATTTATTTTCCAATCACTAAAAATCAGCCAAAATATGAGTAATTAAAAGTTTATATGACAGAGCAAAACTTGTTTGTACCGACAGTGATACACTACAATATGAAACAAATCACATCAAAGATATTTTAATAAAAAACAATTACCCAAAAAATACCAGACAAAACAGACATCAATAATAACTCTCAAACAATTTCCCTCACAATTCCTTACATCCGCGGTATTTTTGACACAATTAAAAGAGTGGGAAATAAATACAACATAAGAACGACGTTTAAAACAAAAAATACTCTTAGATCTACATTAACAAAAATTAAACCAAACAACACCGAATAAAATACCAAAAATGTGTTGGTTTATAAAATTCCCTGCGAATGTGGCATATTTTATGTAAGTGGGACATCTAGACCGTTAGATGCTAGAATAAATGAACATAACAACCTTCTTAGAAAGGGCGATTTTAATAAATCTAGAATTTGTCAACACGCATGGGAATCGTGACATAAAATCAATTGGAATAATTCCAAAACGGTATTAAAAGAATTGGTAACAAAATACAGAAGAATAAAAGAAACCGCTATAATTAATTTAAATAAAAATAACTGTATTGCTATGATTTCGGTAGATTTAAATTCAATATGGTTCCCGATTATAATATACTTACTGTGTAATTGTAATTGTATATTGAAATTCTTAAATGTTTTTAATTGTGTTCTTTATAATCGGGAACCATATTGAATTTAAATCTACCGAAATCATATATATATATATATATATATATATATATATATATATATATATATATATATATATATATATATATATATATATATATATATATACTTTTTGGTAGTATGTCACTGTCATAAAAAACTAATTGTCACTGTAAGTATCATTAACATACACAAAAAATATATTTACTTTCTATCTTTTCATAATTTATAGAAATTGAGAAAATTGTCTCCGTTTGGTTTTTTTGTTTTTACCCAGTGATTCTTTATTTACATAAGAACAGATATCTTTGATATTTTTTGAGTTTTGGATCGTGGCGAAAAAAAATCGTAATCGTAAAGAAAAAAAAATTCTAGAGGCACGACGACCCAACGCTCTCCCTCACGAGGCGCCACTGGTTCAAGCTACTCTTGAGAAAGCCCTAACAAGGCGAAACATATGTAGAGCAATATCTATAATTAACATTTAAAACATTAAAAAACTACAAGTGTATCATTTGAAATTCTAGTATTTTCAAAATATTTCACAAGGAACCAATTGCGGAATCCATAAACATTAAAAATGTTATTATTATTTTTTATGTAAATACGTTTATATCAAAAATGAAACTAAGGTAATATCAAATTGATGGTGATCACATTATTATGTTAGTCATATTTATATTTTGGTTATTGGGTTTTACGGCGAATGTTAACCAACCATGAATTATTTATCATATAATTAAATATTTACAAATATCACTTTAATAATCATATTAACATCCAAAACCAAAGGGAAAAAGTTTACCACTTTTTTTATTTGTAATTCTTGAAATTTCAACAGTCAATAATCCAAAAAAAGTTATAGAGGATGCTAAATTCAAAGAGATTTACCACTCAACACAAAATCACTTTTTGAAACTTGTCGAAGCGCGTTTCGCTAACCATGTTAGCATTATTAATCTCCTCCAGATTAAATAATATCCAGATGATGTCATCATGGTTAGCGAAACGCGTGTCGAGAAGTTTAAAAAATTATTTGGTGTTTAGTGGTAAATCTCTTCAAGTTAAAATAAACACTTATTGATAAACCTTTTCTAAAGGTTAAGATAAAACGTTTCACACCGAACATTCCAATAGAAGAATTAATAGATACAGAATGATTGTAAAATAAGAATGATGATAAAGTTATATTTTTCGATAACAATAGAATATAATATTAAAAGGTTATACATATTAAATTGAACTGTTTAAAAGCATTTTAATTAAATCAAGCTGTGTGCTGTCCGGTTGCTGCCTAAAAAATGTAGCTGTCCCCTTAAACTCATTATATATTACTTTACATGGGCGAGCAGATAACATGTCTCGTGTTTCTTCCTCTCTATAGGTATGTGGAACGTATAGGTATTCTTATCTAAACAATCAAATACTAGGGTGACAAAAAAAACAAAAACTTTACTTTTTCGCCAACAATATCGAACTGAAATAACCCTATGGAAATAAGAAGAGTTGTCCAATAAGAGTGTCAGAACTTTAAAATGAGGAATGATAACTACAACTGATAATCCTATAATTTATAATTTTATCTTGAAGCACAAATAATGACATTATGTTTTAAAAATAATGTCTTTCAAATGTCCCCCTCTGCTTCATCTGGTAGAATTCATTCTAGAGATAATTTTCTGTTGCTCTTTCACACATGTCGCGTAGTACAAGGTGTCCAACAAGAAAGTTTCTATTTCATTTGCTCACTGAATAGTCCCGCGTTTAGGAATTTAGTCGGTATGGAGCGTTCCTCGGGAGCTGATCGTATCTTGAATTTGCGAGAATTTTACAAAAACAATGATTCGGCCACTGTAGCGTAGAGAAAGTTCTGCAGTCATCGTGGAACACATCATGAAACACAAACATGAAAAACCCGTACATTCGCCTAAAGTCACTGTTTGAGCTGCAATGTCAACACGAGGAAAAATCGGCCCATACTTTTTTGAAGGCGGCAGGGAACACGCAGTGAAGGTTTACATTTAGATGACATTATTTTTTAAAAATATTTTCCTAAAATGTGTAAAAAAACTTTCCTTTGGGATACCTATTATATTTTTAATCGTAGCCTGAATGTTTCAGATAAATTCACGAATTGTCTGGAGTTTATTAAGCAGTGTTGCCGTAAATCAGAGATTTAACACAATTCCACAAAAAAAATATTCTAAGGGCGCAAAATCGCATGATCTTAGTGAAATAATGCGCCCAGAAAACGTTTCTTACAGTAAATCGATTGTCTAGAGAAATGTATGACAGTCTTGTTGAAAGAAAACTTTGTTTATATCGTCGTTTATCGGTTTAGGCCAGAGATATCCTGTTAGCAAATTCCTATAACGGTCACCATTAAAAGTAACACGATCATCATCTTAAAAAAAATAACTTCCCATCACTCCTTCACCCCGAAAGCAGTGTTGCCGCTATTACGTTTACCAAAGTGCTGAAATTCTAATAGGAAAATTATTTTCAAATAAATGGCTAACTATATTTAAGTATCACTGGTTTATTACTTTACTATATACACAAAATATATCGAAAAACTTAATCTAATAGCTACCCTAAAATAATCTAATAGCTACCCTGAGAGTTTTAGTTTTCAATAATATTTTTAATACTATCACGCTGAAAACGCAAATATAAGAATAATTACAGGTACTGATATAACACAAACTGCATACAACGCAGTTCTGGGTTCGCACTCTGATTCAACGATAAATTCTTCGTTCCAAAGTGTGTCATTGTCTTTTACCGGAAGTTCCAAAATCAACTTCTCTGACGAAAAAAACTTAAGGTCCACCGCGCAAATATCCGATTGATTTTTGCACACCGAGACGGGATTCGAGATATTGTATATGGCCTTGTTGAGATGGAACTGAACTCGAATGTAATTCGGTTGGACTTCGTTCTCGCTGTTAAATACGAAAAAGTAGTATCCATTTACAGGTACTCTGAAACAAAAAAAAAACATAACGATTTATCTGAAAAACTTTCGTATATTTTATAACTTTCTTTGAAGTGCCATAATATACACATAATTGAAATCCACAGAATTGTTTTTTTAATATTCATATATATATATATATATATATATATATATATATATATATATATATATATATATATATATATATATATATATATATATATATATATATATATATATACAGTGCAATAACGAAACTCAAGGGACCGAGCATTTTGTCTCGTTATATGGAGTGAAGAAAGAAAAACAACCAAATTCACAATAATTTTTAATATGTATGTATTTGATAAAATAGGTAATTAAATTATTCTTAATACCTATAGTCTATTAACTTTCCCTGACGTTTTTTGCTATGTTAGTACTTGTTTTGTATTATCTTATATATTCTATCCATATCTTGATATGTGGTGGAATCGTCTTGAACAATAAAGAATGTTCTATTAACTTAGCGGCATCCAGTGCTTGTTGAATAGTTGGGTTGGTGGTTCAGAATCGTCCATTTGATCATCTTCTTCATCTTCATTAAGTTTTTCCTTACTTTTCGACACTAAACCGGTAAACCGGTTATGGCCAGATCCTCGTCTATATTTTCGTACGTTTGTAGATCATCGTTAAAATTTTCTGATATGTTGAACTATTTTATATATTCACTCAGTGGTAGCTTGTCTTCACTATTAAACCGATCCGTTTCTACTGTACGACTATTACATAGTCCCGTGTGACGAAAAGAATGATGTACAGTTACTGCTGTTACCTCTTTCCAGTTATTTATATAAAGTTCACTGCTTGTAGCATCCTAATCGAGGTCTCCATCAACATTTTCCTTCTATAGTGACACTTTTAATTAGGCTTTTAATCATACTCTGATCCAATGGCTGTAAGATACTGTTTGTATTAGCTGGGAAAAATGCTAACTCTATGTTTCGAAGATTGTATATAAGAGGGTGAGCAGGGCAATTGTCTACTAGAAGCAAGATATTCCGTGTCTTTAATTCAGCATCCCATTTTCTCAGTTCCTCTTCAAAGAACTGCGATGTCATCCAAGCTGACTTGTTTTATTTTTACGTGACTGGCAACTGTTTTATGTTCTTGAAACACCAAGGGTTTTTTGATTTGCCTATAACTAAAAGCTTTCATTTTCTGTGCCACTCATATTGGCAGCTACTAGAATAGTAATACGCTCTTTAGAGAATTTTCCTCCAACACATTTTTCTCCTTTAAATTTGAAAGTTTTGTCTGGCGTCATCTTGAAAAAAGTCCATTTTCATCAGCATTAAAAATTTCATTTAGAGAATACTTTTCCTTTAATTTAGACTACACTTTATTTTGGATTAATAAAGTGTTGTCACATTCATATCGACATCCCGCGTCTCTATGTTCATTTTACCGTAGGTAATTGTGAGACGGTGCTTAAATTTTCCGAGCCAACCTTCTGATGCTATATATATATATATATATATATATATATATATATATATATATATATATATATATATATATATATACATTACTATGAACAGAAAGTTTCCTTAAAAGAAGATGTAGATCTTCTTTTGTTGGACTTTTTAGTATGGTAAGGGCTTAACAAAATATGGTGCAAAGAACTGTAACTGCTACTCTTTCGACATTCATTTCGAATTAATGTGTAAACGAAACTGATAAAGCCGTGAATGTAGTGAAGCTTTCATTTTCGCGGAGGTTCTCGGCATGAGTGCAGAGGCACCGTAAAGTTCAAACCCAAGAAGCATTTGATGTTGTACGGGAAATACGGAAATTTACCCCATAAATACAAAGAGATATAGTGAAACGTTTTATCCACGAATAATAAACCCCCAAATAACGAGAGCTGCCTATCCTTAAAACCGTTCGAGAAATTCTTAAAAGTAATTCTTCCCAATATTGTAAAAGTTAGCTAAATCATATGGAGACGCTACTTCGTAATGCAGGAATCTTAACATGCATTCTGAGAGAAAATAAAAAATATATAATAGATGTTTCGGTTAATAATGTCGATTTTTTCCCATGGCGTTTATTTCCTTAACAAAATAAATTTAGTAGTATAAATAAGTATATATCGTTAATATAAATAAGTATCGGCCATCGTTAACTATTAGTTTTTCCCATCTTTCTGTCAAGGAATGGATTCCGCGCCAAAAAAACCTTTGGTTTTTTGAGGCCAACCATTAATCAAGCCAAAGTTTCATTTCTCCATAAGAATGTGAGGAAATCCGGAGGGACTAAATCCGGTGAATACGGCGGGTGGGATAGGACGTCCCATTTAACGTTTTCAAATAGTTTTTTTACATGGGGGGGCGAACATTGTCATGTTTAAAAATGACTTTATCATATCTTTGGGCATATTCTGGTCGTTTTTCCTTCAATGCTCGGCTCAATTTTATTAGTTGCTGTTGGTATCAATCGCCAATAATCGTTTCACCAGGTTTCAATATTTCGTAATACACAGTTCCCCTACTATTCCACCAAATACACAGCAAAGCCTTCTTTCCATGTATATTGCAGACTGGTGTAATGTTGAAGGCTGGCCTGGGTGTACCCATGATTTTTTGCGCTTTGGGTTGCCTAAATTGATTCATTTTTCATCACCTGTCACAATTCGATACAAAAAAAAACTTTTCTTTCTGTCTGGCAAGGAAAAGTTGGTTGGTTTTTCGCCTTTCGATATGTCTTTCTTTCAATTCAAATAGAACAAATTTTCCTTCCTTCTGCATCTTTCCCAATGCGTGTAGACGTTCGGAAATGGACAGCATTCAATGCTTCTGCCAATTGTTTCAACGTATGATTTGAGTCCTCATTCAAAAGTGCTTGCAAATCTGCATCTTAAAACTTTTTCGACTGTCCTAACAACTTCCTCGCAAAAAGTCTTTTTCTGGAACATAATTCAACATATTCAAAACTATGAAAAACTATGTTTTTTTGCACAATGACAATTAATAACGAAGTTTTGATTTTGAATCTGCATGTTTACCCTCCAAAACACCATAGACGTCATTAGTATATACCAACAAATTTATTAGAAACACCAACTCTTAACAAAATCCACATTGTTAACCGAAACACCTATTAGTATTAATAAAATTTTAAAAAAACGTTCTGAAAGAACGAAAGTTGATCTTTCGTCGGTATAATTTATAATATGCTCAGAATACTATCTTGTCTGATGAAAAATTGTTCGTAAAATAAAATGTCAGTTTTTGTGAACAGTAGTATTGGCTATCAATTTTTCTAGAATTTTGTAAAAATTGTAAATGCCAAAATATTATGTAATGTATATTTCCTCTACAATCTATATAAAATTGTCTTATTGCTTAATTCACTATGTCCTAATGGGCAAAACTCATTTTTATCAAAGAGTAAGACAAGTTCTAATTGAAATATGATATATTATGTTTTAAAAAGTTAAAAAGAGATAGGTAATAAATATAAAGTATAAGTAAAATATAAATGACCCGGTACAACATGTTGGAGTTTAATTAGGATGTTTTGCCCCATCCACCTTACTCACCAGACATCGCACCCGCGGACTATTATACCACCTTAATCAAAAAGTGGCCTGAATTTATTCAGAAAATATAAAATACAAGTTTACTCATCAAAATTGATATTGTCCCCTTCAAAGTACTTCCCATGGACTGTAACGCACTTATGCCAGCGCTTGATTCAATTGTCAAAACATTTTTTATACTCAGTGTTGAGTATGGCCATCAGAGCCGTCTATTTTTCCATAACCTCCTCTCGCCTCCTCGGCGTTCCACTTAGTGATTTTTTGATTCGATTGAGCAAAAAGATATCGCAGGGAACCAAATCAGGTGAATTCGATGGCTGTTCGTTTCGTTCTTGGTCAAAAAGTCGCAGATAATGATGGCATTGTGCGACGGTGTGTTATCGTGGTGTAAAATCCACGAGTTGGTTGCCCATAAATCCTTTCTTTTTTGGCGAATTGCTTCATGCAAACGTCTCATAACGCCCAACTAATAATCCTTGTTGACCGTTTGACTTTCCGGTAGGAATTCATAATGCACAACACCGTTGTAGTCCATGAAAACCGAAAGCATCACCTTTCTTTTCGATTGAAAATGACGTGTTTTTTTCGGTCTTGGCTCATTGGTACACGCCATTCAGCCGCCTTATGTCTGGATTGCGTGTCGTACTCATAAACCCACGTCTCTTCTCCAGTAATAATGCGTTTGATAAATGTTTGGTCAGATTCAGCCTTGGAAATCATATCTTTTGCGAAGTCAACGCGGTCCCTTTTTTGCATGAAATTCAGGTCTTTCACTTCAGGCACCAACTTTACTGCAACATGACATAAACCCAAATCATTAACCAAAATGCCTTGAAGAGATCCATAAGCAATGTTCAAGTTTTTGATGGTTAATTTGCTGTTATTGACCCCCATTTCTTTCACTTTATCGATGTTTTCTTCGGTTTTCGATGTTGACGGCTTGCCACTGCGTTCGTCATCATCGACAAACTGTCCACCATTTCTGAAACGTTCGTGCCACTGATAAACGACTGTTTTCTTTAAATTATCGTTGCCAAAACACTTTTCCCATATTTCCAAGGTCCTCGCACCATTGAGTCCATTTTAACGCAAAATTTAATACAAACTCGTTGCAAACGCAATTTTATTTTGAAAATTGTAAAAATCGAAAACACGCACAGAAGCAGATGTACTCAAGACAGCGAAACTTTTACAAATGTAAGGCTATAATGCCGAAATTTGGTAGGAATGTCAATGACAGATGTGGCAATATAACAAAAAAGACAGAACTCTAATCGGGTGACTGATAGCGGCACACGAAGGTCATTCCGGGAACTTTTTGATCAAAGTGGTGTATTCCACTCCCTCCAAAATTGTTTAAATGAGGAATCTTTTAAAACGGAAGAAGAGGTGAAAAACCTGTTTGCATTTTTTTGCCAATAAAGATGCTAATTTTGGACAAAAAGTCATTATGGACCTACCTCTACGTTGACAAAAAGTTAGTTAAAAGCAAATTATTATGGTAATTACATAATAGATTAAATAAATATTTACACAAACTATTTGCGTTTCTCTTTCTCTTAAAAAAATCATTACGAACTTTCCGAACAGCCCGATACGTACCTGTAAGTGATAGAATTTGCTAAATACGTTTCTTCTGCCTCTTTGTCCGTCAAATCCCTATGACAATTATGATGAGGTGTAAGCGGCAAATTTAAAATCAGCCCTTCACAATTCAACAAAGCCTCTTCAGAACTTGAAAATGACGACCAAAATTCACTATTGCTCATATCATGACCAGTATCAGTTTCGTTAATTCTCGCTCGATGATCTGCTATACCATCCGGTTTAGGGGTAAATCCCTAAGAAAAACATCATATGATTTATTTAAAATCAAGGAAAAAACTTACATACGTACCTCTTCAATGCCTTTATCATTGTCATCGTCATCTCTGTTGAAGTCAATTAAAGCTGCAGCAATATCTCGTTTTCTTCTGCGACTATCAATGTTTTCGTTGAAATTTATGGCAGGTTTATTGTAGTGTCTTCCGTAAGTTTTCAAACTGGGACCGCTGTTATCGCCTTGTTTATTTACATTTATTTTTCCTTGATTAGCATACTTTTTATTTATTTCCTCCAATATTTTAGATCCTTTTTCCCCCATTGTTTCTAATTTGGTTAAAAGCTCATTAACCACTTCAGCGGATGTGGCGGGTTTAGCTACTGTTTCACCTAAGTACAATTACCCAGAACTTGTAAGTCATTGCGGATGCTTATGATTGATATAATATTACAACTAAAAGAAAATCGGTATCCTAATATCTACTGTAATTATAATAAATTAACTAAAATATAAATAGAGCCGATTACAAAATTATAAAAATTAATATTTAAAATACGAACATAGAGTGAAAAGTTTGATAATTATAAAATTAAATATTGTTTTTTGATTGAAAAACGATTTAATTTTTAACATGGTTTCCTTTTAACTTGATACACTTCCCCCCCGAAATTCCAACCTTTTTTTACCTTTCAGAAAAAACAACTTGTCGAACTCTGCAAAATACTACTTTGTTTTGGCTTCCCTTTATTTAATGTGAATGTTTCCCGCCAGACATTTCTTCATATTTGGAAAAGCAATGAAGTCGAAGGAGTGTGGGTGCAGTATCAATTCGTGGCGAAAATTGGCCAATTTCGATGTTACACTTGATGAAACAACAATTTCTGACGAAGCAACACTTTTTTCTTCGATAAATGAGAGCGTTTTTTTAAATTAAATATTCGTGAAATTTGACCAGAATGCAGCATAATACTCTCATATGATTGTCTTTCCCTTTTTCGAATAGTCGATGAGGACACGAACAGCGAATAACAGAAAACAGTGTTACCTGTTATTGTTATTCCAGGAATCATGGTATGTGGGGATATATGCTGAGGAAGCAGCTCACCACTAGTATCCATCAAAGGAAGTTTATATAGAGCCCGTTATGTAGCCAAAACATTGTAGCCCGTATCATTATCAGCAGCATTACCATCTTTCAGCAAACAGTGTAGTTGTTATTGTAAAAGAGTCACACATATCAGGAAATGTTTGCCACTTTTTGACGTATTTGAAGGCTGACTTGATTTTTTAAATGAAAACAGTACTTGAATTTGGCATTGTTTGAAAGAGTTTTTTTCTGAATTCAACAAGGTAAATATTGTAGGTTTTTTGTCAAAATAGGTTTAAATAAATGACTTAAAGGTCGGTTTTAGAGTAATTTTATTTTTCATTAAATAGGCTATGAAACAATGGATGACAGATAAAGTATTTGATTACGCTTGACAACTTGACAACTGTTATTTATTTTATCGAGACGATAGTTCATAGCTACACTAGGATTCTATATTTATAAAAACTCCTCGCGCCACCTACCGGAAAGGGCAGAACAACGTCTGCCGAGCCAGCTAGTTCCATATAAAAATTGAAATAAATTTGAAATTCACAAATTGACGTCAACAGTTGTCAAATGTAATCAAACACTTCATCTATTATCAATTGTTTCAAAGCTTACTAAATCAAAAATATATTTAGCTTAAAACAAACCGAAACACCTTTTAGTAATTTTTTAAATATATTTTGAAAAAGAAACCATACAATATTTACCTCGTTGAATTCAGAAAAAAATGCTCTTTCTAACAATGCCAAATTCAAGTACTGTTGTCATTAAAAAAAATCAAATTAACCTTGGTTTTCAAATATGCGACAAAAAAAACATTTCCTGATGTTTGTACAAAATTTCATTAAGAAATCTCAAAGCGTTTTTAAGATATTTGACTGTTTCGATATATAATAGCGACCCTGTATACTACCGTTATATTGTACACAAAAATGTTACCCAATAAAATAAAGTTTTCATATTGCTGCATTTTTGTTCTCCGGTAATTTGTATCAATTTAAGAGAAAGATATTTTAAAAACGAATTAACTAGTCATCCAGAAATCGTGGTCCAAATAATCGTCGTATTATCAAACCATGTTACCGACACCACCCGGTTTTAAAATGTGTTAACATTAAGTACATAATACTAAGTTTCAAAATGATTATGTATTATAGTCAGCATATCTAAATCAATCTGAACCAGTCTTCTGAATTTTAATTAAAAATAAACAACTGTTAGATAATATTCCATGATAATTTTCTAAAAGTCATTAATTTTGCCAAATTATATTTGTAAACATTAACAAATATCGCGACACAGAATGATCATATAATTTTGTGTGATTATTCTTTCTATTTCATTTAATAAATATAATACAGACAATTAATACAATCTTTTTAATCCAAAGTACACTCTAATTAAGTCGTAAATTAAATGAATGAGAAATATGTTTGTGTGATAGCACATTTCTATTTTATTCAGATATTCTATATGAAGTTTCCGTCATTTAAAATATTATAATGGAAAGTTCTCATGTTTTTTTTCTCTTCTTGAAACGGAGTAAAAATACATTCAATTTCCTACAACATTCCTATCAGTAAAACTTATTAATCGATTTTTTAGTAAACTTTATGTATGGTATAAAATCGATTTTTTCTCCTTTTAGATTAATATACTTCGGCTAAAGATTATGTTACAACGTTTTTATCGGCCAAAGTTTGTATACCTTTCAAAAAGTATAACTTGTCGAACTATACAAAATTGTCCTGATTCAGCGGTGATCTCTTCATTTGATGTACATTCATTTCCAACCAGGCATTTCATGTTTGGAAAGAAAAAGAGATTGAAGGGGACCAAGTACGTAGAATTGGGGTAAATACCACAGCAATTCTTAGGCAGAATTGACAAATTTCGCTGTAGCAACGGCAGACGAATGGGCGGATGAGTTGTGGTGAAATAGCACGTCGTGGTGAAACCACCTTTTTAATAGAACGATTTCTCTTTGCCTTCAAAATATCCTTCCGTTGCTCGGGACCAGATCTGGAGGATACGGTGGATGAGGAAGCAATTCGAAATCCAATTCATGGAATTTAGCCATCGTTGCCAAAGGTTTATGACACTTTTCTCGAGATAACCGATGAAAAATATCCCATGCGCATCCCAAAATGCAGAGGCCATAACCTTGTCTGCCAATGGTTGTGTTTTTGGTCGCTTTGGACGACTTTCACCGATGGTTGTGTTTTCACCACTCAGCTGACTGCCGATTTGACTCCGGAGTGTAGTAATGGATCCATGGTTCATTCATTATCACATTTCGCATGCATTTCTGCTGTTTAAACGAATTTTATTTCGCTTAAACAGCTCAAAACATTTCTCAGAATCATTATTATATCAATATATCAGAAATATCAATAATAATTTTTGCTCCGCTGTGAGCAAACGCAGTACCCATTTCCACAGCAATTTACGCATTCCCAAATGTTCGTACAAAAAGATGTAAACACTTCCTTTCAATATCTTCATGATATCAGCTATTACTTTTCGGTTTTGTGAAATGATTTTTTAAATTTTTCTAATGTTGTCTGATGTAACCACCTCATTTGTATGCCCGGAGCGTTATGCATCATCGGTGCTTGTATGACCACGTTTGAATTCAGCGTACCAATCAATTAGAGTTCATTTTCCTGGAACAGCGTTTTGAAAATAACGAAAATAACGTCACTTAAAGCACAACAACTCAGAAACTAAGAACTCAAGATTTTCATGAAATTTTGACACATGACGTTTGAAGGTTGGTACAATCGACCACTGCTAAGGATTTTCCGTTAGTGAGGTCATCTACATGTTAGACCGGGGAATTGATCGATGTGTTACACTCCTATAAAGTGTATATCCCTTTTCCAAATAGTCAATGAAGATAATGATTTGAGAGTTCCAGAAAACAGTGGTCATAATCTTCCCGGCCGATGGAAACGTCTTCATCTTCTTGATTCGTTCGCAGTATAAAATGTACCGTTTTGTCTATTTTCTCGTTTCTGATGTATAGTGATGAATGCAAGTTTCATCATCAGTCAGGACTCGCTGCAGACACGCATTCGGATTGCGCTTATACATGTAAAAACACCTATGTGAAATGGTCATTCGATTCCGTTTTTGATCCGAACGGAGCGAACTCGGTACCATCACACTGATAGCTTCTCGTGACCAGCAATCTCTCTAACCTTCACTCGGCGATCAGCCAACAGGATATCATAGCTACTGTTAACCATTTCCTTAGTAATAATCTCAATGGGATATCCTAAGTCCGAAGCTTCACTTGTGCATTATAGCAAAATATCGAACTTATCTGCTTTCGAAGGCTGTCAAAACAAAACTAAATGTCATTCGACAAGGGGCATTACTAGAAAGAAAGCTAATTTTCAGGAATGCACTCACATTTCCAAACGCATCTCCATCTATCGGAAAAGAATATATTTTTTTTCTCTATCCTCGTATACCCATTGTACATAGTTTACTAATGAGATGAACCTGAGTGACAGGTACTTTAAACTTTTTATATATGAACTTTTTATATATTTCACGCAAGAAATATGTATTTCTGGCATAAATAATAATTTTATTATTTTATTACATTTTATATTTACTTAGTTATTGTTGCGTTTTTTTTTTTAAGAAATAGTACTTATTATAAGAAAAGTTAAATCTCATTTAAATAGTGTGCTGAAATATATTAGATGTGTTTGATTATTGAATAGAACTGTGGAAAATATCATTGTTATACAGGATGCCGAGAAGTCCTATTATAGATGCTATATGTCCAGTTTGAAAAGTAAAAAAAAACTAAAACTTGGAGGCGAAGCTTTTTCTGAACTTTAGCATTCAACCGATATATTACCTAAATAAGCAGGGTTCATAAAGGTTCAAAAGATAAACTTTCTAACCATTTGGATCTTTTTCGAAAGAATATAATAGATTTTAAACGTCGTTTTGTAACTATGAATGAGACTTGGGTTTACCACTATTATATTGAACTGCGACAAACAACTACAGAGTGGACTGAGCCGGGTTGTTCAGTTCAGTCACTGACTTTCGTCTGTCTCCAAACCTCTCCAAACCTCAAAACTCTCCAAACCTCAAAAAAATTCCTACATAGCATGCGTTTTTTATCAAATGAAAATGTTATAATACAGCCGCAGATGAGTAAATCTTTGAGATCATCTCAGAGATAGAATAAATGAATTGTAGAATCGCAAGAAAAAATGTATTGAGCTTAAAGCAGAATACACATTAGAATAAAGTCATTTTTTCAATTATAAACTTGTTTTATCGTTTCCACTCCGCGAACTTTTCAATTAGCCTAGTATAGAAGCGAATTAGGGTTTTCGTTACAAAACTACCTGCTCTCACCACCAGTATAACAATTTTTTAACAAAACTTCGCAGGATAGGCCAAGATTCGACTACCCATCATCAATAAATCAACGAAATCATGAATGATTTTAAAATATTATTTATCCCTTTAAATAAAAAAACCCTCTTAGCTGAATTCCATTTGTTGAAGACATATATAATACATATGCCATAATGTGTGATACTATTTTAATACTGTACTATACTATTTTTATAAATCGCAATAATTCAATATCTCAAATATCAAATTGAAAAATATTCAGTTGACAAATATCTACGAGATGAACTACCAAAGAAACTCTTTTTTAAAGAACCATATATAACTAACGTCAAATGAAATAAAATATACCTGGAGAATGAATATTGAAATTAGCAGTTTCATTTTTTGCGATGGTTGAGTTCCTCTTAAAATGTGGATGATTATCTTTTTGTTTATTTTTATCTTTTTGCTTCTTGGTTTGTAAGGCTTCCAAAATTGTTCTCAATACCTTCGAATCAGTTAAATCGGAAGTATCGACGTTATCTTTTAGAGTATAATTTTCTTTATTTGTTTCATGAACAGGACTGTAACAGAAAAATAAAGCATAGTAAAGAAAATGTTCAATATAATAATTCGGTAATAAGTACCTGTGGAATTTAACATCAGCTCGGTGTCTCTTCATTATCTCCGGGTCGTTAGTAATAGATTCATTTGAATTCAGTCGTAAAAGATCATTTTCATTAGCAACATAAGTTCCTTCCCTAATAGCCTCCATTAATTCATCTAGCTCTTCTGAGGAATCATCGCCAATATAAGCACACTCATGTAAATGCCTATGACCTCTTATAACAATAAGTGACGCACCAGGCCATCTGCAATCAAAAAAATAATAATTAAACAAAAGATAATTAGATAAATAAATATACAGATCTGGATCTGGACCACCAATTTTCCAGTATTTTTTCGCACATATCGCGTGATATTTTATATATTTCAATGGTGGCCTGAATGTTTATTTTAAGGTCAAGAATTGTTCGGAGTTTATTTCTGTAAACCAGAAATTTAACATAACCACACACAAAATAATCCAAGGGCGTGATATCGTATAATTTTGGTGGCTAGCTGGCATTACCATTACGCGAAATGACGGTCCAGGAAGCTTTTCATGCTGTAAATCGATTGTCTGGCGAAATGTCGTATAGCACCGTCTTGTAAAAAGGAAACATTGTTTATATTCACATTTATCACTTCAGGCCAAAGATATTCGGTCAGAATATTCCTATTACTTTCACCATTAACAGTAACACGATTTTCATCATCGTCTTAAAAAAAATAGAGCCGTACCACTCAATTAGCCCAAAAAACCGCACCAAACAGTGAATTTCTGAGGATGAAGAGGTAACTCCTGAATTACATAAGGATTTTAATGTTTATCAAACCCATTAAACCAGAAGTGTTATCTATTCATTTCAGAATTTTCTTAGGATTTTCGTAATAGGTCTTTCAAATTGCGTGGTTTTTTTTTAATTATTAAATAAAAGACAGATGGCGTTGTGAATTTGCCAAGGTCTAGTCTCATTTCAGAAGTGTAATATATGACATTTATAAAAATGTAGTCGTACACAATACAATGCGTTAAATTTGTTGAATTATTTTTAAAAATGGGCGATCAGCGAAAAATATTTTTAGAAAATTACGGGATATTTACGGTTTGCGCAATCTTCGATTTGAAAGCATTATCAATCAAATTGTTCAAAAATTTCAAGAAAATGGTTTGGTGGAAGATAGAAGAACAATATATAGTCGTAGTGATCGTTCACAAGAGCATATTGATTTGGCATGTGAAAGTATTGCTGAAGACACAGAAATTTCCATTAGTCGATGTTCACAATAATTTGGACTCACAATAATTCAGTCTATCAACAACATGGTATATTTTAGGAAAGGATTTAACTCTGAAGGCAGAAGACTAAACAAATGATTTTTCTAAAAAAATAATCCATTCAGATGAAGCACATTTAAAAATTGGTGGCTATGTTAATAAACAAAATTGCCGCATTTGGGGTGAGGAAAATTAACGATTAATTCATGAGAAATTTTTATATCCTAAACGAGTCACTTTTTGGTGTGCATTATGGTCAGGATATGTAATTGGGCCATATTTCTTTCAGAATGCTGATGGTGAAGCTGTTCGATATCGTGAGATGATAACTGGATTTTTGTGGGCTGAATTGAATAATATTGATCTGAGGGATACGTAGTTCCAATAAGTGCTACACCTCACTCTGCAAATGAAACAATTGATTTATTGAGTGAAAAATTTCCTGGACGAGTTATTGCAAGAAACGGTGATGTTAATCGGCTACCAAGATCATGTGATTTGACGCCGTTGGACTATTTTCTTTGGGGTTACGTAAAAAGACAGATCTATACGAACAATACACTATCAATTTCTGAACTAAAGTATGAAATTATTCGAGTCATTGGTGAGATAGAGCCACGGTTATGCCAGAATGTTATCCATAATTTTGATAAAAGAGTGGATAGCTGCAAGATTTGGTTATTTGGCAGATATTGTATTTCATATTTAAATATCATACACTATACTTCAATTACCAATAAAAAGTTTTTTGAAATCAACGCAAATTCTATGTTTCATTCAAGAACGTATAATAAAAACCGCTCAATTTGAAAAACCTTTTAGTAATAAGTAAATCAAATTCTTGTTAAATGCCAACGTTTGCTCTGAAATCCATAAAAATATAACCATAATTACTTTTCCTATTAAAGAAATTCACATCGCGGTCTTTTCCACCTATTAATTCAACTGCTAATTGATTCAGATACTGATAAAATGTTACAGAAAATCGCTTGAATGCGTTTTAAGATGTTCAAACATTTTGAGAAATATTCTATCGAATTTGTAGCTGGCGATAATGAACATTTCTATAATGATGATAACAAAATTTATAAAGAATTATTAATTAAAATATCAGCAAGCTCAAATAGTTCTGTTAATATTAGGAGTTACTACGAAGGTTGCTATTTATGTAACTGGAATAATATATAAAAATAAATATGTATTGTTTTTGAAAATATTCTTCGCGATGATCCATACACATTTGCATGTGCTTGAACCAATTTTCATAGCACTATTTCCATTGCAATTGAGGTATCTCCAAAACATGCATTTTGAACGCATCAACCGCTTCTTCTGGAGTCGTTGACCACATAGTTTATTCCTCACGGATGGGAACAAAAAGAAATCATTAGATGCCAAATCAGGACTGTCCTGATGAGGACAGTCCTTGCTTGCAGAGGAAATTTTGCTTTATCAGTTCGTGCACAATATCGATGTTTTCTGGCATAACAACCGATTTTGGACGACCTTCTTTAATTTTTTTCGTGAGCGAACGACGACCACGATTAAATTCCCTAAACCAGTGGCATACAATAGTTTTAGATGGTGCTTCACGTCAAAAATCGCAGTGAGTTGATCGATGCACTGTTGTTGAGATAATCCACGTCAAAAGTCGTAGTAAATAAACGCATGAAAATTCACGAATTAATCCATTTTTTGACCGAGTTGAAATTTTCAAGTCACTAAAAAACACAAATAGCGTCCGTATGACAAAACATTTTGAGTACGTATATAGTCAACAATGTCAAATTTTACGATGTATGTCATATGGCGCCTAGCAACACCATTGTTAACAATTCCGTATACATAAATTGCAACCCTCGTACACCATGGAGAGTAACAATACTTTATATACACCTTGGAGTGCAACAATACCAAGACTTTAACTCTGTCAGATGTACAAAATCTTGCAATATCCCTATTATTATTTTGTAACAGTAAAAAACAAAACATTCTACATCTATCAACAATTCACCCCTTTGAGTCATATGATCAGCCATAGCAATATTTGCCTGAACTGGATTTTCTATGACTTTCTGAAAATGAGTGATAACAATTTCGAGCAAAAGTGCACTATTCAGTTTTATTTCAAACTGGTTCGTTGGATCCTGCTAAAGAGTTTTCGAATTCGCGCAGATTTTCTTCATCCCCAATTCATTGATCAAAGTCTGAAGAACAGTTGTGTGAGTCAAATTCAATTGTTCTCCGATTATTCCGATCGTCAACTGACAATCAGAGCGCAAAATAACCCGGATTTTGTGGACATTTTCATCACTTCTTGCACTTGAAGGCCTTCCGTTGCTAGTTTCATCTTCAGTCAAGTCTCGGCTTTCTAAGAATGCCTTAAACAAGCTGAAAACCTGGGCCCTTGACAAAACACTGTTCCCCTAGGCCATTGAAGTTTTGTAAAAGTTTCCGTCTCACTGTGCCCCAGTCTGAAACTGTAGTCACTCATTTTCAGAACGCACTAGAAAAATCCGGTCCGGGAAAAGAATTACTACGGACCATCAACTGACTCATATTAAAGACGCATCAGGTGTGAGCATGACGCCCCTCCAGAAAGGAAGCCTACGGTGGTGCCATATCGAACGCTACACCACGAATCTCATTACTGTATTTATACATCTAGTAACTATAGCGATGTTTGAAAAACGAAATTTCACGTTGTAAAATATAAATAAAATAACTAATACATATACCGATATTTTTAAATGTTATTATTTTATCTTATCAAATGTTTGAAATTTCTTTCGATCCAAAATTTTCATAACAAACATATTTTGAAGTGCCGCTGATAAATAGAACAATACGACCAAAGATCGCCATTAAAAGGCACATTTTCACAAAATTCATTTTTATCACTTTTGGCACTGTTTATACATAAGCGACTTGCTTTAATGAAACATAATATGTACGTAAATATTTAAATAAACTTAATGAACCAGACAAAAAAGAAAAAATGCAGTGCAATTAAATTTAATCAGTTTCGGTCATTTTTGCTCTACGTTATTAAGTAATGATAAAAAACAAGAACTTTCACTTAACTGATATAATAAGAATGACTTATAGATCCACCAGACTTATTATAATTTAATGATACAAACGGTTTTCGAAAAATTCTCTGCGATAACGATTTTGTTTTATGTTTTTTAGTTTTCAAGATATGATTCGATTCATTTAAAATAGAAAATTTTACGAAAATTGCTTTTCTCGATGAGTTTTTTGTTGGAGATATTGAAGTGCACTTGTTACTATTCAATTCTCCATTATTTTCTCGCTCTGCTATCATATTTTCATAGAAATTAACGGACTTTTAGCTCTCGGATATTCCACTTCCACAATTTCTCGACTAATTAACCGAAAAATGTAAAACTTCAAAAAATAGAATCGGTCCATTTTATTTTAGTTACATTAGTTAAAAAGAACGCACCCTAAGTGATCTGAAAATGTGTATGCATCACAAAGTAGCTCTCTGTACCAAAAAATATGAACAACGAACTTAACTATCAAACCAAATAAAAATCATTTAAAAGTTAGGTTGTTTGCAAAACTATCCGAAGGTATGGAAGCTAATTATACCTCAATTCTATACTAAGTGCGCTAGCTACCTCGTATAAAAGTGATTCAAAGGGTGTTTGAACTTAAACAAGAGATTGCAATTTTTCTTCATAAAAATCATAATGAAAAGGCAAATTTGTTTACGAATGATAACTTTATTGTTAGACTCTCCTATTGGGTTAAAAATTTTAGGAAATTGAGTATTTTGAATAAATCAATGCCAGGACGATAAATGCATTCACTAATTAAAAAAAAAAGTGAACGCATTTCTAAAAAAATTCTAGCTATGGAACTCAAATTTACGAAAAAATAAGTTCTACATATTCCACTTTTATGATGAATATAAATGAACAAGTTTAAATTGAAATAAACAGACTGAACATACTTACTGAACATTTGGATGGTTTGTTAATACATTTTTCACATTATTTCGAAGATCTTATGAAATTAAAGTTTCCAATGATCTTTTATGAAATTAAAGTTTGATGAAAATTTACGGGTTACCAATATTGAGCTATTGGTTCCATCTACAAAAATGTAATCATTAATGCGAATAAATAACCGGCAGAACAAAATATTTTTTTTTCCAAATACATCGGAACACTTCAACATCGATACATCAAATATATTAACTCTTTAGGAAATAATGTTGAAAAATAAAATGTTTCAAAGGTCTCGTATATTTAACTCCAAGGAAATGACAATAATTCGCGTTTTTTTTGTCTTCTTATAATTGGTCATTAATCAGGATTATGATTCTTAATTATAGAAATGAAACATAAAAAATTCCACAGGTAATGTGAAAACATTTTAACTAACAGAAATATATAGTCTTACCTTACACAAGTATTTACTGTTACTGAGGACCCTTTTAGAAGATAAAATCCCCAATATTCTTTTGTATCATCTTCAAGAACAAAATGCCTAGTCATCGAAAGTGTTTTTAAACTTTCGGCTATTTTTGGAGGTTCCGATAGTAAGAACGCATTAAAGGTTGCGTTTGTTTTTACTTTCTGTCTCTGAAACAATAAAAATAAAAATTAAAATCTAGAACGGAATACTGAAGAGATTTATTTTATAAATAAATATTTCTTATGACAAAGTCCAACGCCAAATAATCAATCCGAAGCATCCAGAAAACTCAAGCGATATACGGCGGTTATCCTAATCCCTATCAAACGTGACAAAATGTTCCATCTTACTTTTCTGTAGGAACACCTCGTTGCACCAATAGATAGTTATAACTACTATCAAAAAGTTTGCCAAATTCAAGGAATATTTTTCCGTCTCATGCAAGCATGCTCTGATAACCGTAATTTCTAGACAAGGAAACAGCAACTATTCTTTAAATGGCAAGTCAATTAATCCAATTAATCAAATTAAGCCAATCAATTATCTTTTCAACATGGCCAATAGCAGAAAGATCATTCCAAACGAGCTTATTCTCTTCTTCGTATTATTCTTTACCGAAGAGGCGTGACTTAGGGAAACTCATTCCGTTTGCAGCCTTTTAGGACTACTTCTCGCCACCGTACTCTATTTCTGGCTTTCTTGATTCTATATTGAGAAATGAACCAATTAGGTCTTCAATTTGGTTTATCCATCTATTTGGAGGTCTGCCCTATGACCTGGAACCCTCCATCCGTCCCTGCAGCACCAGTCTTTCTAGGTTATTGCCCTCCCTGTGTTCGATGTAAAGAATCTTAGTATTCTTTCATGAATAATTCGAGACAGCCTTGCGGATTCATTAATTTCTTGAATAACGGATACCTTTATTCATCTGGCAGTCCATGGAATGCGAAGGACCCGTCTCCAGTACCAAAGTTCAAAAAAATCAATGCACTTGAGGTATTATTTTTTAATGGTCCATGTTTCAGCGCGATACAATAATAGTGAAAAAACTAAGGTTTTTACTATTTGCTGTTTATTTTTCTGAGTTATGTCCCTATACCTCCACATCTTCTTCAAATTTCGCATTGTATTTCTTACCATTTCGCATGTTCTTCTCATATCATAAGTGTTCCCGCCTTCGTTCAATATTATAGCCCCAAGATAGACAACTTGTCTTGCTACCTTAATCTACTGATGCTGGGCATGTTCTGTTGACAGTCGATAATCATTATTTTCGGTTTCTCTCTAAGATCAGTTCCAAACGAGCAATTCGGGAGATATTCCTAGTAGGGTCTTCGTCGCTAGTCAAAGGCCACCAGATTGACTAGCCAAATTCTCCCGACTTTCCGGATAAGACAGCATCTTTATAACATCCACAATCTAGGTTTCCTTTGGGATCTAGCAGCACTTATTTTTTGAAAGGCAGATTTTTCCAACATCATTTCACATCTGGTCATATTCATTTCACTCTGGATGGTATCAGTAGCTCTGCATGCAATCCAAATTTTCTCAAAGGCATTGTCATGTATGATGAGGTGTAGTAATGCGAGGAAAAACAACCGAAAAATTGATGGAGATTATTAATATTTTCTGACTTGATAATGTTTAAATTTATTTTATAATATAATCACGTATAATATATGTGAGACACGTTTGATTATTGTCCCAAATTTTAAACACGAGAGTTTTATCTCTTATTACAAGTATATTGGAGATAAGTCTAGACTCGTATTTGAAAAATAAATACAAAATCATAAATAAGATATTGATATTAGTGTTTCGAATTAACGTATTGTCCATCAAAAACAGATATGTATGTACATATACGAGGTGTATAAATAAAGTAATGAGGCTGGTGGCGTAGCGTTCGATTTAGTAACACTGTTGGCATCCCCTTTGGACAGCAGAGGAAATAACATCTTATGCGTCTTCGTTGCACGTTTGAACTTCCTACAGTCACTAGTGGTCTGTAGCATTTTTTTCGTACACCGAATTTTTCTAGTGCATTCTAAAAATGAATTACTACAATTTCAAACAATGGTGTGCTATAGAATTTTGTTTCAGACTTGGGCACAGTGCGCCCGAAGCTTTTGCAAAACTTCTACAGGCCTGGAAACAAACGTTTCGGCTCAGATTTTTTCGGCCAAAAACGGCCCATATTTTCACGTCGTTTAAGACATTCTCAGAACGCCTAGAATTGATTAAACATGAACCTGACAACAGAAACCTACAACTGCGGAAGTGATGAAAATATCCACATTCATACAATTGCGCATTCTGTTTGACGGTCATTCTTCAGTAAATGGCCAGAATGATTGGCGAAGAGTTAAATTTTGACCGATGAATCGGGGGCGATGAAAATATGTGGTAAAATGATTCAGAAAAACTTTTTACAGAATCAAAAAGACAACAAGAGGGAAACATGTCTTTTTGGGGCGGCGTAAAAATAACCGTAATCCTTGTGTAAAATATCGTCAAACGTGTGAGCTGTTTATTGATAAATATAATGGCATTTAAATAAAGTTTATGGAAAATTATGGAAAGTCTATTATTCCATTCATTTTAAACTATATTTAAGATACTGGTAATAGTTATGTTCTGGTATTATCTTGGATTGAAAGTATAAAGAATAATAGTGCCGTCCAATGCAGCTTAGGAAGCGTGTTGATCAGCAAGTTCGTTTCTAGGTATTCATACATGACTAGAAAAGATTCCTACAAAGGCTAAAAAATCATAGCATATCAGCCAGTCAGAAAATTGGTTAGACCCAATGCATTTCAGCGGCTCTCTTATAGCAAGAAACTCAGCAGATAGTATGGAACTACTTTGGTTTAGGTCGCTTCTAGGTACGCTTTGATTTTGATCAATCAGTGTACATGGCATTTAATAGAGAGTTTTGAATGAACATACACTAAAAAATTGATTCTGATGAAACAGTGACTATGTAATTTTCCTAACGTGGAATTAGATGAGTGTTGGGGAGACATGCGTACAGTCTCAAAGCCACACAAGCAGTACAAATAAAATTATAACTAATATGGCGTTTTTCTTCCTGATTAAAAGAATACAATTTAATTCCTTTTTTGTTTTATGTTATTCCAAATACCAGATCAGAGGACATACCAAATATAACCCTGGGCGAAGTAAAACGAACACTATCTGAGATGAAGAACAACAATTCTCCCGTTGATGGTGGAATCTCATAGAAACTATCAAAATAGGAGGAAACAAACTATTACAAGTATTGAGAATTATTTTTAATGAATGTTTTTCAAAGGGAACAACACCATCGCAAAGGAACAATGCAGTGAAAATATTACTACATAAGAGGGGAGATATACCGAATATCAAAACTACCAACCTATCAGTATAAATATATAAAAGAGGAAATGATGAATGAGTTATAAATGAAAAAACTATTTGAGATTATATTTTAGAAAATATTGAATTTGAGCAATATATTGAATATATAAAACTGGATATATTTTTATTTACCTGACACCATGTAGTAGATACTCTGTTATCCAACATTCGCATATCAGACATCGCCAGGGGATATAATTGTGCTCCATATACGTTGTACCTTAAATACAAAGGAATTCCGAGGATTAGCGCCGGAACAATTATTGCTAGAAGACATAGTTTAGCAACCCTAAAAGGCCCTTTCAGATTTCCTGATGATCTTCTTTCATATGATGTGGAATTTTGCAGTGGAAACGCTGTAATAGAAAATTAATTATAAATTAGTATAATACAAAATATGAGTGCAGTAAAACAATTTTTAAAAGTAACTTCAAGGAAATGTTTCAATAAGTACTGAACAACTTGATCAGACTTTAAAATCTATTTTACGAGTCGTCTTTAGTAGTTGCATATCTTATTTGCCAAATATGGACAATTTACTAAAAACACAAAGAAAAAATCTACGGAAACCAAATTAACAATATGTTATAAAATGTTGATCCCAATTTAGATAAATTCTCTTCTTTATGCAAACCACATGGTTCTATTTTCGAAAGCGGCTAAATAAATTCAAATTTGGTTAAAAATATGGCGTGAAGCAATGTATATATATGTATATATATATATATATATATATATATATATATATATATATATATATATATATATATATATATATATATATATATATATATATATAATCGGATATATTAAATCGGAAGAATTTTTAACAAAAGAAGGACTTCAACATGGAGGAAGTTTGAGCCCACTTTCGTTGATTATCTACATGGACGAAATAATCAAAGAAACACAAAAAAATCAGAGTGTGACGACAGGAGTGAAAATGACCTTAATGAAAACTTAAAAGTGTGGAATGAAGTACCAGTACTTAGGTGTCATGTTAGAAGAGACGGGAAAACACGAACTAGACTTGAATAAAAAGCTAGAGAAAACGAATAAAAAATCACTTTTTTCACCAAAACATGTTAGCATCATCAATCTCTAGGTATGTTTGAGATTAAATCATCTCCTGATGATGCTAACATGGTTAGCGAAACGTGCGTCGAGCAGTTTAAAAAAAGTGATTTGGTGTTTAGTGGTAAATCTCTTCGAGTTTACTATTTCACACCGAATATTCCAATAGAAGAATTGATTAATCATGGTTGATTTTCCGGGTTGAATCCGAGCAATGTTTATCAAGCCACTGTTTTGCTTCAACGGTATTTTTCTTCATCAAAAAGCAATGCTTAATCAATACACGAAATTATTTTTCCATTATTTTGAAAATAACAAGTAAAATAACAAGTAAAAGCACACAACACAAAAATAAAGCACAACAACTCAGGAAAAGCAGACAGATGGTCATGAAATTTTGCCACATGGCGTTTGAATGATTTTGATAACACAATTGTTATGTAAGTTTGTCGTAAGTGGTAACGATTTTTCGTAAGTGACGCCATCTATATGTCAGACCGGGGATTTATTAACCGATGTTGTAGAACTAAAAAGAAGCGAGGAGAATAAAGCCTGAATAGAAAAAATAGGTGAAAAAAGGGAAAAAAGACAACAGACAATGATGGATATAAAAAAACTGATCAAGGATAGTAGCGGAAAGGTTGTTTTCGATTACTGAAAAATATATTCATTCAATAACCTACCCAATAATGGTTAAAAAGAGGTCGTACAAAACACCATCATATAATTCAACACTGAAGGGCACAATCACCTTTAAACGCAGACTTAAAAACTTCAATCCAAGCCCTTAACATGACTCCAATGGAAATTTAGTTCAGCAGACTAATAAATTTCCTTTCTTATTTGAAAATCATCCGAGTAATTTTCAATCTTCTTGACAACATGTTTAAGCCTTATAGTATTACTAATTACATCAGATGTTCTTATTATCGTTTCTTATATCGTTCTTATTATCGTATCTTTATATCGTTCATCCATTTTGCTGAATTAATTTAAATATAACAATAAAATATACATTAATATCCATCTAAGAATTATTATCAAAATGTTTCTTTAAAAAAATGTCATGCGGCTATATTTCATAGTTGGAATAAACCAGAATTTTATAATATGTTTATTTGCTGTTCTATTGTTACCAATTTATTACAAGTCTAGTTATTTTATTCCAATAGTGCAAATCAATAAGAGGAAAAAGTTAAACTTTTATAAATGGTTCGCGCTATACAATAATTATCACAAATATCCAACAAAATATATTATGTTAAAATTATTTTAGTAACATCAAACTTGAAATAAGAATAACTTTATGTGTAATTTTTCAGTAATAAAAGAGATTTGAAAAAGTGAACAATATCAGCAGCAATGGTAATACCAACTGTAATATCTAAATTATGACATCGGTTTCCTGTCATGTCCCTTAATTGGATTCTAACATTTTCTACAAAAAAAGCATTCACCTCAAACGTACGAGGATAGAGTTTCATTTCTGAAAATTAGGTTATTTTCTAGTAATGTTCAATGAATGATAAGTCGATGTAACATTTACTTTTGTTTTGACAGTATTCGAAAGATGATAACTTCGATATTTTTGTTATAATGGAAAAAGCGTATTTCCTGCAAAAATCATCGTGAAAATTGAAGAAAAGTTGCAAAAGTATTATGGGGAATATGCTCCTTCGCTTTTCATGGTTCATAAATGATTTGCTGAGTTTCGATGTGATGGTCAACAAAATCCATGATATCATGGTGACAGAGTGAAGCTTGGAGATATTATTGAGGTGATAAAGATCTCGTACGAACACGTACACCTGCGAACATCATACATGAACATTTGAGCATGAGAAAGTTATCAGCGTGCTGAGGGCCGCGTTTGATGAAATCAAATTGATGAAATCGATGCGGATGACCTTTATTTTCAACAGGATGGCACACCACCGCATAATTTCCCGAGTAAACATGGGCTTATTGCAAGTCAAGTTCGGCAACTCGTTAATTTCTCGAAATGGCCCTATCGCTTGGCCGCCGAGATCATGCGATTTAACTCCTTTAGATTATTTTCTCCGGGGACATGTGAAAATATAGGTTTATAGCGATAAACCCGCGACTATTAGCAACTTGAAAACTAACATTCTTCAAGCTATATTCGCCGTACAGCCCGAAAGGGGCGCCAGGGTCATCGAAAATTGGCGCGAGCGGAGTATTTGCCTGCAATCTTGTTCAAATCATAAATTGCATGTCTGAATCTCTTAAATAAAGCAATCGAAACCGATCTTGAGAAAAAAATGTGTGTTTTATTCAATTTTAAAGTTCCACCATTCTTATTGGTAAACCCTTTATTTTATTTAAAAGTATCTAACTCCATTTGTTAGTACAAAGAATTGTCTGCTATATGGAACTGAAAATTAGAAACTTACGAAAAGATATTAAAAAGATTAAAAGCCGTTGAAATAGATGCAATATGAAGATCATTTAAGACATCACGAAAGGATAGGGTCATAAATGAAACAATAAAATATATGATGGGCATTAAATAAACCATGTAGGATAAGAGAAATAATCGAGGTAATATAGTATGCATACTTCAGAAAAAAGACCCCCTATACATTCACGATTCCCTATACATAATAATAATCAATTAATTTATTTTTATTAACTTATATATATATAATCCTAAAAGTTTCATTTTAATCATTTTGCCTTATAACGTGTAATATTTAATTATTTTGCAAATAATTCGTAATTGGATGTGGTAATATTATTGTTTCTTGAAATCGAGATATTATTGAGGTGATAAAGATCTCGTACGAACACGTACACCTGCGAACATCATACATGAACATTTGAGCATGAGAAAGTTATCAGCGTGCTGAGGGCCGCGTTTGTTCACTACGAACCAAAAACGCAATCAAATGTCCACAGCTGTGTTTAGAGATATGTATATGCGTAATCCGAAAGAACTACTTAGGTAATTCGGTAGTATCAACGAAAGTTGGGTATATATATATATATATATATATATATATATATATATATATATATATATATATATATATATATATATATATATGTTGTTAGGTGCCTAACTAGGGACCAGCCCCACCCATCCCTTCAATTGAAAGGGATATGTTTCGCCTCTCGATGTTCAGGTTCTTCAGGATACCGACATATGCTCTCTTATCAAGAATAGGGAGACCCTATCCACAGTCAACCACTCATACTTTCAATTAAAGGGATGGGTGAGGCTCGTCTAGTCATATCGTAATAGTCAAAACTGTGACTTGTACCCAGCGAATATCCCCAAAGAAAACCATCGACCGGAAAGACCATTACACACTGTCTTCTAGGATTGGTTTACTTATAAAATTTAAGCTAAAAACCCTTATTTAACGAAGAAAAAAAATCTATTTTACCATGACAATGCACTGTCCACGACTTTTTTCCGCGATCCAAACATGAAAAAATAGTCTGGCTGGAAAAAAATTCATATCAAAAGACGAGATCATCGTCGAAACAGAGAACTATTTTGCAAAGTTTGGCAAATCGTACTTTTTGGAAAGCCTAAAAATGTTGGAAAATAGTTGAGCGAACTGTATCGAGCTAAAAGAAAACTACGTTAAAAAATCAATCGATTTTCAATAAATAAACAATAAAGAGTCTATCATTAGAGATGATGGAACTTTGACAGCCCAGAACGGCCATATTTGTTTACCGATTTTTGACATGTCTTGTCAGTTGTTTTCTGAAAGGTTTGCAATTAAATCACCGTTCGTTTCACGTTAGAAGAACGTTTGGAAATTATACAGTTTTATTACGCCAATTTGCCATCAACGAGCAATTCAGATCCGTCGTGGTATTTGACGTGGTAATCCTGAATAGGCTATTGATCGTGTTATTAGAACATTTGAAAGATAAAAAGCCAAAAGTGTCAAGAATATTGCCACCGTTCAAGCAAGTGTACCCGAAAATAACAACGTCTCAGTTTCTCGCCGCTTGCAAGAATTAGGCCTCCCGCTAATGACGACCTGGCGAATTTTTAGGTTGGGCTTGGGTTTATGTTTTTTTTCCCTGAATTTGATTAAATCGATGCGGATGACCTTTATTTTCAACAGGATGGCACACCACCGCATAATTTCCCGAGTAAACATGGGCTTATTGCAAGTCAAGTTCAGCAACTCGTTAATTACTCGAAATGGCCCTATCGCTTGGCCGCCGAGATCATGCGATTTAACTCCTTTAGATTATTTTCTCCGGGGACATGTGAAAATATAGGTTTATAGCGATAAACCCGCGACTATTAGCAACTTGAAAACTAACATTCTTCAAGCTATATTCGCCGTACAGCCCGAAAGGAGCGCCAGGGTCATCGAAAATTGGCGCGAGCGGAGTATTTGCCTGCAATCTTGTTCAAATCATAAATTGCATGTCTGAATCTCTTAAATAAAGCAATCGAAACCGATCTTGAGAAAAAAATGTGTGTTTTATTCAATTTTAAAGTTCCACCATTCTTATTGGTAAACCCTTTATTTTATTTAAAAGTATCTAACTCCATTTGTTAGTACAAAGAATTGTCTGCTATATGGAACTGAAAATTAGAAACTTACGAAAAGATATTAAAAAGATTAAAAGCCGTTGAAATAGATGCAATATGAAGATCATTTAAGACATCACGAAAGGATAGGGTCATAAATGAAACAATAAAATATATGATGGGCATTAAATAAACCATGTAGGATAAGAGAAATAATCGAGGTAATATAGTATGCATACTTCAGAAAAAAGACCCCCTATACATTCACGATTCCCTATACATAATAATAATCAATTAATTTATTTTTATTAACTTATATATATAATCCTAAAAGTTTCATTTTAATCATTTTACCTTATAACGTGTAATATTTAATTATTTTGCAAATAATTCGTAATTGGATATGGTAATATTATTGTTTCTTGAAATCGATTAGAAGATAAAAACCGGTAATCCATTTCATAAATATTATGAAAATTTCCATCGATATAACAGAAAAATTGCGTTTCAAAATATCTAAATAATATAAGCAAGTTTGAATATTTCATTTGCGATAAAATCGAATTTACATGTTAAGTGTAAAAAGTTACCATATAATTCCTTAGAACAATATTGGGCAAATTATCGACATAGCGAAGTTTGCATTGATAACAAATGATTTTCATATGAAAATATACTCACGAATAATCCAATTATTACTTTATTACTGACAAGTTGTTTTTAAATGCATGCTACATTCACTATATTATGCTAGGCATGTGTGTAGTGATTCAATCAAATACATTGGAACATCTTAAATATTATTATATATCGCTTATTATTATTATTATTATTATTATTATTATTAAATAGGAGGTGTCCCAAAAGAACATTTCTGTTTTGATATAGCGATATAAATAAAAGAGAGACGTCCACCAAAAAAAAAACTTTATTAATTTTTGAAATAAGCATTTTAGGAAATTTTAGGAATTATTAATTTTTAAAAGTAATGTCATCCAAATGTAAACCTTCACGCTCACGGCAATCATCTAAACGAACAGCAAAAATCCTAAGAATTGCTCGACACAATCTCTAGGATGCTACCATTTCGTGTCGGATATTTTCTTTTATTACATCAAAGAAACTGATTTACTGACATAAACTTTTGATTTTAGATAGCCCCACAAGAAAAAATCCATGGAGCTCAAATCAGGACTATGTGGAGGCAAAATTATGTCACCTCTTCTGGAGATCAATTTGTCTGGGAAAATTTCACGAACTCGTGGCAGCGACGTGTTCGATGTGTGTGACGTTGATCCGCCCTGCTAAAACCATATTTTTTGCTTATAACCAGCAAAGTTTTGCATTTCAAGTACCAAAACATTTTCCAACATTTCCACATAACGCTCTGAATTGACGGTAACTGGGCGTCCCCTGCCGTCTTCAAAAAAGTACGGGCCGATTATTCCTTGCGCTAACATTTCAGCCAATACACCGATTTTAGGTGAATGTAGATGTTTTTGATGCTTGGGTTTTGGGCTCGTTGCACTCTAGTAACGACAATCCTGCTTATTTACATGACCGTTGAGATGAAAATTCTCGCACACACAACGCACGGTCGCTCCCAAGAAACGCTCCATACCGACTAAATTCTTAAACTCGGGGCTATCGATTGGCATACGCCCCTCGCCCCTCACAGTTGTTCCGTTTGCGCAGTGAGGCAATGAAATATAAACTTTCTTATAAGTCACCTTGCATTAATAAACGACGACATCGCAGGTTTTCAAACCCATTGCTTGGTGACTAGTTTCCATTCTACTGTTCCTTGGTATTATTTTCCAGTTTTTCATCTCTAGTTCCTCCAAATCTTTGTTGGTTGTTTCTTCTTTTCCCTTCTGATAAAACATGCCATATTATTACTGGTTCTTTCATCATCCAGCTCCTCTAGATGTCTAGTTATGCTTAGTTCTCCGCATAACTCGTAAAATACTTCATTAGTTCGTATTTCCCACATATTGTTTATTCCCTTTACTTCGAATATCTTTCACAGGACTTTTCTTTCTAGTCAGCCAATAAACCTATTTTATTGTTTGCCAATTCTTAGATATTTTGTTATGTATTATACTCCTAAGTATATGAATTAATTTATTTCTTCATAACGAACATAGTTGTCTCTCTCCATTGATGCTTTCAATTGTCCTTTGTACTGAATTTGTCTTATATTATTTTACTCCTTGTACTTGGTTTTTTTCTCTGTTAATTTATAATCCTACTTGATTTACTGGTTCAATCATTTTTCTGGTTACTTTAATAAGTTTGAAATAAACGTACCAAGATTTATATCTAAATGTCCACTATATTTAAAATATGTATTACAAATGTTTATGGCCCAAATGAAGATGAACGAGTGGAAGGATTGGATGAATTCTATAGAGCATTAGAAAGTACAGTAGAAAAGACAGGTAATGCAATTAAATGAATAGGGACCTAAAGGTAACGGTGGATATGGGGGTAAATAGATATAAGCCAATAACAGAAAAGTTTGGAGAGGGAGTTATCACGAGAAATGGAAGAAAACTTCTAGAATTCTGCATAGCAAATGAATTAGTTATTACAAATACAAAAAACACAGAGATGTGCACAAAATTACTAGAGTAAGCCGAGTAGAAAAGAATAGTCTATAATAGACAACGTTATAGCGTCAAAAATGTTATTTAGAATAAGGGACACAAGAGTTAAGAGAGGATATGAAATGGAAAGTGATCACTACGTCGAGACAAGAATGGTAATTAAGGAAACAGAAAAGGATAGCAAAAAGAACAAAGGAAAAGTAGAGAAAGTGCGTCTAGATTGAGAGAATGTGGGATATAATAAAGATATAGAGAAAAGTTAGAACAGAAGTTAGAAACCCTTATTACTGATGAAGAGGCGTATGATGTTGAAGCATTGTGGGAAATACTAAAGAATAGTGTTTTAGACAGTGCAAGGGAGGTATGTGAAACATTAATAATGAGATGATATAAAGCAATCAGCGTGGTGATCCGAAGACGTAAAACAAGCCATTAAGGATAAAAAAACATGCCTGGAAAAATATTTAAGTAAAAAAACTACGGATGCATATGACTATTATCAAAAATATAGGATGGCGGCGAAAGATACAGTTTTAAAAGCCATACACAAGTCATGGGAGAAATTTGTATTTAAAATGGAAATAACCTTTGCAGGAAATCAAAAATTATTTTATAGAGTGTTAAAAAATAATGGAAAGAATAATACATTTTTTTCCTTTATTTGAGTTTTTCGCCACTATCTAAAACTCAAAAAATATTAAAAATACCTGTTCTTACTTAAAGAAAGAATCACTGGGTAAAAACAAAAAACCAAACGGAGACAAATTTCTCAGTGATTCTTTTTTGTAATAAATTTGCTTAACGAACAAAATATAAAAACCTTATAAAAATTTTTACGAACTTTTAACGTTAACGTTTCGGAGGGTGCTCTCCCCCCGTTTCCAAACCAAACTAAAAAATAAATTATATTAATTTGTAATATATAAAGTAACGAGTGAAAGTAAATATATTTTTTTGTATATGTCAACGATACTTACATTGACAACAATAGATTTTCATGACAGTGACATACTACCAAAAAATATATATTGGTACTGTTTACTGTGTGATTGTTTATTGTACTGATTTTGTATTCAAATATTTAAATGTGTTTAATTGTATTCTTTAGAATCGGGAACCATATTGAATTTAAATCTACCGAAGGCATAGCAATACAGTTATTTTTATTTAAATTAATTATAGCGGTTTCTTTTAATCTTCTGTATTTTGTTACCGATTCTTTTTGTTACCGTTTTGGAATTATTCCAATTGATTTTATGACCCGATTCCCATGCGTGTTGACAAATTCTAGATTTATTAAAATCGCCCTTTCTAAGAAGGTTTTTATGCTCTTTTACTCTAACATCTAACGGTCTAAATGTCTCACCTATATAAAATTTGCCACATTCGCAGGGAATTTGATAAACCACATTTTTAATATTTTGTTGTATACTGTTTAGTTTAGTCTTTGTTAATAGAGATCTAAGATAATCGATAATAATAATATAATATAATAATCTAAGATAATAGATAATAGATAAGAAGATAGATAATCTAAGATAATAGATAATAGATCTAATCGAGAGCCTACAATTAAGTTTACTTTAGAGATGGAGAAGGAGAATAATTTGCCATTCCTCGACACTTATAATAAAACAAAAACAACACATTAAAAACTACAGTTTACAGAAAACCGACAAACACAGATAGGTATCTCAATTTCTTTTCAAATCACTCAAAATCGGTCAAAATAGGAGTAATTAAAAGTTTATATGACAGAGCAAAACTTGTTTGTACCGACAGTGATACACTGCAAAAAGAAACAAATCACATAAAAGATATTTTAATAAAAATCACATCAAACTCTCAAACAATTAACCTCACAATTCCTTATATTCGCGGTATTTCTGACGCAATTAAAAGAGTAGGAAATAAATACAACATAAGAACGACATTTAAAACTATTTTTTATGTCGTATTTATTGTCGTAAGTTAGTGTCGTAACTATTTTAAATACTATTAGATCTCTATTAACAAAGACTAAACCAAACAATATACAACAAAATACCAAAAATGTGGTTTATCAAATTCCCTGCGAATGGTGAGACATCTAGACCGTTAGATGTTAGAATAAAAGAGCATAAAAACCTTCTTAGAAAGGGCGATTTTAATAAATCTAGAATTTGTCAACACGCATGGGAATTGGATCATAAAATCAATTGGAATAATTTCAAAACGGTATTAAAAGAATCGGTAACAAAATACAGAAGATTAAAAGAAACCGCTATAATTAACTTAAATAAAAATAATTGTATTGCTATGCCTTCGGTAGATTTAAATTCAATATGGTTCCCGATTCTAAAGAATACAATTAAAAACATTTAAATATTTGAATACACAATCAGTACAATAAACAATCACACAGTAAACATTACCTATATATATATATATTTTGGTAGTATGTCACTGTCATGAAAATCTATTGTTGTCAATGTAAGTATCGTTGACATATACAAAAAAATATATTTACTTTCACTCGTTACTTTATATATTACAAATTAATATAACTTATTTTTTAGTTTAGTTTTGAAAACGGGGGGAGAGTACCCTCCGAAACGTTAACGTTAAAAGTTTGTAAAATTGTTTATAACATTTTTATATCTTTAAAATTTTGTTCCTTGGGCAAATTTATTACAAAAAAGAATCACTGAGAAATTTGTCTCCGTTTGGTTTTTTGTTTTTACCCAGTGATTCTTTCTTTAAATAAGAACAGGTATTTTTGATATTTTTTGAGTTTTAGACAGTGGCGAAAAACCCAAATTAAGGAAAAAAAAAATATGAACACGCCACAATCATTCAGATATTACTAAGAATAATACAAACGAGATTGCCTATATTAGAAATAAAAATATAGAACTGCTGATCAACGACGAGAAAATAATGCAAGATGAAAAGAACACTTCGAGAAATTGTTGGAATTAAAACGGGAAGGTGAAGAGGAGTTTGAGGAGAGTAATATTAGCGGTAATACTTCCGATATTATTGTGAAAACTATAAAGGCATAGCCTTACTGAGTTCAACCAAAAAGATTTATGAAAGCATATTAACAGAAAAGTTAAAAGTAAAGATCGAGAAGGACTTGGATGAGGCGCAGAACGGATTTAGGCCAGGCAGATTAGTAAACGGTGCAACATTTGTATTACAGCAATTAATCGAGAGAACAATAGAGACAGACAAAACGATATACGTATGTTTTATAGATATTTCAAAGGCATTCGACTCAGAAAAAAGAAGGCAAATTTGGACAATACTGGATAAATATAATGTAAATAAGGAAATAATTAGAAGTATCTCAAATATCTACTCGGAAACTACAAACTATGTCCGAACAAAAAACAGAGTATTCCAAAGGTTTACAACTGCATCTGGAGTGAGACAGGGAGGAAGTAACAAGTATAACAAAAGAATAAAGAAAACAAGATGGGGATATTTCAATCTAGAAAGGGTAGAAATTAATCATTTCTCTTTTGCGGATGATATAGTACTGCTTGCGAAAAAAGAAAAAGACATACAGTATAACTTAAATATATGGTACGAGGAGCTGGGGAAAAGTCAACTAGCAATAAACCGAAGTAAAACAAAAATAATGGTGGTATTGAGAAAATACAAGAACATAGGAACTAGATTAGAAAACACAGAGCTGAAACAAATTAAATAATTTAAAAACTTAGGAATAGCTACAGCGGAAAATGAGAAGATAGAAATAGAAATTGAAGAAAGATTAAAAGCCAATGCCAAATTATATTATTCGCTAATTAAGAAAGTATTTAACAAGAGAGAAATGAAAACAGAGGCTAAGATTAGAGTACATAATGCACTATGCATCCAAACTTTGACATATAGCTCCAAAATGTGGAAGTTAAATGAAAATCAGAGAGGAAGAATACAGTCCTGTGAGATGAGAGTATTGAGAAGAATTATAGGACTAACTCTGAGGGATCGAGTATCAAACAAGGAAATTAGGAAGAGATTGGGAGTAAAATCTGTAGAAGAAAGGATAAAGGAAAATGTACTGCGATGGTTTAGACATGTATGCAGAATGCCTTGTACGAGACTGACTAAGACAGTGTGGAAAATGGGAAAAAGTGGACGGAATACGAGGGACAGGCTACGAAAGAAATGGAAAGATGAGATTCACAAGTATCTTAGAGAAGTGGGACTGGACTGGAGAGGGGCCGAGGAACTTGCAAGGTATAGAGGGAAGTGTAGGAAGAGAGTGACCGGCGATTAAGAAACCTTAACTCGACACTGGTAATGGCCGGTAATCGAGTATAGATCACGATTATGATTACAACAGTAACGACACACATTGTCAAGAAAAGTTATTAGTACATAAAAAATATGTCAAGTTAATTTATTTCTTCAAAGATTTCTTATTTCTTATTCTTCTTATTTCTTCAAAGATTTCTAGCAAACGAATGATTGTGCCCCATTCAGAACTGATAGTTCTACGATTCTATAGCAGCACTACAAGAGTGGCGCTTGTGGGTTTTTAAAGTGGGAGGGCGTAGAAGAAAATAGTGCTGCTGAAGAATTTCTTTTGCCTTCCCCTTCCACCTTTTTAATTTTTGTGCTATTGAAACCCTATACAGGAGGTGAACTAGAAAAAGGAATGAAACTGAACGAAAATAAAATATTGTGTTTTGCTCGGAAAAATTGTTTTCTGTGATAAATGCTGGAGGGGCGCGCACCAACGCCCTCCAGCACGAGCTGCCACTGCACTGTAACCACATGCCCATTTATTCCAAAAAACCAGGCAACCATTTGCTTCGAAGTGCTTCTTGCGCGAACAACTTTTGTTGTCGCAACGGTCGACTGCTGTTTACTTTCGGGCTTATACGCATAGATCCAAGATTCGTCACCTGTGTAGATGTTATACACGGCTTTTGACGTACCACGATTGTATTTTTTGAACATTCCTTTGCACCAATCCACACGAGCCTTTTTTGAGCGATTATCGAATAATACGGAATCTAACGCGCACAAATATTTTTCACGGCTAATTGTTCTAGACTCCGTTCGCGCACAAATCTTTTTCACGGCTAATTCTTCAAGACTCCGTTCATGTAAAATCTTGTGTATGCTCGTCAAACCCAAAGATGCCTCAATATCACGGAATGTCACATGACGTTCTTGCTTTATCAATTTGCGCACACTATCGATGTTTTCTGGTACCCGTGGATAGCAACCCTCGTACAAGATAACTAAAAATAATTTAATGAATTTCTTTGAATAGATGAAATACCAAATCACTTGTTTTCTCTCTTTTCACCCGCATTAATCAACTTTTAATGATGCCCATATGACCAATGGAAAGACTGTACATATTTGGATATAATGTATGCTCATATCTATTGATCGTGGGGTCGGAGAATGTACAGATCTGCAATGGAATTATGCACCCGCATATTCGCGATTTGTTTACTAAAAAGTCAACAAACCCTATTGAATAGACTCCGTGCATGCTTAATATAGCATCGTTAAATAGTTACACTATTTTCTATTGCATAAACTAAAATTTGCGCTTTAATCGATAAGAAATTAATGTAGATATTACTTACTATCTCTGAGGATTATTTTGAAATAAAACGAATAATTTTGGATGTATAAATTGGTTGGTTATTTGGATTTTTTCTTATTAGTTAATTTAAAAATCTGATTTAAACATTTATAAGTAATCGACCTTTCAAGATCACGTTGTAATTTGTGAAGCGTAGTTGACATTTTAACGTCAAAGGCCATCAACACTACAGAAAAAACAAACATTTAATTTTAATTAGAATACTTAATAAAAATTTAAACCATTCCCCCATTAGCTCATTAAAATATTTTCTTTATTTATCTTTATTCTAACCAGTTATCAATATATTATTGTTGTTTTTTTTAAATGCGCATTTTTTAATCACAGTTTTAAAGGTACATCTTCATTCTTATATATTAAATACTATATACGTATAAGATTATTGTAAAATTTAGAGCCCTTAATACTTATATTAAGAAGTGTATCATCCCGACTTTCGGTTTTTTAATAGCAATTGCATCTTTCATCCAAAACTCCTAAACCATCAATTTGAAAAATTTGAGCAGTACATATTCTTGAAGGGAATTGAATTCTCTACAAAAAAGATCTCATTATAAATTTACATCAAACAAGTATAAAGCATATAAAAGTATAAATGCTTCAAAATAAATGCTTCTGTCAAAGATAAATGCTTCATAAATAAAAAGCCGCATGTGTTTTACTCTTAGAGTTAAATACAGTAAAATGAATTTTCGTTGATAATCAACTCTTTAAGCAATTTCAAATTTAAATAAATTATGGATTTTGAAATAATTTAGTGACTGTACTTAAAAAAAAAGTATTCCCAAATTAAACCTTAAATCAAGTAAAAAAATGAGGTCTAAGGCAAAAAAAGCGATAAACTACTTTTAAATTCAACGTTAACCTTGAATAACTTTGGAAGGAGTGAATTTAACGAAAAAATGTTAAGATACCTTTTTTGTAGCGCATTCAATTTAGATATATATATATATATATATATATATATATATATATATATATATATATATATATATATATATATATATGTGTGTGTGTGTGAGTGTGTGAATTTGAGCCGATGAAAATCCTCTAGTGATTCAGGAGTTAGTTACCTTTTCGTCCTCAGAAAGTTACTGTTTATTGCGGATTTCGGGCTGTAGGACTGATTTTTTTACCCTTACAACCTTATTTTTGAGAAGACGATGATGGAAATCGTGCCTTGAACATTGATCTGTTTTTACAATTTTTCTTTTCAAATTTGAAATTTTGTAACTAATGAATGAATCAATAATCGAAAAAATACAATACATATTCTTAAAGGAAATTGAATGCAATTACACTAGAAGATCTACCAGGATGTAGAAATGAATAAACAAATAAGGAAACCGCTATATATATATATATATATATATATATATATATATATATATATATATATATATATATATATATATATATATATATATATATATATAAATATATATATATATATATATATATATATATATATATATATATATATATATATATATATATATATATATGTAATGAAAGACTTCTTTGGACAGCGTCCAAGGACAGTGTGCCACCCGAAGTTTTTGAATTGATTGCGATGTGAGTGTCCAGGTTTCACTTCCGTATGTCATAACGGGTAGAACGCACTGATCGAATACTTTTCTTTTCAGGCAAAGTGGGAGTCTGCTCTTAAACACTATGTTGAGCCTACCAAATGCCTGCCAGCCACATTTAACACGCCGTTCCACCTCCCGGGCGGTATTCCCCTCCATGGAAATCCTCTGCCCAAGATATACAAAGCTGTCCACAATCTCTAAATCCCTTCCTAAAACTGAAATTCTTCTATCCTGAGCGAAGTTATTGAACATAACCTGACTCTTTTTCAGGTTTATTTTCAAGCCAAATGGTTCGCCAGCCCTTTGCAGTTCTTGTATGCGTCTTTGCAGCTCCTCTGGGTCTTGTGAAATGAGAATAATATCATCTGCAAATCTAAGATGGTTTAAGTTTGCACCATTGATCCTTACCCCATCCTGCTCCCAATCCAGTTTACGGAACACTTCTTCAAGGCCAGCCGAGAAAAGAATAGGCGATATTGCGTCACCCTGCCGTACACCTCGTTCTATATTAATTCCCACTTCAAGATCATCAAGGTGAATTGTGGCTGTAGCTCCATCATATATCGATTCTAATAGGTTTACATAGGCTCTCTCTACACCTTGGCTAAGCAGTGCATTCATTATCGCATGCTTTGAGATGGAATCAAATGCTTTTTCGTAGTCGATAAAAGCCAAGCACAGTGGCATGGTGTATTCGTTGTGCCTTTCTATGACCTGCTGTACAACCTGGATGTGATCCATTGTACTGAATCCACTTCTGAATCCTGCTTGTTCTCTTGGTTGTGCGTCATTCAGTTTTTTTAATATTCTTTTAGAAATTATCTTAGTGAAAACTTTGTACATCACTGATAGGAGGCTTATTGGACGGTAGTTCTTTAAATCTTCCTGTGCTCCTTTTTTATGTAAAAGGATCACTTCTGCATTTTTCCATAAGTCAGGTACTTTTTGTTCTTTGAGGCATTTTGAGTATAATTTTGCCAGTGTTTTATGTAACGTCCTACCACCAGCTTTTAGCATTTCGACAGTTACACTATCCTTTCCTGGAGCCTTGCCGTTCTTCATCAATTCTATAGCATTTGTTACTTCCTCCACTAGGATATCTGGTATTATATATTGTTCTTCCGTGGGTATTGCTGTCCCTGACTGGCTCTGATCTTCATATAACTGGGAATAAAACCTTCTGACAATCTCTAACATTTGGGTACGCGTCCTGCAGACTGTGCCATCCTCACGCTTTAAAGCATATATTTGCGTTCTTTTGTTTCTCAGCTTCTGTTTAGCTTTGTTAATTCCTTTGTTTTCTTCCAGGGTTTTTTGCACTAGCTGCATATTGAATCGGCGCGTGTCCTCTCTGATACGTTTTCTTATAGTTTTGCAGAGCTCAGTGTACTCGACCCTGCCAAAAGGACTACCTGCATTTCTCATTGCTCGCCGTTTCTTCATTAAATCAATGGTCTCACTGGAGATTTTTGTTTGTTTGAGACATTTTTCCTCTGGTGCTATTGAAGCAGCCGTTTGAAGTACATTGTTGGCGATTTCTTCATATTGAACTGATATTTCCACCTCCTCTGGATCTTGTAACGCAGCAAACCGGTTTGACAAAGCTATCTCAAAATCGCTTCCTCTCTCCAGCAGTTTTCCAGAATCTATCTTGCCCTTCTTTGATCTTACCATTTTTTCGCGCTCTTTTCGACAGTCAATCCGAACCCTTGCTCGTACAATTCGGTGGTCACTTCCAACATTAAAATTGTTAAGGACAGTACAATTGGTAAATATTGTTTTATCGTTGGTCATGATGTAGTCAATTTCGCTTGTGAGCCCAGATGGACTTTTCCATGTCCATTTTCTGCTGATATTTTTCTTATAGAATGAATTCATAATATATAGTTCTTGTCCTTCAGCAAAATCAAGTAATCTGTCACCTCTATTGTCTCGCTCACCAGTTCCATATGGGCCAGTTGCATTTTCGTCTGTTCTTGTTGTTCCAATTCTGGCATTAAAATCACCCATCAGGATTTTGTACCTACATTTCTCCTTGTATAAAAGCTGGGCCACAATTTCCTCATCTTTATGGCTTATAGTTGGTGCATAAGCTTGGACGATTTGAAGCCTAAACTTTTTATTCAGCTGAATGACGCATTGGGCTAATCGGTCGGATGTACTTTCAAATTTTACCACACTGTCCTTCAGCTTTCGATTGATGAGGAATCCTATTCCGCCACATCGGCCATTTTCCGTACCTCGAGTGTAGAGTACGTGTCCAGTTGGTTCCAGTTTGATTAACTCTTCACCCTTCCTTCGTGTTTCACAGAGCCCAATAATATCCCAATGTATGTTGTCAAGTTCGATTAACAGTTCTTGCAATCGGGCCTCTGTTTTCATAGTCCGTATATTTAACGTTGCAATGTCAAAAGTCCAATGGCAGCCTGATCTAACCCGGTGATTCTTAGCACCCTCTGCCTTGGGGCAGGTCTTCCCGCTGCCGTAGGTAGTTGCCCCTTGGCCTCCGGGGAATGAGGGCCGTGTTTGAGGTTGTACTGTCATAGTTCAACATACTGAAATACCATGTTGAAGGTATGGACCGTAATCTGCCACGCTGGTCCAATGCGGGTTGGCAGATTTTGGATCATGTTAGTCTGAGGCCTCCGCCTTGACCTGTCCGCCAGGGGTGACCCTCCCAGGAGCATAGACTCCAGACGGCATAACTCAAAGCTTCATTGCCCTACTCAAACCCCTTTACCACGTCAAGGTCTGATCCACAAAGGGGAAAAAAAAAAAAAATATATATATATATATATATATATATATATATATATATATATATATATATATATATATATATATATAATTTTTAACAGTCTTTACACGTTTTTAGACAACATTAACCTGAAAATAACAATAACTCAACAGTCAAGTGTAGTATTTTATCAAGGTCCAATCAAAGGTATTTTATCAAAAATCATATTTTTATAAATATATATCAAATAAACAAAATGATAAAAGCCTATATTAGGCCATTGTTCAAAGATATTAAAGAAAAATATATATAACCTACTAAAAATTATTATTATAGATATATCTACAGCCAATTTATCCTTGGAGTGTCTAAATATAAGAATTTCTGCACATATTCAAGTAAATATCATTAAATTAGTTTATAAATACGAGAATAGAGTGAAAAGTCAGATACTTTTCCATTACTTTTCAGAAATTTAATTTCTCAAAAATTGTTTCTTTTCTAGGAACGCTCCATGAAATTCAGGCCGATATGACATTTAGTTTTGTTTTGACAGTCTTCCAAAGCAGATGCAGATTTGTTCGTTATGATGTCCGACATATGAAAAAAAAAACGAATTTTCGTGTGTTGATTAAACAATAAGTTTTTTCGAGAAAAGCCATGGCATAAACTGAAGAAAAGTTGAAAAAATATTATAAGGACTCCTTTTACCATACATTTCATGGCTTCTAAATGGTTGAATGAGTTTTGATGTGTTGAATGTTTCGACAAGTGATGCTTCGCTGGCAGGACACACTACTGAGGAAATGTGCAATAAATGATATCGTATTAAGCGATCGCACAGTGAAGGTTAGGCAAATTGTTGTAATAACAAAGGTCTCGGACAAATTAGTCCTACATTCTACACGAACATTTGGACATGAGAAAACTATCAATGTGATAGGTGCCACGTTTGCTCACTGCGGATCATAAATGAAATCGATTGGCTGTTCCGTGGCGTTGTTAGACGTGAAAGTTGGATTCATCACTACACACCAGAAATGAAGAAAGGAATAAGTTGTCAAGATTGTAATTGAATATATATTGGGCAAACTAAAAGATCCAAAGTAACCAGATACAAAGAACGTATTGCCAACATTAGATTTTTTTAATATTATATCCATGGACGCATTGGCTACTATGCCATTCATTTAGCGTTATTCTATTTTTACTAGTATACTCTGAGCCCCATTAAAGTCGGGTAAAGTAACAAACACAAACTGACAAAGACAAATTTCCAGCCGAGCACACGAATCGAACCTGCTTCGCGCCAACTACGGTTCCGACACAGCGGGAACGAGCCACCGCTCTATCGCCACAGCTAACGCGGCCGGCACTCATTAGATATGGGAGAAATAAGAAATCCTATGCTGCCCAACATGCACTCAAACATGACTATAATATAAATATTAATAAGTTAAGACTTGTTAAAAGTGTACATAATAATGCTTTGCTGGTTAGCAAACCAGGCATCGCGCGTGTAAATAAAATGATTTGGTGTTTAGTGAGAAATCTCTTCCAATTAAAAAAACTCTTGTTGATGTAATAAACCCTATCTTGATAAAGGGCAAAACATTATTTCTAACAAATAATACATATCTGGAACAATACTACATATTTAAATTAGAATTTTTATTGCTGAACTTTTTAGGATTGTTTCACATTACATATCGATATTTCCAATATAGCTTTGAAAAATTAATTAAAATATATTACCAGAAAATTAGTTATCAACAATAAAACGTGTAAAATAGATAAAAGTACTTCATATAACAAATAATTTAAAGTATTAACAACAATTGGAACAGCAGGAAAAACAAAATAACACAAATCCAATTAGTTTTTTGTCCATAAATATATACCATTAAGAAAACTTTGTAAAGCACTAAACAGATGCAAGCCTATATAACTTATGATGGAAGTTGAAGAAGGAAACATCCAGGAAAACATCCTGGATAATTCCTTACGAATCTCCGTAGAAACTTATAGTATATCGATGTATTGTTATCGTATTTGTATGAACTATACTATCTACATTGGATAGATTTACTGTGCAAATATCGTAGGCGTGCAATATCTTATTTTTTCTTCTTTTTCTTCTCATGGTGCTGCAGCCCGTCAGTGAGCCTTGACCTCCTGCAACCTTCGCGTCCATCCGAATCGAAGTTGAAGAAGGAAACATCCAGGAAAACATCCTGGATAATTCCTTACGAATCTCCGTAGAAACTTATAGTATATCAATGTATTGTTATCGTATTTGTATGAACTATACTATCTACATTGGATAGATTTACTGTGCAAATATCGTAGGCGTGCAATATCTTATTTTTTCTTCTTTTTCTTCTCATGGTGCTGCAGCCCGTCAGTGAGCCTTGACCTCCTGCAACCTTCGCGTCCATCCGAATCGAAGTTGAAGAAGGAAACATCCAGGAAAACATCCTGGATAATTCCTTACGAGTCCCCGTAGAAACTTATAGTCTATCGGTGTATTGTTATCGTATTTGTATGAACTATACTCTCTACATTGGATAGATTTACTGTGCAAATATCGTAGGCGTGCAATATCTTTTTTTTTCTTTTTCTTCTCATGGTGCTGCAGCCCGTGAGTGAGCCTTGACCTCCTGCAACCTTCGCGTCCATCCGAATCGATCTCCAGCAGACCTTTGCCAGTTTTTGGTGTACAGTAGTTCTTCAGCATCTCTTTTTATATTGCCCTAACACCGTGTCTTTCATATACCGCATTATCCACTATTCGCCCCTCCTTGATTCTCCTTGATATTCGACTGTCTTGATTTTCTTTTTAGTGTCGCGACCTACTAAATAAAGTAAAAAACGTTGCGACCCCCTCACTACAATGTGTTAATTTGACGTTTATCAAAATTTTACATCAGTTGGTTAACACGGCGACGATTCGTCGGTTTTTTCAGTATCGTAATTTATGAAGAATCGTTTTTATTTTGAAATGGCTTATACACTCCTAAGGCGCGTTCACACGCTTACGATTCGTGAAAAAAAAAACGAACCATCTATTTGTCTTTTTATTAAATGACGAATCCTCAATGATGGATGTATGTGTGAATGGGCCATTACACTTATACCCAAATACCGCACATAGCCGCAAATACCGTACATAGCCACAAATACCGAACTATAAGATTTGTGTAACCCCTTGATCTTATATTACTTTTACTCGCGCACATCGCGCCACTTAATAACAGTGTTATAATAAAATAAATTAATAATATTAAATAAAATGGGCAAATTTGTGAAACAAAATGCACCGTCTACATCTGGTGAAACAGTAAAGAAAAAGACCAGATTGTCCAATGAAACATGCCATATTTAAAATATGGATTCATTGGGATGAATAACAAGCCGCAATGTGTTGTTTGTTATCAAGTTCTGTCCGCGGAAAGCAAGAAGCTTTAAAAATCAGTCCGGCATTTGGAAACAAACACCCGTCTTTACAAAGCAAACCAATAATTTTTTTTTGAGCGTAAATCACTCGTCTTAAAAATCAACAAATTGCTATCTATAAACCAAGCCGTAATGAGACCTCAGTACCTAAGCATCCTATTTATTAGCATTAAGAATGGCCAGGGAATCCAAGCCTCACAAGACTACAGAAAAGCTCATTTTACTGGCTGCTAATGTGATGATAAGTCCGGAAGAAGCAAAAAAGTTGAAAACTATTCCACTTTCAAATGACACATTATCGAGACGTATTAGTGAAATAGCCAACAATGTTCACGATCAAATCTGAAAAGGTTAATTAAGTGAATTTTGTCGAACGTGTCAAACTTGGCGCAATTTTTGTGTTTTGTCCGATACGAATGCGAGAGGTCGAAGAAAATATGCTATTTTGCAAATTAATTTGTAAAAGTTTTTATTGATGCAACACAAAACGAAAACTTGGACTTTAATAAATGTATTGCTTTATGTACTGATGGCACGAAAGTGATTAGGGGGAAAACAGTGGTGTGATAGTAAAATTAAAAGATATTATGCCACATATGGAATGGACGCACTGCTTTCTTCACAGAAATGCGCTTGCTACAAAAAAGATGCCAGAACAAAATGTTCTGTCAGAACCCGTAAAAATTGCTAATTTTATCAAAAGTCGACCATTGCCGACTAGATTGCTTTCCACATCGTGCGAAGAAATGGGTGCCAAATACGACTCACTGGCTTTCCATACTGAAGTCAGGTGGTTATAACGAGGAACAGTTCTAACGAGGCTTTTTGAATTGCCAGATGAATTGAAAAAAATTTTTTGCTGATAAAATAGCTCATTTTCAGGGTTTTACAAGATAGAGAAGCTTTATGACTGTTGGCTTACTTGAATGATATATTTTCAGATCCGAATGACTTGAATACGAGTTTACAAGGCCGTAACAAAAACATGACTAATGACAGACAAAATCAATGCCCTCATCAAGAAACTTGGTATTTGGATTATACGCTTTGAAAAACGTAATTTCGATGCATACTTTAACTTTAGATTATATTACCAAAAATATGTGTTTAGAAAATTCTGATATTGATCGCGTGTTGGAGAGTATGAAAACGCATTTACGCGAATTCAAAAATTCAGTTACTGGAACATTTTCCAGATAGTAACGATGATTTGTCGAAAAGATGGGTTCTCAATCCGTTTGGGAAAAATGTTGCAGCTACTGAATTTACAACCAACTTATTAAAATATCGACCGACAAAACTTTAAAACTAGAATTATTAACTCAAGATTTAGATTCGCACGATGATATGAATACGGAAGCTCGGTAACAGAAGCTTTGAAAACATTGATCCCCTTCGCTTCTTTTTACATATGCGAAAAAACTTCTCGTCTATGGTGGCTTTAAAAACGAAATATAGAAATCGTCTATTATTACTGAAAAATAATTTGCTTATGTGTGTTTACAATGATGATCCACGTATAAAAAAACTTTTTCTTTCAAAACAAAATCAAACGGCGCATTAAATTATTATTTCAAACAACTTTGGGTATTACTTTATTTAAGTTTATTTTATTATGTTATTATTACCTGGTCATATTTAATGTTCTAACACTTGTATTAAATTAAAAATACTTTAATAAAAGGAAGTTTCGTATTCGGGTCATATTTTTTAAACGCGTATTCTTACCCAAACGCGTACGCGTATTCCCCCCATATTCTTGAACGCGACCCCCAGATTGAGAGCTGATGGTCTACAATATCCAAATCTTTGCATAATAGCTTGAGTTCGAACTTGTATATGATCTAGCAAAATTCCTTATCTTGCACAACATCAAATACTCTTCTGAGTACTCTTCTTTTAAATCCAGCAAGCATTTCTTCTGTTTTCTTTGTGATGGTCCATATATTACCATTGATCGAATAAGTGTTCTACAGATCTTCACTTTCGTGTCCCTTTGTGTAAGTCTAGATCTTAGGGTAGTCTACAGGGAATAAGTAGTTTTATTACCCAGTGGTCTAATATATATGGCATTAATTTGAACATGAACATAAAAGCATGAAATTTCCAATATATTTCCAATATTTTTTATATAAGTACCAATATATTTTTACTGGTTGTCTGGAGCTCTTCAGAGTTATAGTTCTCTAGATTATTGGATCATTATCTTACCATAATCTACTAATATGCCAAATTGTATTAAAGTTTGAACTGTAATTCTAAAACCGACACTACTACTTTAAGAGAAGTCCTGGAAGTCCAAGGGATAAAGTAGACCAATATCAAAAATTGGGAATTTACGAAGCTATATTGGGTAAAGATCCATATTAACCAGATATAAAGAACATACTGCGTACACTAGATATTAGAGAAATGAGAAATCCAGTGCTTCCCAAATAATTTAAGACTTATTAAAAGTGTAAATAATAATAGTGCCTTGGATGCATATGAGGGCATTCAAACAGCAAAATGTAAGAAAACCTTGAACCGGGATAAAGGACATATTCCATTCAGCCAATTGTTTGAATTATTAACGTAACGTTTGTTCGGCTTCACGGTTCATGATTTTTACACGCTTCAGTAGGTATGATTGTCATCTAAATAGAAGCTACAATTAGTTTTAGAATTAGATTAAATCAGCTCCTGATGATGTTTACTTGGTTAACGAAACACGCGTCAAGAAGTTAAATAAAATGGTTTGGTGTTTAGTCGTAAATACCTTCGAGTTTAATCTTATTCTAAATATATTAATAAGTTTATAATTGTGTATACATATTAGCACCAATTATCTAATTGATATTATTTACATACAACTAAGATAAAAACAATGAAAACATTACAACAATGGGGCAAATTAACATAAGTTAAACCAAATCATTATATCCCATTGTTCAAGATAAATAAACGAACCGCAAAAATCAAGATATCAAAACTAAACTAAACTAAACTAAGACATAACATTTTTGAAACATACCCTCTAATTCTAGTGCTCGATCCTTCATAATCCTATTTGAATTGTCTCTTTATTATATCACCACTCTCACTCAAGTTTAATATATAAAAACGTCGTTCACTTGTCAACTTATAGATCACAACTGCGCCGTCTTAAATAACAATTTGTCTATATCCTTTGAACGAAAATTCTTATCGCACACTCGGGAATAAAGTTGTTAAAATTATCTCTTTTTTTGTTTTAATTTTCAAAAGATATCCGAAAGTCTTATTTAATTAGGTATTTCCTAGAAAATATCAGACACTTATTGGTAAAAAGTTTAAAAGAATTTTAACACTATTTTAAGGACATTTCAAACTAAATGAATAATTTCAGAAATTTTAATGAAAACGATCATGTTATGTAAATAAGTTAAACTGAACATTAAATGGCATTGCTTTGTTCTTAGCTTTCATTCTATCGAATGTTTTATTTGTTTGTTATCTTCTAAACCAATAACCTTTATCGATATTTTATTATTCGTCGGTGACAAAAGAAATCAGCAAAAATACTCCAAAGTGTATTTAAAGGGGCTGTTCTGTGAATGAAGTTAATTTTCTGTGATGCATATATTAAAATTACAACGTTCTAGGACAGTAGGCAATTAAAACTTTTAACAAAGTATTCACATGACATTTAATGTACCACTGTATATCCTAAGATACACAATTTTAAGGATCTATCATTATCAGAAGATCATTCTATCTGCTTGAATCATCATCTCCTAATTATATTAACATGGTTAGCGAAACGCGTGTCGCAAAATGACAAAAAGTGATTTGATAGTTAGTGGCAAATGTCTTCGAGTTTAGTGTTTCACACTAAGGTCCAATAGAAGAATTGGTTAAATATCTTCAGAGATTATAAAATTTACATTTTGGAAAATTGTTGACTGGTTTGCGGTCCAATGACCGTAACAATTCGCGGAATATAAAGATTAGGGACAGTTCAAAGAAGATTGCACGTGGAACAGCATGGATCGCAATAGTTCCAACTCAATCTCAGCTCATTCTAGAGGACTCGGGACCATATTGATGGAATCAAAAATGCATCGGACGCTGTGCTACGCGATAAGTTGTGTGAGATTAAAATTTAAATTGATTTTCAAGGCTGCCACGACGAAACAACTTTTCCCTAATTTTATAGAACGTTGTTGAAAGAGTCACCAATAAGTTAAGATATCCTAATATGGCAAAATGTCAATGAATCAGTTACCATTTTATATAAGAAGATGTCAAAAAGAACATGTGGACACTCAGCTGTGACTCAGACTGAACAGAGTAATAGTAAATATAGGAGGGGTATTTTTTAAATAAGGTCCGTTTGTGAATGAGAGGGAGAATGACGCGAAATCGCCAAATGTGCGCTTGCGCGCCTCCTCCCAGCAGGCTTTGCACGCATTCAGGCTCCATTTGTAGGCGTATCATCTATATGTGTGCTGAGCTGTAGAGGTCTATACTGTTTAAGAAAATTGAGTCGCCTGTCGACTGTAAGATACGATCTATAATTCGATTCTTGAGTACAAAAAACTTGGCAGCAGCGGAAATTCACCGTCAGATTTATGAGGTTTGCGGTGATAATGCTATGAGTGGCAGTAAAATTGTGGGTGAGCATGTTCAAGGACGAGTGGATTATTGTGAATGATGAGCCATGCCCTGGCCTACCTGCTCTGATTTCTGAAGATTTGATTCGGGATGTGGACAACAAAATTAGAGAGAACCGACAATTCAAAATTTCAATGTTATCAAATGAATTTCCACAGGTTTCAATGCCAGTTTTGTACACCACTGTTTCGGAGAAACTGAATAACCGAAAATTGTGTTCTCGGTGCACTCCAAGATTGCTTTGTGACGGTCAGAAAACAAGAAGATTGGGCTGTGCTTTATGGTTTTTAACTCGATATAATCAGGAAGGAGATGAATTGTTAGACCACATCGTTACAGGAGATGAGACTTTGCCTAACATGACTCCTGAGTCCAAGCAACAGTCAATGGAATGGCGACATACATCGTCGCCAACCAGAGTGAAAGCCAAATAGACAATTTCAACACGAAAGATCATGGCAACTGTCTTTTAGGACAGAAAAGGAATTTTGTGAGAAAACTCCGACGTGCCATACAAAACAAGTGGCGTGGCCTACTGTCTTCCAAAGTGATGTTGCTCCATGACAATGCAAGGTCACATGTTTCTACATAAACATAAGGTCTATTCAGGTGTATTGGATAAGAAGAACTGAATCATCCACCTTACAGTCCAGGCATTTCATCCAGTGATTTTCACTTGTTTCGGTACTTAAAGGAGTGAGTTCCTCGGTGGTCAGTGGTTCAACAACGACGAAGAAGTTAAAACTGCAGTCATGGATTGGTCTTGTTCACAGGCGGCAGATTTTTTTGACGTCGGTATTCCAAAACTTGTTGAGCGGTATGACAAATGTTTGAATAAAAATGGAAATTATGTAGATTAAGTAGATAAAAGTATGTAGAATATGAAAAAAAATATATTTTAATAATATTTATAGTATTTTTCTTCATACTAAAAAAAGTACCTGATTTAAAAAATATACGTCGTACATATTCTAATATTTAATGTTTTTTTTTTATTTTTAAACAATAAAATTTTATTCAAAAAATGTTCGTTTTGTCTGTATTTTGATGACACATCCTGTATATACCATTATTTGGAATTATCGGCAGTACCAAAGTCAAAGTTTGTTTGGTTAGAGTATATTCCATGTCAATTATTGATAAATTGATAAAGTCACTGGTCGAAACAAAGATTCTCGTGACAGCAAAAATTATAATGTCCATCTGAAAACATTATCAATCGAATTGTACAAACATGTAAAGAAACTAGTTCGGTGGAAGATAAAAGAAGAGCAATATATAGCCGTCGTGATGTTGCTGAAGGCTGATGAATGCTGTGGATTCAGTGAATCCACAACATGGCATATTTTACGAAAAGGTTTAGCTCTGAGCTAGCATGTAAGCTTCAAATAACATAGAAACTAAAGCCACTGGATCATTCAAAATGTCATGCATTTATCAATTGGATCAAAGAATAGATGATTTTGATTGATTAATTAATTAATGAGATTGATTAATGAGAAACCTGTACATCCTAAACGAAGCACGGTTTGGTATGCATTAAGGTCAGGAGATGTAATTGGGCCGTATTTCTTTCAGAATGCTGCTGGTGAAACTGTAATTGTAAATGGTGTTTGGTATTCTAAGATGATAACTGGATTTTATGGGTTAAATTGAATAATATTGATCTGGAGGATCAAAATGAAACCTCACTCTGCTAATAAAACAATTGATTGATCGAAAAAAAAATTTCCTTAACGAGTTATTGCAAGAAACAGTAATGTTTCTTGACTACCAAGACCGTGTGATATGATTCTTCGGATTATTTTCTTTAAAGTTACATGAAAAGCCAGGTCTATAAGAACAATCCAAAATTGATTCCTGAACTAAAGGATGAAATTATTCAAGTCATTGGTAAAACAGGGTTATGCCAAAATAGCATCCAATATTTTGACAAAAGAGCGGACGTCTGTGGAGCTGCAGAGGTGGTCATTTGTCAGATAGTGTATTTCGTGTTTAAATTGCATACAATATGCTTCAATTATCAATAAAAAAAAAATCGAAATTAACCCATATTCTGTATTTTATTCAAGGATTATAAAAACAGCTCAATTTGAAAAACCCTTTATAAATAACTATTCAGTAACTAAATTAACAATCTTCCCATGACTATCATTAAATATTTATGGGCTTATATATTATAAAGAAATAACCTTCTTTATTGTTAATAAGTATAAACAGATTAAAAATAATGGACAAAGTTCAATATTGCCCGGTTACCTTTGCAAAATTGCTCTTTCTCTAGACTTAAATTTTGAAAAAGAAGAATCAGAATTAGGTCAGGTATTTACCTGTAATATGACCTAATTCCGTCCCTTTTAAATATATACAACGTGATAAGTTGAAAAGAAACTACAAGCCACATTGATTTGTTAATATTTTACTCTACAGTCACCTCTCAATGCAAAGAGACCTAAAGATATCATAGCTTGTAAAGTCCTAGGTGTTAATAGCTCTCTAAACTTTACATTTAAATTAAGAACGTTATCACCAGTAGATATACACAGTATATACAGTAGGGGAAAATATTTGAAAAGACCGTTTTTCCCCTTTTTTTTATTTTAACTGCATGAAATCGTATAACGTTATATCAACACAAACTACAAATAATATTCAACAAAATTATACCATAATTAAAACATTTTTTAAGAAGTAATTAATGAAGTGTCGGGAAAAATTTTAATAGGAAAATGTAATTTGAACGGTTAGTTTTGTGGATTTAATACACATTAGGAACATCAATATTAACAAAAAAAAATTCACACAATCTTAATCAGTTATAAAATCAGTGTTTAATGTTAATGTGCTAATAATATTAGCTAAGTTGAGAACTACGTTTGGAGACATAAGCGGAAATTGTGAATTTCAAAAGAAACTCATTAGGTTGCTAAAAATTGTAAGCTCAAGTACATTAAATATAGGAAAAAACATGAATGAGCTGACCACATTATAAACGAAAAGACGAAAGGCACTGTCAGTTAATATGCAGATGACAAAAATGTTAAATTATGTTAGAAAAAAATGGCTTCATTTCAAGTCAAGAAATAGCCAAAGATATTGCTTCTTATTTTCAAGTCAACGCCACGCCTAGAACTGTTTGAAATAATTTACATAATGTCAGATATAGAGTGGGGAGTGCTCAGAAAAAAAAAACCCTTCATTAGTCAGAAAAACAGGAAAAAATACTCCAAATCACTAAATAGGACATAATTTGCACGCTAGACTTTTGAAAATTTGTCATTTTAGGACCAAGTGTAAGTTCTGTTCAGTTCCGATAGTTATAAATTTGCGTTGAGAAAAAATATGACTCCAAATACCATTCCCTATTTAAATTTATTGACAATTAATGGAATCCTAAAAGCTTATATTAAAATATCCTTATAGCCCTTTATTCGATACGTTTTAGCATAAATTTCGTTGTTTTTTTAGGAACATATACATATTAACTCTCAAGAGAAGCACTGGATAAGGGATACCCTAGGATGAATTAAAAGTGTTCTTCCCTTATGAATGGTGATGTTTATAATGAAAGACTTTGAGTGGGGAAAAAATTTTTACTATTCCTACTACAAATCCCCCATCAGAGCCATCTTAAGATGTGAATACTAACAAGAATATAAGCGACTGCAGTATATGAGTATATGTCACCACATACGACAGTGTTTTGTCAATAAATAAAAACCGTTAAATAACTTTTTTGCACAAATAGTGTGTTTTTTTTTTCGATCTTGACACAGTTTGTGGTAAGTAAATCATAAATATTATATTTTCTATAGTATTTTTATTGAAAACTTTGATTTTTATTTTTTTTAAGATTTATTTATCGGTTTCTTTCATTTACTATTTAGCTCAAAATGAACACGCGTTCTCATACTCGCTGTGCGTCTGAAATAGAAGCGTTATATAAAGCAGCTGATATTTTCGACGACATAGAGAGTGAAAGCGAGACCGAATCGGTTTCTGAAGAGCATCATTCCAGTGAACTTTACCTAACTAAAGAAATATATTTTTTAAAATAAAGCTAAAATATGTAGTAAGTTTCTGAAAGTACATTAAGTCCCCTTTTAAATGTCATTAGAAGAAATTTTTATCCTATTAATTTCGCCTAGATATGATAGTTTGAATAGAACATCTCATTTTAACATTTTTTATATTTTTGCTGATTTTTTCGATGGTATTAGGAATACTGTTATTTTTTTAAACATTCTATAGATATTGTCTTTTTTAATACTGATTGAGGTTTAAATTAAAAAAAAATATATTAAATTGAATAATTTAGTCAAGAGATATTAATAATTAAAGACATATGGATATGGCATGTGCTCCTGTATCGGGAAGCACCTAAGTGCTTCTCTTGAGGGTTAATCTTCGTTTAATGTCGAAATTGAAATTATAGGCACTAATTTTTCACATCATAACACGTTTTAAACGATGCATGTCACATTAAGAAACACATGATTAATTACTTTATTAAATTAATTATTCAAAATATCCAGCGTTTGAGTATATGTAAGCCTGTCACCCTTTATTTCCTTTTTCCCAAACGCATTGAAAAAGTCCTGATATATTTCTAATCTGGCTGGCAGCAGCTCATCCGTAAACAAGAAGCATATCATCTTCAAAATTGTCTAGGTAACTTAGATTGGGTATTTACCTATAATCTGACTTAATTGTAATATACGTGATGTTTTTGTTTAAAGACATCAATTGAAAGAAAATAGTTCCATACAACAGGGATCAAAAAAATAGGGATTTATGCGCAAAATAATTGCAGAATTATTAAATCGCCAATCGAAAAGCTATGATAAAAACTATCATTTTTAATGCGCAAGAGCATATTTGAAAAATAATAATTGATTATTATTTAATGAATAATTAACAATTAATTTAATGAACTTTTTTAAAAAATTAAGAATCGGTAATTTTTTCATTCATTTTTTTCCTTGCACTCCTTGAAAGAATCTATATATGAGGATAACTGGACTATTCAACATACAAGTTTATAAGCTCGAAACAATTGATACTTCAAAAGTTTTGTACGAGGGTTGCTATTTATCTATCTGGAATTGACAACAGTGGTGTTGCTAGGCGCCATCTGACATACACATCGTAAAGTTTGACATTGTTGACTGTATACGTACTCAGAACATTTTGTCATACGGGCGCTAATTGTGTTGTTTAATGTCTTGAAAATTTCATCCTAATCAAAAAATGGAATTAACTCGTGAGTTGAATTATCGCGTGAATTTTCATGCGATGATTTATTACGACTTTCGACGTGGATTATCTCAACAATAGTATATCGATCAGCTCACTTTTGACGATAAAGCACCATCTAAAATCACTGTATATCACTGGTTTACAGAATTCAATCGTAGCCGTCGTTCGCTCAAGAACGAATTTAAAGAAGATCGTCCAAAATTGGCTGTTGTGCCAAAAAAATCGATACTGTGCGCAGACTGATTAAAGCAAGATCGTCGTGATATAGCGTGAGATTGAGACATCCCTGGGCATTAATATGACAAGCATACACAAGATTTTACATAAACATTTAGCGGTGAAAAAGATTTGTGGGCGTTGGGTTCCTCGTAATTAGACAATCGTTTTAAAAAAAAGCTCGTATCGATTGATGCAAAGAAATGCTCAAAAAAATACAATAGTGGTGCGTTAAAAGCTATGTATAAGCTGGAAAGTAAAGACTATGAGCCCGAAAGTAAACAGCAGTCTATTGTATGTGTCTTCGAAGTAAATGGTCGCCTGCTTTTTTGGGATAACTGGGCATGTGATATACTGCCCCTAGATAATCGTAGAACAATCAATTCTGAATGGTACACAACCATTTTTTTGTTAGAAATCTGTGAAGAAATAAGAAAAACAACCAGCGACGCAGGATCAGTTTTCATCATGACAACGCGGGCTCTCACATATCGAACCGAACAACTTAATATTTCATCGGTCAAAACATCGAATCAATGCGTCATCCGTCGTACACTCCTAATTTGACACCTAATGATTTCTTGTTGTTCCCATCCGGGAGAGTAAAATACGTGGTTAACGATTTTCGATGCCAGAAGAAGAGGTTAATGCATTCAAAATGGACGTTTTTGGAGATACCTCAATCGGAATCGACAAAATGCTATGAAACTTGGTTCAAAAGTATACAAAAGTGTATCGATTTCAATGATAAATATTTGTTTTTATTTATTATTCCGGATACATATAAAAACAACCTTCGTATATAAGCAATTTATAACAATTATCACAAGTTTTCTATCTTATCTATAAAATGTAATTCCTATTAAATTTGGAAAATATATTGCAATTTCCTATATACCAATATACCTTACGTATATCAATTTCAATAGAATAATAATTTTAAGTTCCACATAACAACAAATGCACTCAGTTAATCGCCTACAGTAAAATTAAAACGAATGATATAAAACCATAACATAGATAAGTAGATATATATATATATATATATATATATATATTATATATATATATATATATATATATATATATATATATATATATATATATATATATATATATAATTATATATATATACATATATATATATATATATATATATATATATAATATATATATATATATATATATATATATATATATATATATATATATATATATAAATATATATATATATATACATATATATTATATATATATATATATATATATATATATATATATATATATATATATAGCAAATCAAAGGCAAAATCAAATCATAGGCAAATCAAGCGGCTTAAAAATAACAAAGCTTTTGGTGAAGATGGAATCACTGCTGAACTTTTGAAATCCGCTGGTCCAGATACAATCAAGGAAATAATCAAAATTCTACAAGAAGTTTGGCGAACCGAACTGATTCCGGAAGATTGGAAAGATGCTCTAATCCATCCACTACACAAGCAAGGGGATAGAATGGATGTAAACAACTATAGAGGGATATCTCTTCTCCCAGTTTGTTACAAGATTCTATCTCAATGTCTACTAGACAGAACACAGGGACAGTTAGAACCTAAAATTGGTGAATATCAAGCAGGTTTTCGACCGGGCAGATCCTACCCTGAACAGATCCTGAATCTAAAGTTGATCTTAAGACATCAAAAACTGTACAATAAAAATCTCGTCTGTAGATTTGTGGATTTCAAAAAAGCATATGATTCTTATGACCGCGAATCTTTATTCCGAATCTTGAAAGAACAAGGACTAGATCTGAAAACGCTGGCAATTATTAAACCAACATTAACTAACACAAAGTCAAAAGTTAAATTCATGGGTAACATCTCAGAGCCCTTCGAAATTAAAACTGGAGTGAGACAAGGGAATGGACTCTCGCCACTCCTATTTAACTGTGTTCTAGAAAAAGTAATACAGGAGTGTCGTGACAAAAAGTCGGCCCTGAATATTAACCAGCCCATTAAACTGGGGAGAACCAACATCAAAATTGATTGTCTGGCATTTGCTGATGATCTAGCCATGTTGGCTCAAGATGTATTAACGGCACGGAAACAGATTGAAATCCTAAAAGAAACAGCAGAAAAGGTAAAGGACTCCAAATTTCCTTTGAAAAGACACAATACATGACCTGCAACAGACTAAGAACACCATTTCTAAAAACAAAATATGGTAATATCAGACGAGTCTCTCAATTCAAATATTTGGGTGAAATAATCATGAAAAATGGGTTGGAAAAAGCGCCCAATAAGGGTAGAAGGAAAGAAAAAAAAGAAAAGAAGGAAAGAAAAATCATAAGAAAAATCTTAGGCCCCAAACAAATAAACAGCACAACATACCGACTTCGAAAAAAGCAAGAAATCAGACAATAGACATAGCGATATGAGAAAAAGAAGACTTAAGTTTTACGGAGACATCCGAGTAGGCTAACCAGACAAATAGTCGAATTTTATGAAAATAGGAGTAGAGCTAAAGTAGAAATAATTAAAGGGATTGCTGTAATTAAAGAGGACCTAAGATCAGCAAATATTACACAAAGTGAAATTCAGGATAGAGGCTGTTTCAGACACAAGGTTGACGTTTGGAAGGTTGGCCAGAGAGAAAAATGTAGCAAGATTGGAACAACTTAGTCTGACGAAAGGAAAAAAGCTCATAGTGAAAAAATAAAATTGGTATGGGCGCAAAGGAAGGCTAACAACAAATGCCTCTAATTGTACTTCGCGTGGCCCACCAGGGCCGATACGTGAATAATATATATATATATATATATATATATATATATATATATATATATATATATATATATATATATATATATATATATATATATATATATATGGCTATGGGAATGGCTTCACAAGCGTAGAAACCCAGGGCCTGGCTATATACTCGTGTTACTTTTCGCCAAACAGACCTATAAATGAATTTGAGGAATTATTATATAATCTCGAAAGACATATGCGTGGAATTGAAAAAAATATAATTATAGGAGGTGATCTAAACGCAAAAACAACCATTTTCGGGTCAAAAACAACAAACCAAAGAGGATATATTCTGGAGGAATGGTTAGAGGCGAACGATCTAATTACGGTGAATGAAGGAGATACTCCTACTTTCTGCGCTTCAACTGGCAGTTCTCTCATCGACATTATTATGGCGTCAAGTGGATTAAGCAATAGTATTACTAATTGGCGAGTAGAAGTAGAGTCCGAAAACATGTCCGACCACCGTAATATATGTTTCGAACTCACACGGGGAGAATTGAACAATGAAAGAGAATATACAAGCGAATCCTATCGAGGATGGCGAATATCCCCAGATATTCTAGAAACTTTTAAGAACAACTTAGCGACAAGTCAAAATAAGGGGTCAATGGTTAGCGCGCCACATGACCTCATTAAACAAATAAAACATCTCTACAACAAGTATTTCCCAAGAAAGAGACAACCGAAATACGGTCATTCCCCAGTTTACTGGTGGACATCAGAAATTGCTGAAAAGAGAAGACGATGCATAGCTCAAAGAAGATCACTTGTATGTTCTAGAAAACTAAAAGACAACAACGATTACACAAAAGAGCAGGCATATAAAACAGCAAAGAACGATCTGAAAAAAGCAATAAAAATACAGAAAAGTAAAATGTGGAAAGACTTAAGCGAAGCTAGAAAATGACATCTGGGGCAAAGGATATCAGATTGTAATAAAAAAATTTAAATTGAAAAGACATAGGACAAAAGATAAACGCGAAACACAAGAACAAGTGGACAAACTGTTTCCAAAGCGCCCAGTAACTAAATGGCCAGACATAGACCTCCTGGAGAGAGCCATTACGCTTTTCACATCAGAAGAAATTATAAATGCAGCAAACAAAATAAAGACAGGCAAAGCCGCAGGACCAGATCACATTCCTCCAGAGATCGTGAAGGTTGTTACCTTGCATAATCCAGATAATATTGCCAGTGTTATGAACACGTGCTTAGCCAAAGGCCATTTTCCAGATATATGGTAGGAAGCAAAGCTGGTACTAATTGAGAAGCCAAAAAAAGAACTGCTAAATCCTACATCATATAGACCCATATGCCTACTGGATGCTGCCGGAAAACTACTAGAGGCGTTGATCAAAAGCAGACTGGAGAAAGAAATAACAGACCGTAAAATCTTACACGACAACCAATTTGGATTTAGGAAAGGGAAATCAACTTTAAATGCGGTATCGAAGATTATGGAAACTCCTGAAGAAATAAAAACAAAGGCCTACAATAACCGAGAATTCTGCGCAATGGTCACGTTAGATATAGAAAATGCCTTTAACTCAGCCCCCTGGGAAAAGATAGTAAATGCCTCATATCTGGCAAAAAACAGCCCGTACCTAATTAAAATGATTCAATCATACCTCTCAGACAGATATATATTAACCCAGTGGGGGGACAAAATATCAATAACCTGCGGAGTACCGCAAGGATCGATCATCGGACCTTTACTATGGAATATTTTCTATGATCAAATCGTGAGAATCAGCACAGAGAAAGCAGTTACCATGGTGGCGTACGCTGATGACTTGGCTGTGGTGGTAAGAGCAAGAACCAGGTCTGTTCTGGAAGAAATGGCACAGCATATTGTTAACAAAATAGCCCTGGAGATGGATCAAATGGGCATTAAAATATCACCAAAAAAAACTGAAATGGTAATATTGGAGGGGAGAAGAAAACTCACAAACCTCCAAATCAATATTCAGGCTGCCACAATAAACAGTACAAGAGCAACTAAATATATGGGGATTCTCATAGACAAAGATGCTAAAATGACCACTCACGTCAAACTGACATGTGAAAAAGTAAATAAAACATTGATGATACTAAATAAAATAACCCCAAAAACAGGAGGACCAAGGGCCTGGAAGAGGCGTATATTGGTGGAGGCCACTATATCAACCATTTTGTATGGGGCGCCTATTTGGGCAAAGGTATTAAGGTATAAGCACTACGAGGCAATGCTCGAAAGAGTAAACAGAAAAATGGCAATACGCATTACAAGTGCATATAGAACCGTGCCCACAATGGCCATCCTAGCCGTTGCTGGTCTACCACCAATAAGACTCCGAATCATGGAAAGCATATCAATATTCGAAAGGGGAAAGGAATCAAAAACCCAAGCAAGACAGAAATTACTGGAAGCCTGGCACAAAGAATGGAACGACTATGAGGGAAAGGCAAAAACATTGATCCGAGACGTGAGAGAGTGGCACAACAGAAAATTAGGGGAGACAAATTTCTACACAACACAAGCAATAACGGGCCATGGATCCTTCAGATATTATTTACACAGAATGGGAAAGTCAGAGGACAAGGATTGTCGCTATTGTGGGATGGTGGATACAAGGGACCACACAATCTTCCACTGCCCGAGATGGGAACCGCTCCGGATTGCTACTGCTGCCGAATGCAACGTAGAAGTGACGGAACACAACATCGGCGTTCTGCTTTTGGAAGGAAAAAGACAGTGGGCAAGAATAATGGGCATGGTGGAGAAAATAATGAGGACAAAAATAGAGGACGAGAGAAGACGTAAGGCAAATTTGGACTGAAAATCTGTTGTGTGTCCTGAAGTAATGCCTAACGGCGGTTTCCAGGCCACGAGCAGATATCCCTGAGGGGGAAGGATTTTAGTCGGTAGGCATGACTCCAACAAGGGCATGAATCCGACATTCCCATGTCACTGAACATCGAACACATGGATGTCTTTAGAAGATTTCCTAATACCCTCAAAAAAAAAAAAATTATATATATATATATATATATATATATATATATATATATATATATATATATATATATATATATATATATATATATATATATATATATATATATATTATATCATTATATTATATTATATTATAATCTTAATGAACAAGAGCAGAACCGGTAACTGTCAAAATAGAAATTAAACAAAGAGACTAAAAAGTAGATTAGTCAAGGAAGGTAAGTAATATTTACAACAAATATCTATTTAGTTTCAAATACGTTGGAATAAAAAACGTGAAATTATACATGAGGCCAAAAACAAATTTAAGAAAGTAAAATTAGATGAAAGAACAGGCAAAACTAGATAGACAGACTAATAAACCTGTAAAGAGCTGCAGGTACTTGCTGCTGAAAAATTATATAATATTTACAAATGAAATTGTGTCTATTCACCTGAATATCAACTATTCGGCTCATGGATGTTGCTAGTAATATATTAACGTACAGGGTATAAAATTGAGTGTTGACCAAGAAAAAACTGTTACCAGAAACAATGGATTGATCAAAATGTCTTTAATGGAAAAAAAAACGATACATAAAAACAACAAAGGTAAAAAATAACCAACCAAAAAGATATATAAGAAAAAACTAACACAACACAATGTAACACCATCTGTTATTTTTAGTTGCCGTAATAATAAAAGAATACCTTAATAATTTCGAATCGAGCTTTTTCCTTAATATTTTCGTAAAATTAAACCTTAAAACAATTGTTTAAGTTACATTTCTATAAGTTATGAATATCTTCACTGAACAAGCGTCACGCACTATATAAAATGATAATGGTGTGGAAGTATGTTATAAATCGGTGTATTTCTAACTAATTCAATGTCAATAATTGATATTTAGCGATAAAAAACGCTGATCTACAAGGTATGATAAAAAGTCGCGAAAAGTGAATAAATCTAACATAATATTAAAAGTTTGTTTAGCATAAAAAATTCATGTTCAAAATAAATATTTTAATAATACCCCAACAATTATATTGTTTACACTATTTCAAGTCTATTTTAAACAACATCAACATTAACATAAATGAAAGTGTAAAGTGCATTTTTTTAATTTTATGTTTGAAAATTGCTCCACAAATAAACATCTATAAGAATATACAGGATGTAAGGGAACATACTTTCGTAAATTTATCAATGATTCTTCACATCATTTTAAAGAAAAAAATTATGTACAGCAAGAGTAAAAAACTTAAAGAGTGTAAGACATCGTCTAAAAGGAGGAAAAAAGGATTATTATTTACATATACATAATGCAGAGCCAGATATACATATCCCCATACTAATAACTCTGATGGCTTAACGATAATTGCTCTAACTGGGCGGCTAATTGGGTATATGAGTTTGACGAGCATGGTGCCGGCTTCCAATCACTGCAGCTTTAACTACCTGGGAGCAAAAGTAACCTGAACACTCAGAATCCATCAAACTATTTTCTGTTTACTATATGTTACATTAAATTTATCAGATCGATACAAATCATAGTTTAATACTAGACTGTTCACATTCTCAACTAGAGATACTCATTATAACTTCAGTTATAATGCATAATAGCAATCAACATGGATTCAAAAAATGATAATTTTATCAATCAATAATAAAATTACCAGCCAGCTTTCTGAACGGGGTATCAAGGGAGAATGCACAAGATACCCACACAAAGAGCCAAAAAAAAAACATTATGGGTTATCCAACTACACCCTATGGTGAAATCTCTAGTACTGAGTTGTGCAATGGGTACAAAGGGAGAGCGCGCGATGCACCCGCTCCAGATACTAGAAAAGCAAAACAGCATTTACCCACCTCATAGTATTGAAGGGAGAACGCGCGACAATACTATGGATATCTCTCTCAATTAAAATTTAAATCATATGAATATGCTGATGCCAGTACTCAAACAATGTTTGGATTTTCACTTAAATAGAAATCATTTAATATTGATCAAAACATTAATCAAGAACCAATGTTTTAAATATTATTTTAAATGAACATTAACAGATTTAATTCAATTGTACTTGAATATTTGATAATAATCAGAACAGTATCCGGTGAGAAAAAGGAATAGAAGTAATCTTTAAATACTTCTCGAAACTTCCAAAATCAATAGAAGACAAAGTGTTCAGTGAAAAACTCCCTTACATAGTAATCATTTAATATTAATGAAAACATTAAATAGAAATAATAGAGCTTTAAATAAATCTCAAAACTAATTTAAATCGATTGAAACTAAAGTGTTCAGTGACAAACTCACAACTAATAAAAGTTAATAGATAACAACACAAGATAGATAACAAGTGTTCAGTGATACACTCACCCTTAGAATTATTCGGGAACCACACGACACGACACTTGTTCACAGTATAAATAAAAATGTTGGTTTCAAATACTGAAATGAAGGATCCATCACTAAAGATACCCCATCATTATCGCACATCGGACGGTAACTGCCCTTAAGTGTTGTCGAAGCTTTTAGATAGAATCAGCGAACACATTGAATGTAAACACAATAACACAACCCAGTGTCCTTAAGCGAAAAAATGAAATATAGTCGGCATCTGGTCAAGTGCAATAAAACCCATGTTTACCAAAAAAGTGATAAAACTATCGTTTTGCCTGAGAATGAACAAGAGACCGGAAGGTGTAAATGAAACAAACATATGTCTTACATTTGTATACTAAAAGACCTTCTAAATAAATAATAGACCTATCGTTTTATTTGAGACGAAAATGATGTCTGAAAAATATATACTGAACAAAAATATTTCTTACACGAGCTCCCGAAAAAGCTATTACAAGAAACAACCTATTAGGCAAATATGAGTAAAGGGGTCTTACTTAACGAATAAACTAATAAATATTGTTAATTTTGTATTAAAAATCAGGTCCTACATCACGCAAGAAGAATGTGGCAACATCGCCTCAGCAAGGAATGCTATATCAAAATTGCGACAAAAATTATTTCCATGTTTGTCAGTGCATGCATTGAAATTGAAGTGATCTAACCAAAAAAAAAATTCTGTACGCGAATATCACGATATTTTTTTATTTAAAGAAATATTCCTCAAAAGTCTGAAAGAGCTAGGCCTATATACGGACAAGCTATTCAGGAAGGCCGCTTCCAGCTCGGCAAACATTTGTCGTTTCTCAAAGACTTTTGGATACGGGTTAGAGCGGTTCGACAACTTCAAGAATGTGGGCGCCAGTTAGAAATCGACCGTAAAGTCGAAGAACAAATTGACATGACAATTGACATTGACATCTTGTTGAAGAGGATTCTATCAGAAAAACTCAAAGTGTTGCGTAACAAGCTGGATTTTCCCATTGGATTGTATATAGAACACTGAAAGAGCAATTAATCTACCCTTATCATGTATAAAGGGTACAAGCACTCTTATCCGATGGTTTTTCACACAGGCAAAAATATTGTAAATGACTTATTGGCCAAAATCAAGAAAATCAAAATTTTTTGTTCAATATTTTATCAACCGACGAACCTTCTTCCATGAGGAATGGGATGGTGAACATTTTGAACAGCTAATTTAGTAAAACAATTAATAATGTACTTCTTAGAGTGATGTGAATCGTTTAAGGGTGAAAGGCTTAAGCGTTAAAGGGTGTTATCTTGTGAAAAATTAGTGCGAGTAATTTCAACTTTGATATTAAACGACAATAATGTTTTCTCTTTTTTGGCAACAAAACAAACCAAATTTATGGTGAAACTTATAGAATGAATGGCTATAAAATATTTCATTTTATTTTCCAATAATAGCTTAGGAGACCAATGGAACAAAAAAGTTCAACATCAAAATCAATTCCCATCGATCAAAATAAATAAGACGATGAGACGTTGCCAACTGTTAATTTGTTTTTTCAATTTTTTCAATTTAGTCACTTTTTTAATCACCATTTTTAACCCAGTTTTGTGCCACTCCAAACCAAAAATTTCGACCAACGCTACGCTATCAAATTTTGTTTCAGACTTACGAATACGTTTGCAGAACTTCAACAAACCTACGAAAACTGTGTTTTGTCAAGAGCCCGCGTTTGCAGGTGATTTAAGGCATTCTCAGACGACCTAGAGTCGACTGAAAAGAAAGCTTGGAGCGTAAGTCTTGATCGTCGGTTAGCCATCAGAGTAATCAGGAAAGGGTTGAATTTAACTCCACAAACTTTTATCAGATTTTGACCAATGAATTAGTGATGAAAAAAAAAATGTGCATTCCGAAAAACCTTTTGCAGAATAAAAAGGCAGTAGGAGGAAAGCCACATTTTTTACGCACCATATAATTTGATGCAAATACAATGAATGTGATGGTGGTGGCATTACCCCTACCCGGAAGGAGAATATTGAAAATTGCTCGTTTCTCGGGTGCATCCAATATATGGTGAATTAAAACTTATATATAATGTACACATAGACAAATACAAATGACATGTCCTATTCAAGACATATCGTGTAAAGCTCCAAAGCCTGCCAAAGCCTCCAAAACCAAAAATTACTATATAGTCATGAATAAAATATAGTTCAATTTGGAAAATAAATAATAAATCCTTGTATTTAAAGCAATCACTGCAGTGCAATCACTGCACTGCAATAACGAGAAAAAGTGTTGAACTTTAACAATAACAAGAAAGTCGTAACGTAATATATTTCACTGCATAATACTCTCAACGCCCAGAGACGCTACTAAATAAATAAAGCGGCAAGTGATCTAAAGTTGTAAATTTATTATTATTACCTTTAATTACGTTGTAAAATTCCAAAGCAAGAGCTATAAACTTAGTTCCCAAACATAAATTTGATTGTTTTTGTAAGTTTGGTTATATTTAAAGTTCACATCATATATTTCTTAAGAAAAAAAATTGACGAATAACTGACGTTTCTTTAAATATTTTACTATTCATTTATGAAAATATAAGGACATTTCCAAGAAAAATACTATACATTTCCTTCTTCTTCTTCCTATGATGCTACAGCCCATAGATAGTGAGCCTTAACCTCCTTCAACTTCCGCCTCCAACCTGATCGATATCCAATGAGTCTGAATACGAGACGCGCAAACAAAGCAATGGCACTAGTGGCATAGCGTTTAACCTAGCAATAGTGTTGGCTTTCCCTTTGGGAAGATGGCAGACCAATATTTAATTCGTCTTCAGTACGACTTTGAACTTCCTAGAGTCACTTGGTGGTCCGTAGCAAATCTTTTTGTAAGCCCATTGGTTCTCCAGAACGCGCCAAAAATAAATAATACCCACACCTACATTTTCTTCGACGATGCGCTATCAAATTTTGTTTAAGATCCAAGTCTTAACACAGTTTGACGAAAACTTTTGGAAAACTTCAACAGGTATATGGAAAAAGTGTTTTGTTAATGTTTTCAAGTGGTTTAAAACATTCTCAGAAGGGTGAGCCTCGATTGAAAATAAACCTAGCAACGCAAAGCAGAAGTGATGAAAATGTCCGCAGAATCCGGGATACGGATTCGTTGTGCGTTCTGATCGTCGATTGACAGTCAGAATGATCGGGAAAGAATTGAATTTGACTAACATAACCGGTCATGCCTTATCAAACTCTACAAAACAGTCCTCTGTTTCAGCGATGTTCTTTTAATTTGATCTGAAGTTATTTTCATCCATTTCTTCATGTTTGGAAAGAGAAAAAAGTCAAAAGGGATTAAGTCTGGAAAATAGGGTGGATTTTTATCTACTCTTCGTGAATTTTGACCAATAATGCAGCATAATACTCTTCTATAATCACATTTCCCTCTTCTAAATAGTTGATGGAGATAATGGCTTGCGAGACCCAGAAAACAGCGACCATGATCTTTCGAGTGACCAACCCTCTCCGCAAAAAGATTTCTTTTAGAGCTCTCAAAAGTAACATGATCTGGATCTGGACATCCGTAATTAGTATCCGTTAGAGGTCATAAAGTTGTCAAAAAGATGTCTTATGCGCCAGTTACTGTTATCTTTAACACCTCTTTAAAAATATATCTGAAAGATAACATTTTAGAGAGAGCTTTATGACTTCTATTTAAAGACATCATAAAGTTATTAACTGTATGTTAATATTTGGAAGTTCATAATAATTTCAATCATTGTTAGAACGTTTTTATTTACTGTTTATTAAAAAATTATATTTTTTATATAATACTTCTTCATATAACTTCTTTTGAATCAGAATCCACATTTTTATGTCGGAGACGATCACCAGCATGCTGGAGCCAATTTTTTATGACAGTTTCAATTGAATTGTCGGTTGCAGTCGTCCTTCATACAATCTACAAAATATTAAAGGTTAATTTTTGGTAAGATTTTGTCATATCTCTTCACTCTTAAAAAAAACAATTAAACTATATATAAAAATAAGTTAGCTGTTTGTCAAATGACATCGTATGACAAATTTATAATTTTCTAACCTAAAATTTCAATTTTATTTTACAAATGTATTGCATCAAAAAATCTAGATGAATATAACATTACGGTTTTTTAACAATATAAATATATCTAGATATACTATACTTACTTCATAAAAATATTTATTTAAAATTTGTGATACATATCTAATTGTGGGACATATCTAATTATAAGCCTGCACAGAAAAGTACGAAATGGCACAAGACAATAATTTTTTTACAAAAAATTTGAAATTTTAAAATCTAGTGTTTTTTTTAAGAGCCAAACATTTTTCATAGGTTGCTCATGGGTTTTCATAGAAGTTACGAATATGTTCAATCATTTAACTGATACACATACAATTTATAATTTAGGTTATGAGCTCTTAGAGACATTTATTGATGTTATCTTATAGTCATTTGAATCTCAATTAGCTGACATCTGAAAAAAGTTATCTAAATGATCATTTTTTTGCGCTCTAAAGGATATCACTATAATGATATCATTAAGATGTCTTTCAGATTTTGATGCTGAACGGGAAAACAACTTCACCTACATCGATGCACGTTGAGTGTGTGTAATATAAATATAATAAATCCAAGTTTCATCAACAGTCACGAAGTGCCACAGAAAATCCTTCGAGTTGTGTTTACACATATCCAAACATCTCTGTGAAACAGTCACTTCAAAAGCGCGAAGCGTCACTCGTGCTGGGATTACATCGAAACTCGATAAACCATTTATGAATCATGAAATGTAAAAAAGCACTCCCCAACATTTCTTCTGTTTGCACGATGATTTTTCCACGCAAAAAGTAGTGATTAATAAACTCTTTTTTTCCTTGATAGCAAAAATATCGAACTTATCTGCTTTCGAAGAATGTCAAAATAGAATTAACTGTCATATCGACTTAAAATGCATAAAGTTACTTTACCGAAATGCAATCACCTTTGCAATCACAATCGCACTGCAATCTATCCGAAAAGTATCTGACTTTTTATTCTATCCTGATGTGAAAATTATCTTTTTTTGTCTAGCCACATTGTGCACCACGGGCGCAGCCAAGGGGGGTATTCAAACCCCCCCCCCCCCCGAAATAAGCCAAATATTACCTAATATTATACCAAAAAAATACGAGGAGTGAAGAGAGTTAAATTATTACATTTGACTTATTGAATTTATTTGAATTATTACAATTGAATTATTATTTTTGACAAGAATCTCGCCTACCCCGAAATCTAGTTTGGAATGCCTAGATATGTGCGATAAAAACCTTTATCTTAATATTTACACATTACTACAAATCTTGGCTACCATTCCTGTATCCACTGCTACCCCAGAAAGGTCTTTCTCGAGCCTAAGGAGACTGAAAAACTATTTACGAAAAACTACAAGTGAAAACAGACTTAATGGTTTGGCTCTCATGAACATTCACTATGGAACAGAAATTCATGCAGATGAAGTAGTGGATATATTTAAAAGAAAAAGCCGAAGATTTCTTCTTTAATGGTTTTAGATTTAGCGCAGAGGAACGAAATTAATTTAACCATTTCATTTAAAGTTAAGAACTTTATAAATATGTCGTAATTTTTCCGAATATATGGAAATTAAATTTCATGTAAGTATATTTTTGTTGTTTTATTTACTTCAAACTAACACCCCCCAACCCCCCCCAACTAAATCCTAACTACGCCCGTGTTGTGCACTCAAATCGATAAATAATGAGTTTTTCAAATTGAACAGTTTTTTAATTCTTAAATCAAACACAGATAGCGTTGCGAATTTGCCTAGGTCGAAAATAATATATAAGAAGATGTTTCAATCATTTAAAGGACGATGGGAAATGTGTCAAGCAACAGCGCCATCTCAAGCCTATCCAAGGCATTAATGTATACTTTTTATGGCGTGCCAACTTAACAGTTTGGGGTTCAAATCCTCAGCATTGTTATAATTTTTTTTTGTTCAAAAATAGTATTAAAATTATTCTGTTGTTAATTTCTGATAAGTATTAAGTTGCAAGATATTTTTTCAAACGCTAGTGGTAAATTATTAGTAAAATAAAAAAATGTACGTCATACATCATACACGTTTGTTTTTTAATTGAAAAAGCGTAAAAGCATTTTAATTGAGAGGTGTAAACGATATTCTTAGCTAAAGATATAGCAGTACAATCAGGTAATCAGAATATCGTCGTTTTCGAAGTTCATGCATGCGAACTTCATCTAAAACCGCTCGGAAATGAATATATTCAATTCGTTTTTTTACACGTATATTGATTCTTTAATGTTACTGTCTTGTATTTTCTGAATAAATTATATAATTAAAATTATTGCAGGCTTTTTCAATTAAAAAGCAAATGTCTATGATGAATGATACATTTTTTTATTTTACTAATTATTTAGCACTAGAGACTGAAAAATAACTTTCAACTTAATAATTATCAGAAATAAATTATAGAATAATTTTAATTCTATTTTTGAACAAACAAAAAAGTATAACAAAGGTGGGGGTTTAAACCCCATACTGTTAAGTCGGCAAGCCATAAAAAGTTTAAATTGAAGCCTTGGATACACGTGAGAGTGCGCCACCATATATATTATCTTACCAAGGCTTAGTCTCATTTCAGAAGTGCAATGTATGACATTTATAAAAATGCAGTTGTACACAATACAACAAGGCGTTAAAATTGTTGAAATATTTTATGAAAATGGGTATTCAGTAAAAAATGTTTTTAGAACATTAAGTGATATTTACGGTTTATTTATCTGGAAGCACTATCAATCGAATTGTTCAAATATTTCTAGAAACTGGTTCGGGGGAAGATAAAAGAAGAGCAATTTATAGTCGTAATACATCGTTCATAAAAGCATACTGATTTGGTACGTGAAAGTGTTGGTAAAGACCCAGAAATTTCCATTAGTCGACGTTCACAATAATTTGGAACCAGTGAATCCATAATATGACGTATTTTACGAAAAGATTTAGTTCTAAAAGCATATAAGGTTCAAGGCCACTGGATCATTCAAAACGTCGTGCATGTGTCAACTGGATAAAAGAACAAGCGAGTCATTTTTCTCCAAAAATCATCCTTTCAGATGAAGCACATTTAGAAATTGGTGGCTATGTTAATAATCAAAATTGCGGCATTTGTGGTGAGGAAAATCGACGATTGATTCATGAAAAACCTTTACATCCTAAACGAGTCACTATTTGCTGTGGATTATCGTCAGGAGGTGTAATTGGGGTGTATTTCATTCAGAATGCTGCTGGTGAAGCTGTAACTGTCAATGGTGTTTGATATCGTGAGATGACAACTGGATTTTTGTGGGCTGAATTGAATACTATTGATCTGGAGGATATGTGGTTCCAACAGGGTAGCGCTACACCTCACTCAGCTAATGAAACAATTGATTTATTGAGAGAAAAATTTCCTGGACGAGTTATTGCAAGAAACGGTAATGTTAACTGGCCACCAAAATCATATGATTTGACACCGTTGGACTATTTTCTTTGGGATTACGTGAAAATAAGTTCTATAAGAACAATCCACAATCGATTTCCGAACTAAAGGATGAAATTATTGGATTAATTGGTGAGATAGAGCCACGGTTATACCAAAATGTTATCCAAAATTTTGACAACAGAATGGACGTCTGTAGAGGTCAAGAATTTAAAAAACCGCTCTATTTGAAAGAGCCTTTATAAATAACTCTTCAGTAAATAAATTGACAATCTTCCCAGGACTATCATTAAATTCAATAAAGTTAATTATCAGTTAATAAAAGTTAATTTCAATATAAACATTATAAACAATGATTATTTCCATTCCATATATTTAGTATAAAATGTAAAATAATCTAAATATCTCATGAATTATCAGGTTTTACCATTATAATATAATTTAATTGACAAATAAAGTTATTTAATACGTTGTAAACTAATACAGGCATTTTTTATATCGTTTTGGTATTTAGCCTGAATAATTGACAGAGTTTATTGTGATAACACCACGTAAGAAGACCAAGTGTTTATAGATGTATTAATTGATCTGTTCCTATATATGTTCGATATAATACGGGTACAGATATGAAATCAATGTTCTACTACTAATTAGTAATGTAAACAAAAATGTTATTTATAGATTATACAGCAGTAATATTCCACAATAATCTACAGCGAGTAGATCGATACAAGCATTTAGGAACTTCAATTAATTCAAAGAATGATAGCACCAAAGAAAAAAAAACAAGGACAGAAATAACTCTTCAACACATTTTACAAGATTAAATGTAGCTATTCAGAAGAATACTAAGAATATATTAGGTACAGAACGTCGCAAATTAAGAGGTCCTACGTAGAATGTCCACCGAAAAGGGTCTAACAACAACCATAATGCCAGGCAAATTGGAATAATTCAGGCATGTATGGAGGACAACGTTACGGCTATTGAGATTGGTTGTGCAGAGAAAGACGGAGGGCAGAAGAAGCGTGGGAAGACTAAGAATATCACGACTGCAAAATTTGAAAGAATGGTTTATATATACATCGAACCAGTTATTTAAAGCAGGTGTGAACAGGGTGAAGGTAGTCATGACGGAAAGACAGTGCAGGGAAAGACAGCGGGAGAATGCAGGGAGACAGCAGGGGGAAGGTAGTCATGATGGTCGCCAACCTACATTTGAAGACATCACGATAAAATGAAGCAAATTATACTACGACCAGAGCAAACTTACAATAAATATATGTACAAGACTTCATGAATTTAATGTTTCTAAACCATGAAAGCTTGGGGCATATTTTTTAAAAGCCCATCGAACTATAGACCACGATCGACGTCACTTAACATCACCTATCTAGATCTGAAGCTCGGCGCGATATGGCTCGCACTACAGCTAAATATTTCTTCAGCTCAGTGAAGCTTAGTATAGTTTAGAACTAGAGACGCATGAGCAAATAAGGCTATATAGCAAGGGGAACTACAATTTAACGTAAACTCTGGACCACGTTCATCAGAAATTGATTAAACCTGGTCAACACCCCCCTGAAGTTATCAACCCTTGTTTTATGCTTAACCTTTAGTTACTTGAAATCCACCGACTGGCAAGTTATCAAGGTAAAAGCCTTCTCAGGAGAAATCTGGCATTACGCAGCCTGGTTACTGATGTGACTTAGCAGTCATTCCTTGTCAGTTTTCACACTTGTCAGAAAATACACATAAACATTTAAAGAAAGTACAAACATCCACACTATAGGCGGGAAGCAAACCAATACCACCATACCACCTGATTTTCACCTTAGACATTGATTGATGCAATTTCGTTATATGCAAGCTATATATGGTTGAATAAATTGTGTGGGTATGGTTGAATTAGGCGCCTTTCACACTGCCGGCAACCCGAAGCCGTGTCGGGCGAGACCGATCGTAGCAAGTGCGGGCGTTTTTCCTCGGAAGGTATGAAAAAATACCGCTGGAGACAGCACGGATATGTACTTTTAACATTACTTATTATTATATATATATATATATATATATATATATATATATATATATATATATATATATATATATATATATATATATATATATATATATATATATATATATATATTATATATATATATATATATATATATATATATATATATATATATATATATATATATATATATATATATATATATATATATATATATATATATATATATATATATATATATATATATATATATATATATATATATATATATATATATATATATATATATATATATATATATATATATATATATATATATATATATATATATATATATATATATATATATATATATATATATATATATATATATATATATATATATATATATATATATATATATATATATATATATATATATATATATAAACTGGTGGTCGGACATAAAACACTGGCAAAAAGGACCGGAAAAATGCAGAAGTAATCCTTTTATATAAAAAATGAACACAGGAAGATTTAAAGAACTACCGTCCAATAAACCTCCTATCAATCATGTAGAAAGTTTTCACTAAGATAATATCTAAAAGAATATTAAAAAAACTGAATGACGCACAAGTAAGAGAACAAACAGGATTCAGAAGTGGATTCAGTACAATGGATTCAGGAATGGAAAAAGCATTTGACTCCATCTCAAAGCAAGCCAGGTGGTAGATAAAGCATATGTAAACCTATTAGGATCGATATATGATGGAGCTACAGCGACAATTCACCTTGATGATCTTGGAAGTGGGAATTAATGTAGAACGAGGTGTACGGCAGGGTGAGGCAATATCGCCAATTCTTTTCTCGGCTGGCCTTGAAGAAGTATTCCGTAAACTGGAGTGGAAACAAGATGGTGGAAGATCAGGAACAGGAAGATCAATGGTTTAGATTTGCAGATGATATCGTTCTCCTTTCACAAGACCCAGAAGAGCTTCAAAAACGCATACAAGAGCTGCAAAGGGCTGGTGAACCATTATGGGTTATGTTCAATAAATTCGCTCAGGACACAAGAATTTCAGTTTTAGGAAGGGATTTGAAGATTGTGGACCACTTTATATATCTTGGGCAGAGGATTTCAATGGAGCGGGATACCGCCTAGGAGGTGGATTGAAGTGTTAAATGTAGCTGGCAGGTATTTGGCAAGCTCAAAATAGTGTTTAAAAGCAGACTCCCGCTTTGCCTGAAAAGAAAAGTATGTGTACGGAAGTGAAACCTGGATACTCACATCGCAATCAATTCAAAAACTTCCGGTAGCACAGAGGGGAATGGAAAGATGTATGCTTGGTATTACAAGACGAGGCAGAAAGCCCTGCGCATGGATCAGGAAACAAACGAAAGTCTGTGACATCATTGGAAGAGTAAAGCAATTGAAATGAAAATAGGCAGGCCATATAGCGAGGCGATGGGACGACAGATGGACCAAGGCAATTCTGGAGTGGATACCGCTTGATCGCAAACATCTGCGAAGAAAACCGAATGCACGATGGACTGATGACATCGTTACGTATATTGGACCCGAGATGTTGATGTTGATATGATGTATATATATATATATATATATATATATATATATATATATATATATATATATATATATATATATATATATATGTATATCTAAATATATATATATATATATATATATATATATATATATATATATATATATATATATATATATATATATATATATATATATATATATATATATACATATACTGAATATATTTGAATGACTGAATACCGCTTGATCGCAAACGTCCACGGAGAAGACCGAAAACACGATGGACTGATGACATAATTAAGTGTATATTGGACCCGAATGGCATAGGAAAGCTCAGGACCGCGACAGTTGGAAGCATGCTGAAGAGGCCCTCATCCTGCAGTGGATTGATACGGGCTATATATATATAATACGCGCTCCACGTTCGTGCTTTGTCATTCCTTCATCCGTAATCCAAAGCGCCAGCACGTGTCCCCCAAGACCGGTTTCTGACCTTCATCCGCTCTCCGGGCATTCAGCTTGAGGCTGAACCGGCCATATTTCAAGGTAATATTAGATTTGAACATCGTCATTCAGGTTAATCTAATAATTTTAGCTGGTATTCCCATTTCCTTCATGGACTACTCTTGTTTATGAGTTCGTACTTATGCCTGACGACTATGAACATTTGAAATAAATGGATAACCTCTATTATTTAACGAACTATGAAGAAAATGTTATTAATAATTTGATAATGGATATTTGATGCTATAATAGTGATAAAACAAAAACCAAAGAATATTATTACAACCCAATATCGTCGTGCGGATATATTTTTAGTGAAGGTATAGATACATACATCTATTCACAAAAGAGCTGTGGCACTAGAAAAATTATGTATTCTAACCGAAAGTATTAAATTCAATTTGGGTTTTGTTTAAAATAACAAAAAATATGAAATGATAAGTTATAATATTTTATTAATTATTAATATATTAATAACATATATTATTCATATATTTTCACATATTTATGAATGCCTTTAAAACATATTATTTATTTGTAATGTGCAAAAAATTAACATGAATGAAATAAATATGTGTTTGAAAATAAGAACATTTGATAAAGTCAATCACATTCTACACAAGCATAATTAAATATTGCTAAAACAAAATCTTATCAGACGTAGTAATTGATCCCTGTATTACCGCTATTACGAATGTTTTGTATTGATACACATTCTTAACAAAAACAATTTACTAGAAAGTGATTACAATTAGCAAATATGATTTAATCCACATACTGTAATGCATAAAAATTTCAAATTTTGTTGAAGAAATTCCACAAATATGTTTTTCTTTTAAAAGATAGATGATAAAGGGTGTGTGTGTTATAAGAAACTCGTTATAACGTTATAAGAAAGTTTTTTGAGTCAAAACACAATGCAGCACAAGAATTTGCTACAGTTTTATAATGTTCGCAATAAATAATATGTAAGCAGTTAAAATGTTTAAGAAAAATTCAGAAACTTAGAACATGGGTAATAGATAAATAAATAATAAGAAAACACAATACCGTTTAAACTGAAAGCGTACTGACTAAAGATTCATCTTTCGGCAGCACAATGGCCAAAATGATAAGATTTCTTTAAGATTCAAAATATATAAAAATATATGTTAAAAAAAGTTAAAGTTAACTAAATATTTAAAAATTAATAAAAGCTTTAAATGACTTATTATAATAGAGTAACATAGTTCAATGTAAAGAACGTTTATTTAACACTTATTACAAATCATCTTAGATAAAATAATTATAATTGATTTATAATACCACAGATTGATAACCCACAATACAGAAAATTGTCAAATACTGTCCTGATAAACATAACCTATTTTATTAATTTTCATTTGAATCAACAAAATATCTAAATATGAGTAATATTTATATATTAGAACCTCCCACATCAGGAAAAGTAAAATATTATTCCATAGTGTTATTACTTTTTCTATTTTTTTATTTTTATTTGTTTGTAGGTACTTTTAAAAACTACAGCTGGGGATATTGATATAGAACTGTGGGCAAAGGAGACTCCAAGAACTTGTAGAAATTTTATTCAGTTATGTTTGGAAGGATATTATAACAACACAATATTTCACCGAGTTGTAAAAGATTTTATAGTTCAAGGTGGTGATCCTAATGGAGACGGCACAGGTGGAGAGTCTGTTTATGGAGAGACATTCAAAGATGAATTGCACCAACGTTTACGATTTACTCGTCGTGGATTACTGGCTATGGCAAATGCTGGTAAAGATGATAATGGTTCACAATTTTTTTTCACACTTGCTGCTACACCAGAATTACAAAATAATCATACAATATTTGGAAAAGTTACAGGTAAATTAATATTATATTTATTAATGATTAATAAAATTTTAAAGACATTTTGTTCCAGGTGATACAGTATTTAACATGCTTAAACTAGCTGAAGGTCTTATTGAAAATGAGAGACCTGTATATCCTTATAAAATTCTAAAAACAGAGGTGTTGAATAATCCATTTTCTGATATTATACCCAGAATTAAAGAAACGCAAATTAAAGAAAAGAAAAAGAAAGAAAAGAAAGCAGGAGTTAAGTATGTGGCATAATATATTGTAAACAAAAATTTCATGAATATTCTTTTCATTAGAGACTTTAAACTGTTATCATTTGGGGAAGAAGCTGAAGAAGATGAGGAAATGTCAACTAGAGAAAATGAAAAATTTGCAACAAAAGGAAAATCATCACATGATGTTCTCAGTAAGTTTCAAACACTTAATGTTGTGTTTAATTTATGTTTTTAAACCCTAGATGATCCAAAATTAAGTTCCAAAACAGAAGAAGATGGTAATGAGCACAAAAACCAGGAAGAAGATGAAAATGATACCGATACTGATAAACAATTAGAAAGTATAAGGAAAAAACTTAAAACTGGACATAGGAAATCAAAGCCAGAACACAAACCAAAAAAAACACCCATTATTGATGATGAGGACAAAGAACTAGAAGACTATTATTTAAACAAAGACAGGGATATTGAAAGACAAAAAAAAGTGTAATAATTTAAATAATTTCTTTAATGTGAAGAAGTATTTCAAGAGCATCTGCTTTAGGGCTGAATTGAAAAACGAAATAAAAAATGTTAAAAAGGAATATCATCAAAATAAACTTAAAAAGGAAAAGGAAAAAAAGCAAGAAACAACAGAATATAGAGAAAAGGAGGAAACTTTTCAGGAGTACAATAATGAAGTTGATAAATACAAAATAATGAAAAAATCACTTCCTAAAAAAGGTTTGTTATTATATAATTTAAACAAAAAAAATTTATACAAAAGTCAACATGTACACCACTCTAGGAAAGTAAAAAGCCTTTCTTGAAAAATATTTTATTCTAAATATACATTGGGTCATCTATAATTGAGTTTCCTGAAGCCTTGTATCATGAATTTTTCAACTGAAAAATATCAATTTTCAAAACAAAACATATCATCTCCTGACCATACTAACATGGTTAGCGAAACAAGCGGCGAATTGTTTTGGTGTTTAGTGGAAAATCTCTTTGAGTTTTGTGTTTCAGACCAAAGAATATAATAGAAGAATTGAACATTTGAATGGTTCAAAACTCTTATTCTTCAAAGGAAATAATTACATTGGATTCTTAAAGCTATTCTTTCATTACAGAATAGGCGGTTGACTGCCGTTGGCGATTGTATTATTTGCAGTTAGCCTAAAATAGGTCTTGCAAAATTTCACCAAATGCACAACATCTTCATCAAATTGTTGAAAACTTGATGACTTGAAGATTGCAATTGCCTCAATGGCGGTTCGTGAGGGAGGGCAGTGGGGCGCCGCCTCTCCAGCATTTATCACAGTAAACAATTTTTCAGAACAAAACACCATATTTTATTTCCGTTTCTTTTCTTTAACTCATTTTAAGATATTATTTAAAATTTAAATCTCTAAATGTAGAAGAACGGCTGTCGACCTATCACACCAAATAATGCAGATCAAATTTCCACAATTTTTATATCGTTGGTCGGACGTTTATCTCCAGCGACCGTACGCCACTGTTTTCTCGGTTGTCGGCGTTACATGTTTTGTTGGTTGCCAGAATTCATAGGTTTAACTGCTTTCTAAATCATGCGATTTGGACGTAGATTCCCTACGACCTAGCGCATCGGTAATTAGTTTTAAACGCTGATTTGACGGGTACGGAGCGTTTGATATGCCTCGCGTATTTCATTCGCCTCGTAAATATTTGTTTTGATTTGGGATTTGCTACGTATGTACACACTGAGTAGTACTTTTTAAATAAAAATAATCAACTGTTTTTAATTGCAAACATGAAGGTGCTTAATTTAAAACAGTTAATAATGACTAATTTAAGTTTGAAGGAGAAAGAAAATTAAAAACTAACGTCCTCTCACGCCCGTGTTGAATTTGAGTCAAGTTCAAAAATAACGTAGAAATAGCAATAAAAATTCTTCAGCAGCAGTATTTCCTTCTACGCCCTCCCGCTTTAAAAGCCCGAAAGCCACCACTGAATTGACTTCACTTGAAGCTTTATCACAAAGGCGGTCACAGACTTATTTGCTTTTTTGAGGTAGCTATTATTCACTGTTTAACAATTGTAAACTTGAATGTTCTTTCTCGAAATATAGGCTGTTATGTACGATACTCCTAATTCCACCGAAACTTTTCTACTGCTTGTTGAGTCTACAGCCACAGCTGCTCTGAAAACTTCGGCATTGAGAGATCGTGGACGACCCGATCTTCCCCCATCGTCAAGACCCACGTCTCCGTCCCGGAATTTTTTGAACCAAAGCTGAGCGGTGCAGATTGATACGGCACCTTCCCCCTCTACTTCACAAATCTCACGAGCAGTGTCCATCGGTTTAAAGACTTTCTTGAAATAATGTTTTAAAATTGCCTTAATTTCGCGACCTATTTCATGCTCTTCTTATGCCAAGACTCGGTCCTGTTAGTTTCTACTAAGGCCAGTTCATGATTTCCTGGGATATGGAGGTCCAATTTTTCCTCCATCTCTTATTGATTCTGTTGGTCGATATTATCATGTAGAACTTGTTAGAAATAATTGTGAATTTGTATAACAACCGTTGGAGGTCGTCTTCATTTTGCACCCAGCACTGACTCTTTTCATGAGATTAATTATATCATCAATACTCATCATTTTAAAATTTTTGTTAAAAACTCTTGACTGAATATTTCGAAGTAGAACTACTTTAATACTTAAGAAGGAATGTTTATTTGTTGAAGCAAAAAGTTGAAATGATAATCAAACCTCTGTGGAGTGAAGTATAATCCTTTATATATGAACAAAGAAAAACTCAAATACAATACTTTTGTGACACCCTAGTACAATTCAGTGGATGGCACAACCAAAAGATGTATTGACGATTGTGGAATGCTGAGCTTAACACATTTTCTGCGAGTAATGTAAGCAGATCAATCCAAATATGGATGTAGATTGCTCCTTTATTGAATCTCTAATCAATATTTGCACGCCCCTAAGTACAATGTGTTAATAATTAATACATTAAAAGTAATAAATGTATATGAAAAAACAATTCAAGAGCAGCAGAATAATATATAACACAAATAAATTGAATGACTTAATTATCTTTGTATTTAAATTTCTTTGGTAACGCCAATTTATTTTTGTAACTTAGCCTTCTTTAGTTTGAATAATTTAAGTCACATTTCAAAAAACTATCTTCTACTTTATTAATTTAACTCTCTAATTAACCCTCTTCTCTTCAAATGTAAATTGTTATCCATGAATATAGTCGTCCATCCATCTTGAGAGCCTTTAATAATACTTGAAGAACTTTTACAAAGCCTATGCTGTAAAAGAATATACAATATACATTTTTTTTTCGCTGTACCATACGCAACTATATATACTATATATCAACGATTAGGCAGCATAAAAAGGTAAATACATTTGGATGAAAGTTTCGAAAATAAAAATTAGATCACTTTATTCCAACAATTCTAACATGATCTACTTTTTTTGTTAGTGATCTAATGGGAGAGATCACCCCCACAGAATATTTTTTACTAACGAGATTACTATGCACCACGTGGAATCGCGCATCAAGAATTTTGCGTATCATCTGCAATGCAGAATAGGACTAAACAACTAAGGGCCGATTCTACAATGCAAGTATATACCAGGTATAAGCTATATTTGGAACAAACCCCCGTTACGCCCGTTCTGTAGAAGGGGCGTTTCAAATTTTATTCCGAGTATAGCTCATTGCTCACTGCAGCTGCATTGTTGGACCGGCCCTTAATCAACCTACTGATTAAAAACCACTTTGCACAACTGCTATTACCTGTTTTATAATCATTGGCGGACTTTCCCATTCATAAAAATTTTTACAACATTATTATGTAACATTATTAATAATTATAATATAAACACATCTTACCTGTTTTATAACAATATATACTTTTTCACATTGACAAAATTCCAACAGGTATTACTTTACTTTGTCTTTAGGAGCTGAAAGAGAGGCTTTTACTTTACAACTACTTGAAAATTTCAAAAAGAAATTACATTCTGTTAAAGAGAATGAATCAGAAGTAGAAGAGGAGAAAATAGAAAGTAAAAATGAAAATGTTGATAAAGAAGAAACTTGGTAAGTACAAAAACAAAACTTTATAGTGTGATAAACTGAATAACACAAAAAAGATTTTTTTACCCATACTCCCTGTGGGTGCCCTGTCACTAACGTAGGATGGCGTGAGTTGTACAAGATAACAACCCGCCATCAACGTGGTTCGCGCCCTACAAACCACCCGGAATTGTTTTCTTAAAAATCCCTTCAGCTCTCGTCTTTGGTTTCGTACACACAGACACACACTTTGCTTCTGATGGTATTTTCAGCGACTGACGCATACGTAGAAACATTGGGGGCGGAGCCAACACAATCAAATACTTAAAAGGGATCTTTTCACAAAACATAATGTACACCCGGAAAAATACTGCTATGATGGTATAATACAATAATTTGGTAGCAACAACTCATACTCGGTGGCGGATCGTATGGGAGGGCGTTGGGCCGTCACCCCTCCAGCATTTATCCCAATAAACAATTGTTCAGAGCAAAACACCATATTTTATTTCCGTTCAGTTTCTTTCCTTTAACTCATTTTCCTGGTTTACCTCATGTATAGGGTTTCAATAGCACGAAAACTAAAAAAAGATGAAGGGAAAAGCAAAAAATCTTCAGCTGCATTTTTTTCTTCTACGGCCTCCCACTTTAAAAACCCACGAGCCGCCACTGCTCATACTACATAATACATTTCCAGTCCCACCAGAAAACAGTATGGCGTTTACTTTAGATGCAAAGCAACCAGAAATCACGCTAACAACAATCATCAATGCTGTGAAAAATAAATAAAACTGAATACATTTTTAACATAGTCTTTAGAATTTAGATGACCAAATATAGTACACTTTTATGTTTTCTAGGTTAAATCACAAGCTTCATTTCACCGACAATTTAGTTTTAGCAAAAGATGCAAATACAAAAGATGACGATTGGTTTGAAATTTACGACCCAAGAAACCCATTAAATAAAAGGAGGAGAGGTGAATCAACAAAAACAAAAAAATAATATTTATAAAAGGCGGGCTTTGTATTTAATATGACATAAATATGTAATAGCATAAAAATAAAACTCAGTAAATAAACTTCAATATTATTTTATTACAAATCTAACTGATAAAACAAAATAGCTAAGAATAAATACAGTAATTATGGTCTAAAACCAAGTAACATACTCCATCAATCGAAATCCATTTTTTCTTCTGATATTTCGGTTTTTCCCTTGGTATTAATACTGTTAAACATATCATGTTTGGTAGTTGCTTCTTCTTCTGAAGCTTCCCGAGTTTGTGTTTCAGAATGATCATCAACTGATTTAAAGAAACATGCTTTTTCCAAACTCGTTTCAGAATTCTCTGTGGTATTATCGCCAGATATTTGTGCTTTCTCATCGTCGGTAACATTAATTTCCACGTCCGCTGATGTCGAGTTTTCAAACATATCACTTGAACTTTGTTCAATAAAGCTCTCGTTATATTTTGATGTTGCATACTAAAAAATATTCTATTTTAGCTTAAATGTACTAATAATTGAAATACATCACAAATGCAACACAGATCTTGAAAAGAAGGAAACTTCCAATAAATTCTTTGGCTCCCTTAATGAATATCTAATATAAGGTAACAGTAAAATATATACAGAATCCGGAAAAAAATATAATCATTAACTACTCTAAGGCTATTAAAAGAGTTATAAAGTTTGATAATAAAACTTCAATATTCCCAATTGAATTTGTATTAAACTAATGATCAAAAATCAAGACTTAGGGAAAACTGGCCTTGAGACAAATCACAAAAGAAGCCATAACATATTAGGGTGTAACAGAGGTATTTCACTTTTTTCCTTTGTATATAAATAAAGGATTATCTTTCAATCCAATTTAATCAACTTTTTGTTCCGACAAATGATTTCGAAATAATCAGTCGAAGTATTTAAATAAAAACATTAAAATGAGTGAAATAAGTCGCGGAAATTAGAGTAACTTTCCGAAATTATTTTAAAACTGCAACTGAAATTATTTTAAAAATTTGCTAAGTAGAGGGGGAACCGCACCGCTCAGCTCTGATTCAAAATTGGAGATGAGACATGATACTAACTAAGCACTGGGAAAATTTCCGGTGAATTTTCAGTATCTCACATATCTTGACCGTTAAACCTGCATTTACGAAACATAGGAATTGTTGCAAAAAGCTGTAGAAGCATGCACCAAACAGGAATAGGACAAGAGGAAAAGAATGCTGAAAGTTATCGATTATTGGTTGAAGCTTATGGTGAACAGGCTCTAACCCAAAGAACTTGTGACTGATGGTTTAAACGCTTTAAAAGTGGTGATTTGGATATATAAGACAAGGAACCTCCAGAACCGCCGAAAAAGTTTGAAGATGCAGATTTGCAAATATTATTGGATGAAGACTCAACTCATATGTTGAAATAATTGCCAGAAACATTGAATGTTGCCCAATCCACTATTTCCGAACGTCTACACGCATTAGGAAAGATCCATAAAAAGGCGAAAAAGCACTTGTGATTTTACTTGCCAAACAGAAAAAGTTTTTTTGCATCAAGTCCTGATGAAAAGTTGATCTATTTTGACAACCCAAAAAATCTTGGGTGGATCCAGGCCAGCCTTCAACATCACAACCAGTGCGCAATATACATGGAAAGAAAGCTTTGCTGTGTATTTGGTGGGATAATGGGGAAGCTCTGTATTTAGAACTGCTGAAACCTGGTGATCGATATCGACAACTGATAAAATTTAACCGAGCATTAAAGGAAAAACGACCAGAGACACGATAGTCATTTTTCAAGTCATCAAGTCAAGTCATTTTTCAACATGACAATGCTTGGCCCCATTTTGCAGAATATGTAAAAGACTATTTGGAAAACGGTAAATGGGACATTCTACCCCACCCGCCGTAATCACCGATATTAGCCCCTTCGGACCACCCCATATTTCGATCGATGCAGCACTGACTTTCTGAACACTTACATTCTTACGAAGAAGTGAAAATTTGGCTTGATGGTTGGCCTCAAAAAACCAAAAGTTATTTTAGCGCGGAATCCATTCTTTTACAGACAGATGGGAAAAAGTAATAGCTAACGATGACCAATACTTTGATTATTAAGACAATTTATTTTCTTATGAAAATAAACGCTCAAATTTTGCGAAAAAATCGATATTATTAACTAAAACACCTATTTGAAATGTTTATAAATTCTATAGAAGTATTTAAATATATACAACATTAATTACATTCAATTACGTACAAAACAGTTTAAATAGTGTGGTTAAAATGTTCATAGATAAGAAAACAAAATAATAAGATGTGCTGCAGTTAGTTTCCATTTTCAAGACAGAGAAGAAATTTGATAATATTGTAATTGAACAAGTACTGGGAACAATACAGTTAGCAAACCTTTCAAATGAGTTTAAATGAACAATAAAGTAATTCTAATTTGTGTAATTTTTGCATATGTATGTAAACATTCCTGATAAATATATTAAGGATAAATGTATTAGGTGTTAAACTTAATATCCGCCGGTTTTTAAATGAAAATTTATTTTTGCAAGAAAACGATAATATATATTAATCAAATTATTTGCCTTGGGTTTCTTTAAAATTCCCTCATCTTTCCTGCAAAGTAATCTTTTGGATTCCGTAGGAAAAAAATTAGTTCGACGCATCCATTAATCGACACATTTCCGAAGTTCTTATTAGAAAAATGTATATTAACATGAGGTGTTGTATCGATTAAAAATATGAGAGTTCTATGATACCAAGTCTGATGATACCTAACAATGCTTAATTGATATGTGGTCACACATTATCAATGCACTATAATTTTTTGCATTTAAACCATTGTTCTTTGTAACCTGCCTTGCCCTGCATATTCTTCCTCTTAAATACTGACGTTTTACAAAATATTTCGTTTTTTTTAATTCGCAAACGAGAGAGTTCCAATCGACAAACAACTGCAATAACCATTCAGCCATTGTTCAGCCCTGAGTAACGCATTTGACAATTCTTTAAGTTCAATTATTCTATTTCATCCTTTGGTATGAAACACTAAACTGAAAGAGATTTACCACTAACCATCATCTTCAATCTATACTGATTTTATTCGCGTTCTCAAATGTTTTCGCTTGTCCAGATCATAATAATATTCAATGTGTTTCAGCAACAGCTTTTTTTAATATAATATATATTATATATGCCTCTTTTTCCAACCCATTGTCCATGATTATTTCACCCAAATATTTGAATTGAGAGACTCCTCTGATGTTACAATATTTTGTTTTTAGAAATGGTGTTCTTAGTCTGTTGCAGGTCATGTATTGTGTCTTTTCAAAGGAAATTTGGAGTCCTACCTTTTCTGCTGTTTCTTTCAGGATTTCAATCTGTTTCTGTGCCGTTAATACATCTTGAGCCAAAATTGCTAGATCATCAGCAAAAGCCAGACCAATGGGCTGGTCAATATTCAATTCAATTTTTTTTACGCCACTCCTGTATTACTTTTTCTAGGACACAGTTAAATAAGAGTGGCGAGAGTCCATCCCCTTGTCTCACTCCAGTTTTAATTTCGAAGGGCTCTGAGATGTCATCCATAAATTTAACTTTTGACCTTGTGTTAGTTAATGTTGTTTTAATAATTGCCAGCGTCTTCAGATCTAGTCCTTGTTCTTTCAAGATTCGGAATAAAAATTCGCGATCAATAGTGATCAACAGTTTTTGATGTCTTAGAATCAACTTTAGATTCAGGATCTGTTCAGGGCAGGATCTGCTCGGTCGAAAACCTACTTGATATTCACCAATTTTAGGTTCTAACTGTCCCTGTGCTCTGTCTAGTAGACATTGAGATAGAATCTTGTAACAAACTGGGAGAAGAGATATCCCTCTATAGTTGTTTACATCTGTTCTATCTCCTTTCTTATGTAGTGGATGGATTAGAGCATCTTTCCAATCTTCCGGAATCCGTTCGGTTCGCCAAACTTCTTGTAGAATTTTGGTTATTTCCCTGATTGTACCTGGACCAGCGGATTTCAAAAGTTCCGCAGTGATTCCATCTTCACCAGAAGCTTTGTTATTTTTAAGCCGCTTGATTTGCCTAATTATTTCATCTTCATTCGGTGGTAATGAATCTGGGTTTGTTTGTTTAGGTTTTAGTGTTGCTAATTTGTTTAAGGGCTCAGGACAGTTTAGTATTTGTTCAAAATATTTCGCAAGTTCTTTGCAATTGTCTTGGTTATTTAGAGCTAATTGTCCGTTTTCCTTTTGGAAGCAAAGACTTTGCGGTTGATAACCTGTTAATTTAGTTTTAAATGTTTTAATATAAATAAAATAATAACTATAATATATATATATATATATATATATATATATATATATATATATATATATATATATATATATATATATATATATATATATATATATCCTTTCCTGGAGCCTTTCCATTCTTCATAGCTACTATAGCATTTGTCACTTCATCCAACAGGATATCTGTGCTTGACCCCAGTCCCGAGACGAGCCCCACGCATCCCTTCAACTGAATTGCATATATTTCGCCTATTGAAGTTCAGACTCGCCTGGGTACCGACGCATGCTCTCCCATCAAGAATAGGGAGACTCCATCCATAGTCAACAACCTATACTTTCGTCGACTTTCCATCGGATGGTACATATATGAAATGTTAGAATGTATTCTTAATAATGACGTTTTACGGAGAATTGTTATTCATCTTGGTCAACAGTTCAAGAATATTTAAAAGACTGATAAGAGAGCTGGGTTAATCGCCCGGTTACTTGTAATTTATTGTTGCAATGGTATAACGCCGAATAATTTCTAGAAGTTACTTCAAACGAAAAGTGGGTACTTTATGATAATCCCTCAAATATAAAAAACAATGTCCCTCCTGAACACAAACTCCAGTACCTATCAATCTTATTCAAGACATGATTAATTTTAAAGTACTAGAGCTTGAGAACAAGTACAGAGCTTTAATTTTTAATACTGTAACCCATGTGACAAGTGATTTATTTGAACTTAGGAACTTTCACTTTTTTATGTTTAACTATTTAAAAGTGGTATCATTTGTCACCAAAAATATTACTAAAATTAGCGCTATTAAAAAAATAGAATTAAACTTTTTTATAAAAACTAAAAAAAACAATAAACATATGTCGTAGTAGTAAAATTGCTGATTTCGTGTTGTTGATCATTGACGTGGGTTTCTAAATGACGTTTTTAAATGAAAGCTCTATAGAACATTAATCTGGCGTTGAAAAATATGCACAGAAAAAATGATTCTATAGTATAACAATGTTCTGCAAAAAAGATCCACCTTGTTGTTACAATCTTAATCATATTCTCGTTAGTTTATGATTAATTATTGTAGTAAAATATTTTCCAGCTACTCGTTAAAGTTAAACATTAACGTTCACAACAATTCACACTCAGGTGTACAAATTCCTTTATAACAGTTTCACATGTGTATGTACCAAAGACGAAAACCAAGTTTAATACCAAATATATCTACATAAAAAAAACCAACCTGTAAAGATGGAGGTAAATTTTCTGTTGAATCTTCAAATAAATTGGGGGGCAATGTCTTCATTTTGGGTAATTCTTGTGACAATGTATAGTCAATCATTACAGTTTTAACATTACTTGTTGGCATTGCATAATGTGGAGGTAATTCCAATGTATCATCAGCATCTGACTCTGATTCTCTCTATAAATAATTAAAAAATTTGAGGTGTGCCATATCAATAATGCTAAACTAAGTACGGCAAAAAAATGGTTATTCTAAATTGTAATTGTTTTCTTCAAACTATAATCCAAGATGTCATTTAAAAATAAAACAATCCAGAATGTAAGGCGTGTAAAAAAATATTCAAAATAGAAAAATATATGAATATGAAATAGAAAAAATATATAACAATGTAGCTATTAAACTATAGGATTATATAATCTAGTACCATACAAATTAAATTCAATCAAAATATTTAAACAATAATGTGAAACTAAACTTGAAGAGACTTTACCACTAAACACCAAATCACTTTTTTTGAACTGCTCGCCGCACGTTTCGCTAACCATGTTAGCCTCATCAGATGATTTAATCGAAGTGGTAAATCTAAGTGATTAATCTTGGTGGTAAATCTCTTAAAGTTTAGCGTTTCACACCAAAGTTTCCAAAGAAGAATTGATCTAATAATGTGAAACTTTAATTTCCACATTTTATCATTAAATCAAATATATACTCACCCCTTTGCATTTATTTCCTTGTGATGTCTTGATTGCATATAAAGAATTTAAAAAAATAGAATAACTATTTATATAACTATAACTTATAATAGATATAGTTATATAGTTATAGATATATAACTATAACTTATAATATATAACTATACTTATAATAGAGGTTATACAACATATATATTTAAACTGAATATGTAATATTTGTCTCATACTTTTATATTACTGCCTGTAATTAATTTACTTTTTATAATTATTAATAAAAGTGCTATTAGAAAACGTTCTTACTTTTGGTAAAATAAATATTATAGAGCTTTATATATATTACATACCCGCGGTTGATTATATGACCTTATTGGAGGAATTTCCATATGCAACTTGCAAGTGCTGTCATCAAAAATTGCCTCAACAGGAGTATTACATTCAACATCCCCATTAATTTTTCCACATGCTTTAAATAGAACCTGATTAGAATCCTGTGATATAAAATAGACAATATTTCCTAAATAAACCTATTAAAATATTTCTTTTTCATCATACCTCTAAAATATGCTTCCGGCAATGTTTGGCCATTGGTAAAGCCCTTTCTCCACATTTTACACCACCTTCAGTAAAAGTGCACTTTGAAAAATTACTTGACTTAACTGGTATGCCATCAGAAATCTGAAACAAATAGATTATATTAAATCTGATATCAATATATAACCATTAATATTAATGATTACTCACTTTGGATCTTAAATCATGTAGTCTTTTACTCAATATAGCCTCTTCGCCATAAGCACGATGGTATTTGATATATTGTTTCAGTTTCTTATATAATCTTTGTTCTTTAGGATTGTCTTTTACTTGATTATATATATTACCTAAAATAATTAATAATAAGTCAGTGTTATATTGATAAGACTGATTATTACTGTATTAATCAGTATGTTAAGAATACTTTCAAATTTAAACATTCACAAACAATTTTTATTAATTGCTGTTTGACATAATGCTGGCTGACTTTCTCTTTAATAACTTTTGTGGAAGGAAGTCATGGTGGAATATTCAATGATAAAATTCAAAAGATTAAGTTGGAAAAAATGTATCCAATCTAAAAAGTATCCATATAATTAATATAATTAATTTTTAGCAAATTATTGAAAAGAATTAATGTCGCTTTCTTTTGATAGGCGATAATAACCTAACTGCAGTGCTGTGTTTTCATGTATTTATCTATATTTTCTTTAGCAAACTAAAAATAATAGTCTTTCCAATTCATAGGTAATAAATGTATTTGAGGTGTGTGGAAGTTTCTTATATTGCAGCATCTCTTATATTACTGAACTACTGATGTACTTAGAAAATAAACACAATAAATTAAGTAGAGGAAAACAGATTAAGTATAAGATGTTAAACATAAATATATGTGTTCACAGGATAGACTAATATCTTCTTTCATTGAAGGCAGTTAAAGTTATTTCCTTGATGTTAAAGTTATTTAGCTATTGGCTATATTAACAGGGTTTAAATGAATGTATATGAAAGGAAAGTTTAAATAATAATTTAAAAAAAAAAAATATATATATATATATATATATATATATATATATATATATATATATATATATATTTTTTTTATATATATATATATATATATATATATATATATATATATATATATATATATATATATATATATATATATATATATATATATATATATATATATATATATATATATATCTACTTACAGCAAGTTTCCTTTTCCCGTTTTAGAGAATGTAAATATTTCCGTCGTTTTTCCTTTAATGCATATTGCAGATATCTATACTGTTCTATATAAAGAGACTGTAGCCGTACCAACTTATCCCTAGTTAATAGTGAAATTTCCTCAGCTGTATAAACATTAGCATGCCTAAAATATCATTATAAATCACTAATAATGTTGCAATTCTAATGTAACATTATCTTCAATATTTTAACAGCCCATGGAATTAGTTGTATTGTTTTTATATGTATATTAAAACGAAATATAAATCTATTTTAAAATAAATTCATGAATACATACTTTAATACATCTTCTTCTTCAGAATCAATACTTTCATTATCAGAACTATCAGCATTAACATCATGCCATACAGAATTCAATGTAGATGGTTCAACATCACTTTCAGACTCACTACACATATCCAATACCTTATTGCAGTGTGCTGTATAGATGGAACTGGCATCGATGTCAACTAAAAAAAAAACAAAATAATTACTCACATAAATACAAGAAAAATGTCAAGCTTACAAAATGGATCAACACATTTGGTAACCTTCAAATCTATACTATCATCAGAATAATTTCGATCTTCATCTGATATATAACTTGATGAAGAAACATTTTTGTTTCTAGGTTTCAGTACATAATGTGCTAGGTTGGTTAACAAAGCTTCAGCTGATGCAGGAGGTGGATTTTTTGAATTTTGTTTATTTCTCGATATAGTCGACTTAAGAGCATGTTCATTACAGTACCTATAGATAAATGAACTAAAATTACATATATATTAAAAATATAAATATTACCCATATTCCTTTTTTTCCCCTTTTGAGGCTGGCAAATGACACCTTTTACCGTTATTTTGGTAAGTATAACTACATTGTTTAAAAGGGGCATTTTTGTCATTTAATATGTGTCTTAGACAATATTTATAACCGTCAATAGACAATTGTGTACATTGATAAGATTCATAGCTACACTGTTTTTTATTTCTTAATTCTACCTCCAACTGTGCACGTAATACTGCCATAGATTCTTTAGTTGACGTTTCCGGACTGATTTTAGTACCTGATTCTCTAGACATCGCAAAAACTTCCAGGAAATCTTTTGAGAACAAAACAAAAACCATAAAATGCAATGGTTGCTTGAAATTTGAGGTTACATTTACGATCAATGACAAGACGCCCGACAGTGACCAATAGTAAAATAATTTCGCTATCACGTGATCAATTCTAGAGATTTACCACCAATAGCATAGCTCTGTAGCTGCTTCCGCTTTATGTCTAGAGTATTGACGTTGATGACAGTTTCCACTCAGTTTAGATATTATTTTAAAGATATATCAATATTTTGGCTTTATTTTAACAACCTATTGATTTACAAATTTATAAGTGATATTTGTGATAATAAAATTAAGAAAAGGACTTAAAAGTGATTAAAACGTGAAAGTAGTAAAGAATCTATCTTGTTTACCGTGGTTGGTCGGCCATCGAATTGTGAATAACATCTTTCTGGGAACACTGTGTATGTATTTTCTAATTTTATCAATAATCTACTTTCCTCAAGTATAAAAACGATCGTACAAGTTTAATAAAAGCATACAAGTATATTATATAATTACTATTTTAATTTTAACTTAAGGAATACACTTAAAAATCGCCCAATTTGTAACCGGAGTTGGACATCGTGGATAACACAAAATCGAAGTGACGTATAAAATAATTCCACAAAAACTATATTTTCCAATAATCGTGGCCATATTTTACGTGTTTTATCGCGCTTCACTGTTTAGTTTACGGACTGCGGATATGATTTGTTGATTCCTTTTTTACGTTTCAATGTCGCAAAATTGCAATATAGGACAAAACGCCATCTATTCGGTTGCTTATTTGTCGTATCGCGTAAAGTGTAAATGGCTAACTCAACCGATAGCAATAAATGGTATTTTACTAAAGAGCAGTTGGAAAGCACACCTTCAAGATTATGCGGATTTGACGCATATAAGGAACTGCAGTATCGACAACAAGCAGCAAATTTCATACAGGACATGGGACAAAGATTAAAAGTGTATCCTTTCAAATTGCACATTGGAAAGTAAATCATTTTCGAATTTACGGAAAGGCATGTTCATGTTATATTCATAATCAAACCACCGCCAACCGACCCAACGAATAGGTAATCCAAATTGAATTGTTTATTTTAAATGTATTTTTTCTAGGGTTTTTTTTTCATAGTTGCGCAATTAACGAAGTGACGTCTGCACATGCTCTTTTCTAAGAAATTTAGATGCTTATTGATTTCTCATTTTTAACCTTGACCCTAAAATGATTTGAAACCACGGTTTCATCTATTGTTAGGTTATGTTGCTGTTCGATTTGAAAGAAATAAAAACAAATCTGTTTCAGGTCACTTTCTACATATTTTAACTATAAATATAATTCTTGTAATTATCTAACATTGTTATTTATTTATTAATTGTATATTATTTGACCAGATCAGTCATGTATTTGAATTAAGAAAAAAAAAAATAAATAAACAAAATAACTTTACTTCGATGTTTATATTTTATTCATTTTTTTTTTATTTACGTTTTAGCTTTTTTTTAATTTATTTTCCCGATTTTAACTTCATGAGTTTTTTCTAACTAATACTGTCTATAATTTGTTTTCTTATCTTGGACTTTTTTCTTTTCTATATTAAGTAAAATGGTATCTCCCTTATTTGAAAAATATATACCTTCCGAATAATGAAAACGATATACTTGAAAACATGAAAGATATGGCAAAAGTATATTTCCATAGTTATACTCTGATAATTTATAGTTCATAATGCAATTCCTATGTAGATAGTGCTAACAATAACAGCAGATATTCAGTAGTATCAGTAATATATTGCAAATACTTCACACATTTTTTCCTTTTCAAATAATGATGTATGGGCATATTAAAATATTTTTCAAGTGTGTATAATTTATAATTACTTTATAGTATAAAAATTAATGAAATTTAAAAATGTACTTTGAATATTTGTTGAAATGCCTTTAGTAGAATTCCTAGAAAAATCTTTAAAGTACAATGAATTATGACAGAGTATTTAAAAGTAGAATTTTTAATTTTATAGAAAGATAAAATGTCCCATTTTTATCACAATATTTATGTTGTACAGAATCAATATAAACAACATGGTTTTTATTATTATAGATATATATAATTCAACGCAATTGGTTAACAAATATGAATATAAAATGTATACTAAGTATTAAAAGTATTCAATACAAATATGAAATTTATGTTCCCAGCTTTGTTATATTTTAGATCAACTATTAAATACCGCTAAAAATGAAAGTTTCACGTTAATTAAATTTATAGCCAAACAAAATAATTCCAATAGAGTTATGGATTGGAAACCCTTCATAATGATCTTATAATAGTTGGATGCTGTTTCAGCAATTATATGCTTTAGCCGCCTTTTAACGGCGACCTTTTGTTTGGTAGCATGTTTTCTGCTTCTCCTTAAATGCGAATTT